>JACEEZ010016190.1:102500-127500 GCA_016584305.1 Chionoecetes opilio | reverse complement strand
ACCTACCACAACCGTAGCCTGCCTTACCCCAGCCCCACGCCTGCCTCACCCCAGGCCCATGCCTGCCACACCCCAGCCCCACGCCTGCCTCACCCCAGCCCCACACCTGTCTCACCCAGGCCCCACGCCTGCCACACCCCAGCCCCAAGCCTTCCTCACCCCAGCCCCACGCCTGTCGCACCCCAGGCCGACGCATGTCTCACCCCAGACCCACGCCTTCCTCACCTAAGCCCCACGTCTGCCTCACCCCAGCCCCACGCCAGCCTCACCCCAGTCCCACGCCTGCCTCACCCCAACCCCACGCCTGCCTCACCCCAGCCCCACGCCTGTCTTGCAAGCACACACACACACACACACACCACACACACACACACACACACACACACACACACACACACACACACACACGCACACACACTCCGTAGTGTAGTGGTTAGCACGCTCGGTTCACAACCGAGAAGTCCCGGGTTCGATCCCCGGGCGGAGCGGAAACAGATGGGTTGTTTCCTTAAAACCCGAGCCCCTGTCCACCCAGCAGTGAATGGGTACCGGGTGTTAGCCAGGGTTTGTGACCTGCTCTCCGGGATGGTGGCTTCGGCCAACACAAAGCACTAAGGATGAATGATAAAAATGTTGATATGGAGACGGGGCCATACGAGCATTGCTCTGGCCCTGTAAAATACAACTACAACTAGATGAATACACACACGCACACACATACACACAAACGCACACACACACACACGCACGCACGCACGCACACACACATGAATGCATGCACACACACATGCAATGAATGCATGCACACACACACACACACACACACACACACACAGACACACACACACGCATGCACGCACACAAACGGTAAGTCCATGAGTTTACGGAAATTGTGGAATGCGGCAAGACTTTACCGCAGAGTTTGTCCTGTAATCCGATACTCCTAAAAGTGTTTTTAGCCCAAAATCCCCCTTCAAAATTATTCAATCGACATGGGACCAAGCCGCTTACCACCTAAGATTTATTTGCGATTTTTTTAGCCTACTTGCATCAAAATTGAATTTACAGTTTCGGCTATCCAAAACAGACAGACACACACACAGACACACGGCTACTGCTATAGTATATTAGACAAGTGCTTGTGGGCCCTTCGGACCCATGTATTGATGTTTGTAGTAGTAGTAAATTTTAAACAACAATGAGAGTGCAAACTCCATACGTGTTGTTGTTGTCGTTGGTCACTGGTCAAAGTGCCTCAGGGTAGACCACCTACCACCACCGTAGCCTGCCTCATCCCGGCTTCATGCTTGTCTCACCCCAGCCCAACGCCTGCCTCACCCCAGCCCCACGCCTGCCCTGCAAGCGCGCGTACACACACACACACACACACACACACACACACACACACACACACACACACACACACACACACACACACACACACACACACTCCTAGGGTACTCCGTGGTGTAGAGGAAGCATGCTCGGTTCACAACCGAGAAGTCCCGGGTTCGATCCCCGGGCGGAGCGGAAACAGATGGGTTGTTTCCTTAAAACCTGAGCCCCATTCACCCTGCAATGAATGGGTACCGGGTGTTAGCCGGGGTTTGTGACCTGCTCTCCGGGTGGTGGTTTCGGCCAACACAAAGCACTAAGGATGAATGATAAAAATGTTCATATGGAGACGGGGCCATACGAGCATTGCTCTGGCCCCGTAAAATACAACCAGATGAATACGCACTCACACACGCACACAAACGTCCATAAGTCTACGGAATTAGTGAAATGCGGCAAGACATTACCGCAGAGTTCATTCCTGTAATCAAATCTCCGAAAAGTGTTTTTAGCCCAAAACTCCCCTTCAAAATTATTCAATGAACATGGGACTGAGCCGTTTACCACCTACGATTTATTTGCGATTTTATGAGCCTTTTTTCATCAAAATTGAATTTACAGTTTCGGCTACCCATAACAGACAGACAGACAGACACACAGACAGACACACGGCTGCTCCTATAGTATATTAGATGATGACGATAATAATAATAATAATAATAATAATAATAATAATAATAATAATAATAATAATAATAATAATAATAATAATAATAATAATATCACTAAATAACTCAAAGATTTCCACTTTTCCTCTCTCTCTCTCTCTCTCTCTCTCTCTCTCTCTCTCTCTCTCTCTCTCTCTCTCTCTCTCTCTCTCTCTCTCTCTCTCTCTCTCTCTCTCTCTCTCTCTCTCTCTTCCCCCCCCGTCTTTCCCACACTAAAATAACGGAAATTGAATGACGATTAGTCGCAGCACGGCCCCGACTAGTCGGCGCCAGGCTCGGGCCCTTAAGCGACGAGTCCCAGCACGGAGCTGATTTTTTGAGTCACAGACTCGCTTCGAATGTATAGAGCACATGCACCACACAGTCAGGACCCCCTTCACGCCCCTTCACGGCTACCACAACCCGAAGGCGACTGTCGGGGCCTGACACGAACCCACATGACGACCGGTGCCGACCATAGCATGATCAGCAGGTCGAGACTGGTCGCCGTCGAGAGTCGTAAAGATGTGAACGGGCCTTTACCATACTTCTTCCCTTCTTCCCTCCCTCCCTCCCTCCCTCCCTCCATCCCTATCTTACGATACCTAAATTTACCTTATCTTATGTGTGGCCGCCAAATGTTGTGGCGGTCGGACTTCCTGATGCCGTCAGTGACACGCTCACTCATAATCCAACAAAATATTCGTAAAACATTAAAAATCAAGAAACTGTGTAACTTACCGGTATCCTAGTACTTGATTGCATTCCCTTTCCTCTTTATAACATCCTGCTGTCTGTTAGGGAAAGAGTCTGCAAGTTTTTGAAGAAGCTCCTTTGGTAGTTCCTCCCACAATTTTAACAGTGCAGCTTTTAACTTCGCCACTGAACTAGTGTCCACTTCTTGAAGCTTCCTTTTCATTATGGACCAAAGATTTTCTATTGGGTCCAAGTCAGGACTATTAGGAGGCCAGCCAAAGCAATCGATAGCACACATATCCAACCATTCCTTGACAACGTTTGCCCTGTGACAAGGGG
Organism: Chionoecetes opilio; assembly: GCA_016584305.1. NCBI lineage: Eukaryota > Metazoa > Arthropoda > Malacostraca > Decapoda > Majidae > Chionoecetes > Chionoecetes opilio. The sequence continues at coordinate 124,423 of JACEEZ010016190.1, read as the reverse complement.
CACCGTCCTGCATAAAAGTTTCTGCCCTACACTTGTCGTAGCAGGTTTCAAGATTGTCATGCAGGATGTCTAAATATCGCTCACTGTTCACAGTAACACCTTTTTCAAGAAATACGAGGTTACCCACACCATAACATGAAAAGCAAGCCCACACCATGAGAGAATCTGGGTGTCTTACTCTCTCCACGGTGTACCGAGGGTCGTGTCGGTCTGAATTCTTGGGCCGCCTCACTTTTGCAAAGTTAGTTCCTGTCACTGTAAAGACACTTTCATCCGACCATAATATGCGTCGAACTTTCTCTAGTGGCCAGTCTTTGTGTTCTTTAGCAAAAGTGAGTCGCTTTATCTTGTGACGAGGAGTTAGGAGTGGCTTTACAGCGGCAGATCTTGAAAAGAGTCCGAGATCACGTAACACATAACGCTGCACACTTCTCACTGACACATTACCTAGTAAGGCAGGATTGTTTTCCTTCACTTCACGTGCTGTGCTTGTTGGTTTGACATTCAGCTGCCTTTTTATAACATGTAAAGTCTTTGAGGCACATTTCCTTGGCCGTCCAGTCTTCGCTAAGTGTGTAGGCGTCTCTCTGTTCAAGGCATCACGACGTTTTAACCACCGCTCAACTGTCCTTTCTGCAATTCCTGTCTGTACTACGATAGCTTTTGAACCAAACCCAGCCCTATGCAAGGCACATATGGAGCTTATAGTATTCTGGGATATAATGCGCCGAGGAGCCATAACGCAATAAACGATTGCACAGTTTGAAAATATCCTCGTAACTAATGACGAAAGAAGTGAAACAGTGCGTGCACTCTCACTGTCCTCCTAGACTGCACTGACTTCTTAAATGTAACGGTTATACCCCTGAGGTGTTGCTAAGTGTCAGTGTCTTGTTGTCATGTCATCAATTTTTTAATCCCGCTTGCTCGAGTTGCGTGAAAAAACATTTGAAAGGTTATTAATTTGGCGGCCGGTACATCATGCCGACCCGCGCACACCGCCACAACATTTGGCGGCCACTGTACGTACTTACCTACCTGCCCACCTCCGTACCTGCCAAACTCATTCACTTACTCTCTCACCTATTCCATCCCTCCTTCCCTTACTCCCTCGCTCATTCACTCATTCACTTATTCTCTCCCTCCTTTCCTTGATCCTCTTTTCATCTCTCCCTCCAATATAGAATGTTGGCTTGTTATGCACGCCAACAGCTCCGACCGAGGCTTCAGAGTCGACGCGGTTGAACGGATTCGACGGCGTTCCTACCATGTTACCGAGTGGGAGATCCTACTCAGCCGTCACACCAGCCAGTCACACTATACCTAGTACCAACTCATTCATACCTGCACTAGAATAATTGCACATGTAATTATTATTTCGTACAAGTAAAGTTTGTACTTATGTACCGTTTTATGTGCTCCTTACATGGTGCACTGAGAAGAGGATCAGCGTATAGATAGTAAACGTGCCAAGATGGAAACTAGGGCAGGGATGCTCAAAAAATCCCTCGTAACCGCCAACTTAAGCGCGTATCACATTAGCGCTCTTTTCCACCCATCTCCCACCTCCCACACCACTTGGCGGATATACCGCCTATATATACGCTATGTCCTATCAGACACAAGAGTGGGTTCGTCGTCGCAGTCGTAGGCTTCACAACAATAACAATAGCGGATCTTTTTACAAGCGTTGAACTTTTCTTGAGAGAGCTTGGTGTTACCTTGCGAATAATTTTGCTTGTGCAACAGTTACAAGGAAAGATAAAGAGGGAATGTGGAGAAGGCAATGGCTAGCAATGAGAGAGCAGCTTAGTGTTTCCCGTAGACTGCTGCAGGAGCTTAATTTGGAAGAGGATTGATTGCTTACCTTTGTGACTATATACCCGCGTGTTATACTCGACTATATACCCGTGCTGCTTGTCCAGGCGCATCCACCGCCTATAACCATCTCCGTTATAAGAACATAAGAAAAGGAAGCTACACGAGGTCGTGTAGGTCTTACGGCCTCTGTAGCTTCCTCATGTTCTTATGTTCTTATGACGGAGATGGTTATAGGCGGTGGATACACCAGGACAAGTGGCATGGATATAAATTCGGGTATATAATCACAGAGGCAAGCAATCAATCAATCGATCAATAATGGGGTGCATAGGCCTGGGGGCGCGTCCCCTCGCCCACCCCAGCTGACTACCAAAACAAACAACTGAGTTTTGGCTCTTGATCATAAATTATTATAATTCTATCCCATAATTTACTGCACTGCACTACGAAGCCTGAAGCTTCTTTAAGAAATACGTTTTTGTATACTAGGAAATAGACGTCCACACTTAAGATGTGGAACGTGTCCAAGCTCGCACCGGCTAAAGTCAACTTTTTAAATACCCTCACCTTAAAATACTGTCTGTTCACTAAAAGTAAAGTAACCAGTAAAATAATATTACTTAAGATTACAAAAAATATTACTCAAGATTACAAAATATTTCTTTAAGTAATCGTCCAGACCCATTTTTTTTTTGCATAAATATGTTGAATGTTCATTCAAAACACCTAATCCACAAAAAAAGTATTAATTTCTACGCCTTATTTCCGTAAAAACATTACTTTTGTAACAAGCGCGGGAAAAAATGTGTCATCCTTCTCACAGGCCCGCGAATATTATTGATGACGTCACTTTAGGTGTTCACCGAGAGAGAGAGAGAGAGAGAGAGAGAGAGAGAGAGAGAGAGAGAGAGAGAGAGAGAGAGAGAGAGAGAGAGAGAGAGAGAGAGAGAGAGAGAGAGAGAGAGAGAGAGAGAGAGAGAGAGAGAGAGAGAGAGAGAGAGAGAGAGAGAGAGAGAGAGAGAGAGGAGAGAGAGAGAGAGAGAGAGAGAGAGAGAGAGAGAGAGAGAGAGAGAGAGGGGTATGCTGAAGTCCTTCAAGAATCTGCTATTATTCACTCTATTTCATCCCCAACACCCACCCACATCCCACAACACCCATCCCTGTTCCTACCCACATCTGCACTTCCAACACCCATCCCCTTCCCCAACCCACATCCCCCAACACCCACCCCTGTTCCCACCTACATATCCAGTTCCAACACCCATCCCCTTCCCCAACACCCACCCCCGTTCCCACCCACATATCCAGTTCCAACACCCATCCCCTTCCCCAACCACCAACACCCACCCCCTTCCCCAACCACCAACACCCACCCCCTTCCCCAACCACCAACACCCACCCCCTTCTCCAACCACCAACACCCACCCACTTCCCCAACCACCAACACCCACCCCCTTCCCCAACCACCAAAACCCACCCCCTTCCCCAACCACCAACACCCAACCCCTTCCCCAACCACTAACACCCCCCCCCTTTCCCCAACCACCAATTAACACCCATCCCCTTCCTCCACCATCAACATCCACCCACTTCCCCCACCACCAACACTCACCCACTTCCCCAACCACCAACACCCAACCCCTTCCCCAACCACCAACACTCACCCCCTTCCCCAACCACCAACATCCACCCACTTCCCCCACCACCAATACCCACCCCCTTCCCCAACCACCAACACCCACCTCCTTCCCCCACCACCAACAACCACCCCCTTCCCCCACCACTAACTCCCATCCCCTTCCCCCACCACCAACACCCACCCCCTTCCCCAACCACCAACACCCATCCCCTTCCACAAACACTAACTCCCTTCCCCCACCAACGATTACCCACCCCCTTCTCCACCACCAACACCCACTCCCTACCCCAACCACCAACATCCACGTGCAGTTCCCCCACCAACAACACCCATCCACTTCCCCAACCACAAATACCCATCCCCTTTCCCAACCACCAACATCCACCCACTTCCCCCACCACCAACATCCACCCACTTCCCCCACCACCAATACCCACCCCCTTTCCCAACCACCAACACCCACCCCAGTTTCCCTACCTTCACCCCAACGCAGCAACGTCCCTCCGACGCACAAATTTTTATTACACATTTCTCGCCTATTGGTCTGATACGTGTGCAAACTTATTTGGAAAGGCACAGCTTTCTTGCTGCACCCATCAAGGATGCATGTGTATACCATATCGTATACCAAAAAAAGTAACAGAAACACCCCAAATTCTTCAAGTACTATATTTATCTCCTGTGTTTACGTGCTTCTAGATTGGCGCGGGAAGAGAGACCACCTAAAGTGACGTCACCGAGCCGTGGCGCATCGTCTGCCAGTTGCCAGCAGCGTTTTCGAAGCTCGGGGAATTTACAGATTTTGATTGCGGATTATTAAAAAACGGCAGACTGGATGCAAAAAGTGACAACATATTGTTGATACACTCGATAATGGTTATACTCTTATAACATCAAATCAGGAATGATGAAATGGTCTGGACGATTACTTTAAGATTACAAAATATTACTTATGATTACAAAATATTACTTAAGATTAAGATACTATTACTAATTCTACTGTAACTACCACCACAACCACTACCACCACCAATAGTGTTACCGCCATAAAACAGCTTGGGCTCGCTAAATAATTACCTACACAGGCGCCCCGAAGCACCACCACTGAAAGCTCTCACTCCTCACCCTCGCCTCGCCCTAACCACCGCCCCTACACACGCTTTACCACCTCGCCCTGACATCCTCGGCCCACCGTCATCACAGCCCCACACCACGACACCCACCAATTACACCCGCTAACTTATCTCTTATCAATTAAAAAGCGGGAAAATTAAATGGGACGGTTGTGGAAGGGAGCAGCGGTCTAAAGGTGGCCTGCCTGCTACTTCTTAATAATCACCTGGTGGCGTCAACACCGAACTGGGGCTGCGAGCTGGACCAGATACCATCTAGAAATGTTGGCAGGAGTGAGAGAACGCTGCCAACTTGCACGCAAGGAGGAAAAGGGAATCAACGCTGCTAGACTAAAAACAACAATACGTAGGGCTGTTCGGTTTTTGGTTATAACTCCTGTAGGTGTGAAAGAGAGGCATGTGTGGCTGCGTGCGTGTGTGTGCATTGGTTTTGAGGTGAAGAACAAGAGGGCGAGGAGGAAAAGGGAATCAACGCCGTTATAATAAGAACAACAACACGTAGGACTGTTTGGTTTTTGGTTAAAAAAACCTTTTTCTAATTCTCTCTCTCTCTCTCTCACTCTTTCTCTCTTTCACGTAGAGAGAGGAGGGAAAGGAAAAGAGAAAAAGAGATGAGAGAGAGAGAGATAGAGAGAAAGAGAGAGAGAGAGAGAAGAGAGAGAGAGAGAGAGAGAGAGAGAGAGAGAGAGAGAGAGAGAGAGAGAGAGAGAGAGAGAGAGAGAGAGAGAGAGAGAGAGAGAGAGAGAGAGAGAAAACATAGGGCCTATGCATGGCGGTACCCTCTTAATACAAAGATCCTACTGGGTGACTCCCAACTCAAGCTCAAACTCAGGAGTGGGCGGAGCCAGGCGGCTGGAGCTCGCTTCGCTCGCTTGGACAATAAGCAGTCTTAAGCCCGGTTCCCACCATCTCGCTTGTACGGCCGCCGTACAACAACAAAGACGTCACAATGACGTCACAACAAAGTCTACCGCACCGCCGTACCGCTGTACGGCCGCCGTACAAAGTTAAATTCAAGTCATCTCTCCCGCTCGGCGGTGTCCGCTCGAGCAGAGTTGCCAACTGTGCCCAGGTACCACAAATACCACTCAAGCGGTGATGATGGTGACGTCATTGTTGAGCGGTGTTGTTGTAAGACGGCCGTTCAAGCGGGCTGATGGGAACCGGCCTTTACGCGTATAATTTTCTGTAAATAAAAATATATTAGACATACATTAGGCATACATTAACTCTTATTTGTTTCTCAGATAGTGAATAGTTCCTGCATAAATGAGTTAAGAGACGAAATATAACCTTCTGTGCCCAATTTCTTCCTTTGCGCCTGTAGCCTCCTTGCCCCCATTCGTGTAGTAAACATTTTACAAGCCTATATGACAGATTCACCAATCTATTTAGTACCAAAAAATGATATCGGCTGAAATAGGTGTCCAAGCTCGCTTCGCTCGCTTGGACAATAATTCTCATTCCGAAGTCAAGTATAGTGCATATTGAATAATTACAGTGACGAAGAGGTAAACATCTAACGCCATGTTTGAAATACCTCCATGTTGAATTTAGTGGGCGATTGGTCCCGAAATTTCCGGAGGCATATTTTTCTCCAACTCTGTGGCTGGTAGGGTCGCCACCTCCCGTTACCTCCAACTTGTGCTAGTGTGATACCCTTATTTACGAGTGTATGGCTACAATAACCGTACGCGTATGGGCTGAAGTCGATGCTCGGATCGAGGCGTCACTCCCGCACGGTGATCGCTGGGCCTCTGGTTGGGGTATATTAGGGATATTATATGGTTATATATATGCTATATGTGTGGGCATCCATTCTGCTGACCAATTACAGAGCAGCACCAAGCATGATCTGGCCAATCACGTTGCTTTCAGCTGTCAGGCCCCCGATAAAGAGATTAAAAAAGACCATTTCAAATGTTTTGAGACTGCTGCGATAATGTTACAGCAAGTGTATGCGTGTGTACACAGACAATGACAACACCACCACCTAATAATTATGGCGGCCAAACTTGTATGATGAGCTATACCTTATGATTCAAGAAGTCGACCAATACATATATTCATATATATTAGGTTTGCCCTAATATGAATCTACGGTAAGTATAGCTGTTGTATGTTAAATAGTATATGTATATAGAGTTAATGATGCAATAAACACAATATTTCAAACAGGCAAACTTGAAATGCCTCTATGATACACAATCAACACGAACTATGGTTTTACAACTTGTGTTTTGGTGTTTGTTGAAGTTGTGCTGTGTCAAATCACACTACCGTAGGGAGTAAGGGTGGTCACGAGCACCCGTAGCCTCGCGGTCTCGTAACCGGTCACAAAACGGTTGGAGCATCACTCGTAGAGGCGCTACGAGGTTTAAGCCGTCTAGGCCCTAGGGTACTACTTCTGATCTCGTAACGCCTCGAGCATCCAACCCTAGGAGTCAAGATGGCCGTCCGGAGGGGAAGCCGCCTGCCGAGTTGTTTACGGCGCAAGTTGTAGACAAGCTCTCCTCGTTGTTGAAGATGCAGCAAGCACAAGCCACACAAGAATGACGGGTGGTGCAGGAGCTTCTGTCACGTGCGTTGGCAACCCGTGATTGTGTGAGTGGCGAAGTGGCTGATGAGGGAGCGCTGACACCCGCACACGTCACCACGTTAGCTGCTCCCATGCCCAAGCACCACACAAGCTCTCACCCAACATGTCCCTACGTGAGTATAAGGTGTGGTGCAGTGCATGGACGGACTATGAGGAACTGTTGCAGCTTCGGGAGCAGCCCGTACGGACCCAATCGGCACACTTCCGGTCATGGCTCACCCCTGAGATGCGCAGCACGTTGGCGCACGCCGTCGGGATTGCTGAAGACTACGACACGTTGCCAGTGAAGGAGGTTCTGGAGCAGTTCACTACACACTTCCAACGGTAGCGGAATTTTGCCTTGCGGCGTATGAACTTTAAGGAACGCTGGTGTGTCGGTATAGAAGATCCGCCGTGTCAGTTGGTCCAGCGCATCCGCAGAATTAGGTGTTTTTAAATCTAACCTGACCTAACCTAACCAAACCTAACCTAACCTAACCTAAAATTATTTACCTAAGATAAAATAACCCAAAATACCGCTCTAGACCGTAATATATGGTCCGAGTAATATCCCGCGTCGTCTACTTGTTTACATCTACAGAGTTATGCGCATGCGCTGGACCAACCATCACGGCTGATCTTCTATACAGTCACACCCAAGGATACTATCTATACTCGAGGATAAGGGACTGTGTGTTGAAAGTCGAAGGTAAGCGACGGTGCTGCTGTCTCACGGCGTAGAGCTCAAACAACCGCTTTTTAGGGATAGCTCAAGTATTTTTACTCGCCGTCACGATCCTCATCCCTTCAAGCCCCCTTCACCCATTCCATAATCGAACCACGATCGCGCCAACAATGCAGTGAGTAGCGCCGTCATGGTCTTGATTATGGGTCCATTGTGACCCAACGTGACGCTCGTGACGCACTCGGCCGAGGCCACGAAAAGTCTCTCTCTCTACAAAATTTAGATTTAAGTCGTAGGAAGGTGGAAAAATAGAAACAGGAAGAGAGTTCCAGAGTTTACCAGTGAAAGGGATGTAAGATTAAAGATAATGATTAACTCTTGCATTAGGATGATGGACAGAATAGGGATGAGAATGAGTAGAAAGTCTTGTGCAGCGAGGCCGCGGGAGGGGGAGAGGCATATCGTTAGCAAGTTCAGAAGAGCAGTGAGCATGAACATAATGGTAGAAGATAGCAAGAGAAGCAACATTGCGGCGGTGATTTAAAGATTGAAGACAGTCAGTCAGAGGAGGGGAGTTGATGAGACGAAAAGTTTTTGACTCAACCCTGTTTAGGAGAGCTGCATGAGTGGATCCCCCCCAAATATGTGAGACATACTCCATACATGGGCGGATAAGGCCACTGTAGAGACCAAGCAACTGGAAGGGAGAAAAAAAAGGACGCAGACGCCACAGGACACCCAACTTCTTAGAAGCTGTTTTAGCAAGAGATGAGATGTGAGATTTCCAGTTCAGATTTTTAGTAAAGGATAGTCTTAGAATGTTCATTGTAGAAGAAGGAGACAGTGGAGTGTCATTGAAGAAGAGGGGATAGTTATCTGGTAGGTTTTGTCGAGTAGATAGGTGAAGAAATTGGGTTTTTGAGGCATTGAACAAAACAAGGTTTGCTCTGCCCCAATCAGAAATTATAGAAAGATCAGAAGTTAGGCGCTCGGTGGCATCTCTCCGTGAATCAATTAGTCCCTGTTGAGTTGGACGTCTAATAAACGACGTTGAAAAATGCAGGTTAGAATCATCAGCGTAGGAGTAGATAGGGTTTTGAGTTAGACTTAGAAGATCATTAATTAATTATACAAAAAGAGTGGGTGATAGGACAGAACCCTGGGGAACACCACTATTGATAGATTTAGGAGAAGAACAATTCCCGTCGACAGTAGCAGCAATAGAACGGTTTGAGAGGAAACTTAAGATGAAGGTACAGAGAGAAGGATAGAAACCGAATGAGGGTAGTTTGGAAATTAAAGATTTGTGCCAGACTCTCAAAATATTTTGATATGTCAAGGGCAACAGCAAAAGTTTCACCGAAACCCCTAAAGGAGGATGACCAAGATTCAGTTAGGAGAGCTAGTACATCGCCAGTAGATCGCCCTCTACGGATACCGTACTGACGAACAGATATAAGATTGTGAGCAGATAGATGCTTAAGAATCTTCTTATTAAGTATTCTTAGTAAGAATGAGAGCTGAGAGCCAGAAACAATGTAAAATAATGATGAATGGACATATAATTGCCCTATCTATCCTTTGCAAGTAATGAAGCACGGAAATGGAGGAAAGAGAGAGAGCCCTACAATGAAGGAAAGTAAGGGGATATTTGGGGGGCGTGATGAGAGAAAGGACAGGGAGTAAGTAAGGCCTCCTAAGGAAGGATTGCATAATAGTTCCGACAGTAACATATGCAAGACCGTCTAAAGACCTAGACGGCGGAATATAAATTTCAAAGGTCTAAGATTCATGCAGTTGAAATGAATTACTTAAGAGGTGTATGTGATGAGTCCGCAGATTGGCGTTTCTTATGAGCCATCCAATTTTTCGTTCTTTTCTTCGCTTTTAAAAGTTGGTAGAACCGTAAATAAGGAGTTTGTCTACTTATTGCAACACAATATGGAATACTAGAGTTTGCACAAGACATATTTAAGGACACAGTGTTGCCTTTTTTCACTGTAGCGGCCGCCTACTCAGCCTCATGACCCCGACTTATTCCCACAATACACCGCGGTAAACAAACTGTGTCGTAGTTATGGGTTGGATCCATCCATTATATGTCACCTCAAGGAACTGGCTGACGACGCGGAGCTGATGGCAGCTGCCTGAATGCTAGATTAGTGACCCTAATCACGTCCGGTGGGGCTGACCAAAACCTTCGACGGAAGGTACTTACGATCGATCCTACCCCGAGCCTCCCCGAGGCCCTGCGGTTGTGTCGCAGCAAGGAGTCTGCTCTCAACACTGAGACCAATCTCACCAGCACTCGTAGGATGGTTGGGAGAGCAGGAATTAAGAGACACCGCTACCAGAGCACATCTCGCTACCGCCAAAAGGAAGGTGGCGCAAAGTGTGAAGGGTAAGGAGGTGAATGAGCTTCACCCACGCGGACGCTAGAAGCAGTGCAAGGCATGGGGTAGGCCGTGTAGCACCTGCGGTATCACACGACACTACAGCAAGGTGTGTCACAGAAAAGACATGCACTAAGGCACTACTAGTGAAGGTAAGGGTGCCCAGCCTCCTTGTGCCCGAACAGCTCATAGCAAACGGATCAGGGGCATCACATTCGCCGTGCCGAAACATCTGGCGCCGAAGGTTTTTATCGGAGTTGCCATCTCAGAAGTCCCTATAGCTGGTCAGTGTACGTTACAGCTCACTTCTGACACAGGAGCCGAGGTGAACTTTATTGGTTTAAGTCTACTTCGCTATTTCATCCTCAGTGAAAGTGACCTAACTGCCAGGATGAAGTGTTTTTTTTTTTTTTTTTTTTTTTTTTTTTTTTTTTACATTTGTGCCTATAGCGCCTGTAGGCAGTGGTGACCCAGGGCTCGGATGGTAGGCTCTGGAGGTTCACTTAAGGGCTCTGATGATGGTTGGTCCTCGCCCGTGGTGGCGCAGGCAGGATTCTTATAGTGACGCCTGTGATTAGAGGCTCATGCCGCCCCCCTGTGTCCTCCGATGCACTCGCAATCGAAGGTAGAGTTGATGGGCAGGGCATGTGGGTGTTCTTAGGCCACTCGACGGTGCAGAAAGGTTTTGGGTTTCTTCGGGGATCGAACTCGGGTCACCGAGAACGCCAATCGGAGACGCTAACCACTCCGCTACCGCCTCCCCTAAAAAGGCGGAGCTAAAAAAGCTGGCTGCTAAAAACGGCTGCTAAAAAGAGCTGGCTGAGCCCAGTTGACTCGTTCGAGGCCACTCTTACGCTCAGGGAAACCAATGCCAATACTACCATCTTTGTGTTCCGGGGTCTCGACTATGCTCGTCTTTCCTTTTTTGTCCTTTTTTTTACGTTGGAGCCTATAGCGCCTGTAGGCTATTTATTCTTTGAGGGCTCAGGTGGTTGGCCCCTGCACATTCTGGAGGGTCGTGATGGTTGGCCCTTGCCTGTTAGTGGCGCAGGCTGGATTTTTATTGTGATACCTGTGATATATAGGTGAAGATCCCGTTTTCTGTGATGTTCAGATCCTCAGTCAGGCTCATGCTGCCGCCTGGTGCTCTTTCTGCCGCACTTGTAGTCGCAGTTCGAAGAACAAGTATGCCGCACGCGGGTTTCTTCGGCCAATCGGCGATGGAATTGACAGTAGCTCTTTGATGGGACTTGAACTCGGGAACTTCTACTCACCTACCAGGCTCTTGTCAACCGCATTAAAGAAGGTTGAAAGAGTTGTTGTCCCCGGCAGGATTCGAACTCGGGACATCGAGCTCACCACTCCAAGACGCTAACCACTCGGTCAAAAAAGTAAGTATCCTGATATGATACTCATGCATTACACATAATTTCCGCTGATTATCCAAAACAGATTTCTGCGGTGCATTGCAACGAGACCTCGGCATCCCACTCCAGCCCAGAGGGAAGACGTGTGGGCACTGGGCAAGGATCACAAAACCTTCCTGGAGGAGTTCTCGGACGTACTGGTGGATTCCGGAGACTCTGACAACGGTGCAAGGCTCGCCACCATGGTAGGGCCACTCATGATGGTCAACCTTCGTCTTGACTCCAATCCTCGTTACATCGAGTGCTCGTAACACGCCCAAAAGTATTTTGTTAGCTTGGCAGGCGGATATGAAGGCCATGCTGGGTAGCATGGTGGTGCATAGCATAGTAAAGCCGGTAGTTCATGAAGTGTCTGAATTGTGTCATCACATGGTTGTCGCTCACAAGCAGTCTAGTGGTGTTCGAATCACCGTCGACTTGTCAAAACTTAACTGGCTTCGACCGACGAATCGATCCACGTTATTGGCAAATTCTTTAATAAAATGAGGAGTCGCAACCTCTCAATACATCCATCACACCCTGGGGATGGTATAAGTTTCTAAGGGATCATATGGGATTTGTCTCGACAGGTGACGAGTTCTGCTGGCGTGTAGACATAGCATTGGAAGGTGTTGACAAATTCAGAAAGGTCGTCGGCGACGACCTTGTGCGGGACACTACTTACGAGGAGCATCTCGACTGAATAAGGCAGATATTGGGACGCTTCTGGCACCACCACTTCACCATCAACCGGAAAAAAAATTATGTTTTTCACCCCATATTCCCACTTCTGTGCGTACATCATATCCGAAGACGGTGTGAGTGCTGAATCGGGTAAATCAAAAGCGGTGGCAGACTTTCCAGTTCCCATCAACCTAACAACAAGTCGCTCATTCTTTGGTATAGTCAACCAACTAGCTGATTCCTCCATAGAGGCAGTATACACCCTTACATAGGGAGCTGCTCAACCCTAGGAAAAAATTATTTGGACTCCAGCTCACCAGACATCCTTTCAGGTGGTGAAGAAGCCCCTCTCTTCAGTACTGGCTCACTTTGACTCTGCCCTATCTACAGTGCTACACACTGACTCCTCCCATATCAAGGGACTTGGTTACGCCCTACTACAGTGCCCTACTAAGGCGTGGTTCAAGGTTTCTGAGCGATACTGAAGCTAGGTATGCTGTGGTGGAGCTTGAATTGGTTCCTGTCGTATGGGCTATGATGCTAAATGCCGGATGTACATGGCCTCCTTACCTTTGAATTGGTAGTTGACCACAATCCGTTCGTTTCCATCATCGACCATCACACCCTGGACGCAATCGAAAATCCTCGTATCCAGAGGCTAAGGAGAAGGCATAAGGAGAGGCATCATACGTCTTTTCCACCATCAGGCGAAAAGGTAAGGAACACTTACTCCCAGATTCACTATCCCTTTCCCTCATTGCTGTGCCAACGCAAGCAGTCATGGAAAGAGTCTAAGGTCGCCCCCCACGTTCGTACATGTGTGTTGGCCAGAGTCTGTGAGATTTATGAGCTCCTCTCAGACCCCTACACTGAACCCGTCATTAATTAAATACGCAAAGCTGCAAAGTTGGCCCAATTTTATCTACACTTCTATGAAGGGATACATAAGAACATATGAACATTAAAAAATAAGGAAGCTAGAAGAGGCCGTGCGACCTACACGAGGTATTCCTGTTTCTTAACACACTACATCCACCTTTCATCCCCATCCATAAAATTATCTAGCCTCCTTTTAAAGCTCCCTAATGACTCCGCACTGACTACCTGTCTACTGAGTCCATTCCAATCATTTACCACCCTATTTGTGAACCAGTTTTTCCCTATTTCTTTTTTAAATCTACGCTTTTCCAGCTTGAATCCGTTACTTCTTGTTCTACCCTGATTACTAGCAATAAGAACTTTTCCTACATCTGCTTTATTGCATATCTTTATCCACTTAAAAACTTCTATCAGATCGCCCCTTACTCTATGTCTCTCGAGTGAGTGTAATTTCAATAGCTTCAATTTCTTCTCATAACTAAAGTTACGCATCCTATGTATCATTTGGGTCATCCTTCTCTGCACTGATTCTAACACGGGTACATCCATCCTGTAATACGGAGACCAAAACTGAACCGCATAGTCTAGGTGAGGTAAAACTAGAGCCAAATATAGCTTTAGAATAATCTCAGCACTTCTACTTTTAACATTACTGGTAATGAATCCTAACACCCTATTTGCTCTATTTCTAGCCTCAATACATTTTTTCCTAGGACCGAGGTCGGAGTTCACCCACACTCCCAGATCTTTCTCACCTTCTGATCTTTTCAGCGATACATTGCGTATGGTGTATTTATTACCAGGATTTTTCTACCAACAGTAATTACGCAACACTTATATTATCGCTACACTCGATATTAAAGTAATCGTCCAGACCCTTTTTTCCCTTGCATAATTATGTTGAATGTTCATTCAAAATACCTAATCCACCAAAAAAAAATCATTTCCACACCTTATTTCCATAAAAACATGACTTTTGTAAAAAGCGCGGGGAAAACAACAGCCCCATTCCAGCCGTGGCGGGAAACATGCTGGTGACGTTACTTCAGGAAGCCTCCCAGGCCGGCGCTGATACAAATACACGTAGACTCTGAAAAAAATGTAGTACTTGAAGAATTTCGGGTGTTTCTGATATATTTTTTGTGCGATATGGCATATACTTGCATCCTGTATGGGTGCAGCAAGAAAGCTGTGCCTTTCCAGAGAGCTTAGCACCCATTTCCGACCTATTTGGCCATGATATGTGTGTGTAGCGATATGGTCATTATATCATGCAGCGAGCCTATATGGCAATGATATGTGTGAGAGGCGGGTGAGAAGCGCGCGGCAAGACAATGTGTTTCACACCGCGGGACTCTCACCCGCCTCTCACCGTCGCTGCACACACATATCATGGCCAAATAGGTCGGAAATGGGTGCTAAGCTCTCTGGAAAGGCACAGCTTTCTTGCTGCACCCATACAGGATGCAAGTATATGCCATATCGCACAAAAAATATATCAGAAACACCCGAAATTCTTCATGTACTACATTTTTTTCTGAGTCTACGTGTATTTGTATCAGCGCCGGCCTGGGAGGCTTCCTAAAGTGACGTCACCGAGCCGTGGTCCGTCGTCTTGTTGTCGTCAGATGTGTTTTGAGAGCTCGGGGAATTTACAGATTTTGAATGCGGATCATTTAAAAACGGGTGACTAGATGCAAAAGGTGACAACATAGTGTTGATATACTCAATGATGGCTATATTTTGACTGCATTAAATCAGGAATGATGAAATGGTCTGGACGATTGCTTTAAACTCCATCTGCCACCTGACTACCCACTCATTTAATGTATCTAAGTCTCCCTGCAATATGTTTACATCAGACTGTGATATAATATTCCTAGCTACCTTAGTATCATCAGCAATCCTACTGATATAACTGCAAAACCCACTATCCAAATCATTGATATAAATAAAAAATTGTAATGGACCCAAAAGAGACCCTTGTGGATCCCCACTTGTTACCTGCCCCCATTCAGATTTAGAACCATTAATTATAACTCTGTTGCCTATCACTTAGCCAAGATCTACTACAACGAAAAACCTTCCTATCTATTCTTTGAACCTTAACCTTATTTAAGAGTCGCTCGTGTGGTACTTTGTCGAATGCCTTACTAAAGTCCAGGTATAAAATATCATAATCCTCATCATTATCTACTGTCTCATAAACCTTCCTATAAACACTCAATAAATTGATGCAACATGACCTACCCTTGGTGATTCCATGTTGTAAATCATTTACCAAACTATGCATTCTAAATGCTGTCTAATGCTTTTTGCAATAACATATTCCGATAATTTACCTACCACTTACGTTAGACTAACGAGTCGACAATATGACATTATACCTCTATCACCCTTCTTAAATATGGGGACTACATTTCCTTTCAGCCACATTAACGGCACTTCCCCTATATCAAACGATTTCCTAAAAATGTGCACTAACGACTCATAAACAACCTCTTTGAATTTTTTTTATACTCTGGGATAAATTCCATCTGGTCCTGGTGACTTATAATTCTTCATTATATCTATACCCTCTTCTACCATTTCCGTAGTTATCACAATATCTTTGAGTTTCTCATCATCGCTTCCTTTAAATTTATGTTCACTATCAGGTACCATATGCATATCCTCCTGAGTAAAAACACTTAAGAAATAACCATTTAAAATGTTACACATATCATCATCAGAACTTACAATCTGCAATCACCCTGCTCTATTGTTAACGGTCCCACTACATCCCTAGTTTTGTGTTATAGACCTGAAAAAATCCCTTAGGGTCGGTCGGTGCCTGCCCAGCGACCTAAATCTCATAATTGTTCTTTGCTGCTCTTGTTAATCTTTTAACTGTCCTAGCCATCACGTTATACTGTTCTCTGCTCACTTGTCCAGCCTTGCCCCTTAAGTACATGCTTCTTTTTACTCCAATATTGTGTTTTAAATTCGCAGTCATCCATTTGGGGTCTTTCTGCCTTGATCATATCGCCCTATAAGGAATATTATTTTTCTGTCCTGCAATTAAATTCCTTACAAATAACGTATAATCCTCTTCAACACCAACTTCACTGACACCTCTCTCTGCTCTGACTTCCGACCCCACATTCTCCTTCTCCTCCATCCTACACCCCCAGTTAATCCCCTCCAGGTGTCTTCTTAATCCTGCATAATTAGCTTTTCTGAAAATCAGGTACTCTATGCTTATTAACAATTTTATTTCCTACTCTCCATTTTAAGTAAAACCTGATTTCACAATGATCGCTATTACCTAAATGACCACCAACTTCCACCTCTGTAACTAAATCTTTCCTGTTTGTTAGTAATAAATATAGAATATGCTCTCCCCTAGTAGGTTCTTTGATTGTTTGCCTTAGAAAGCTATCCTGAACTATATTTAACAATTCCTCCGTGTCATTATCTCCTACAATTAAATCCCAGTCTATGTTCCTAAGATTAAAATCTCCTACCACGCATAATCGATTATATCTATAAGCCTTGCTTATTTCTTGCCATATAGGAACTCAATCCTCTTTACATGAGTTTGGAGGCCTATACACTATGTACTATCGTGACCAGTGCCCATCCACCCACCCAAACCTATGTTCTCGCGTTGTACGAGAAGAGAGGGAAGGAAAGGAGGAGGATGTGGCAGCGTTGTCTGGAGTTTTTAGATCAAACGGATTAACACCATAGATATGCTTCCCCCTTTCGGGAAAGATGTCCTACGCAAATCCGCAAGCTTCAATCCTTAAGTTCCGCAACCGCAAGTCCGCAACATTCTTGAAGTTCACACTTCCGCAACCGCAAGTCCGCAAATCAGCAAACCAATTATGTGATATTTTCTCTGGATATAGTGCAAAAATAGAGGTATAACCCTTTGTGGTAGTAAATTAATTTATTATTTACTAAATCACTTATGGCAATAATTGTTATGGCATATGTAAGGGGTAGAGACGTAGGTATGGGTGTGGCAGTGTGGCACATTGTGTTGCCGGCCTCACCCATACTGCGGAATCAGCAAGATAGAGAAGCCGCCAAGGTTAGAGAGATGTCACGTAGCTTATTTGCATCTCTTATAAATAGATGGTAACATAATAAGATAAGATAAGATACTTTGATCCTATCTAGACACTTTGCAAGTACCAACTGCATCTCTTATAATAGATGGTAACATAATAAGATAAGATAAGATACTTTGATCCTATCTAGACACTTTGCAAGTACCAACTACCGTCCGACAAGACTATATAAAGCGCCACCACGCTAGGACAAACTTGGTGGACTCGAACCGCTGACCGAATGCTGGGATTCCACTAGCGACTCTACGACTCTACCAACCGCGCCACCCTGGCGGGTTGGTAACATGATAGATATTTATATAGAGTAGTTACAAGCGCTTGTAACTTCGGACCCATGTATTGATGTTTGTAGTAGTAATATATATTAGACAACATGTGATTGCAAACTCCTATCGTGTTGTTGCTGTCGTTGGTCACTGGTCAAAGTGCCTCGGGGTAGACCACGTTCCGTGTGATTCCAACACACACACTCACACAAACGTCCATGAGTCTACTGAGTTTGTGGAATGCGGCAGGACCTTACCGCAGAGTTTTTCTTGTAAACTAATATTCCTAAAGTGTTTTTAGCCCAAAACCCCCCTTCAAAATGATTCAATCGACATAAGACCAAGCCGCTTACCACCTGCAATTTATTTGCATTTTTTTTTAGCCTACTATCATCAAAATTGAATTTACAGTTTCGGCTACCCAAAACAGACACACACACACGCCTACTCCTATAGTATATTAAATATTATCAGTTTATTCTATGGTAGAAATATTACTTGCTACGCCCTATATATTTAGTAAGGGAGCAGACGTATATGTATGATAGATAAACGAGTAGTTGTCAACCTGCTTGAGAGGGGCAGCGGCGGCTCACTGTCGCCCTCGACGATAGACAGGGAGAGGAGCGATAGCCTTTCCCATGGGAGGTAACGGAGGTTGGTACAGGGATTCCTGCCCATTTCGTTATTTTTATATAGTGTAGATTTACACATTTACTACCTCCATGACGTCTCTCACAGACGGTCTTGAGCCAGGGTAACGAACGGAGATTGTGTAGGCAGGGACTTTTGTAGCTACATATTTCGTCACGTGTATAGTTTGAAGCTTAAAACAATTATACGAACTACTTCAATTACCCTGGCGTATCACTACACCCTCACGACACCACTGAATAATATTCCAAATTAAACAGATTAATTGAAACGTTAAAGTAATTGTCCAGACCATTTCATCATTCCTGATTTAATGCAATCAAATCATAGCCATTAACGAGTATATCAACAATACGTCGTCACTTTTTGTATCCAGTCAGCCGTTTTTAAATAATCCGCAATCAAAATCTGCAAATTCCCCGAGTTTTCAAAACGCTCTCAAGGTTTGCAGACGCTCAGGCTCAGGCTCGGTGACGCAGCATCACGGAGGCTCATCTTCCCGCGCTTGATCAGAGAGGCACGTAAACACAGAGATAAATATAGTACTTGAAGATATTTGGGTGTTTCTGATAGATTTGTTTTGCTATATGCCACATGCATGCATCCTTTATGGGTGCAGCAAGACAGCTGTGCCTTTCGAGAAAAATTTGCACACGGAAAGGAGCGGCGTGTGTAGGAGTGGAGTGGCGGAGTGGCGTGTGGTGATTCACGCCTATAGTGTGTTGGGGCGAGCAGTTGTGTTGAGAAACGGTGTGTAGTGAGGATAGCGATGGACCACCACGACTGTGAGGCTTTGCCTCTTAACAAGACCAAGTAAACCAAGTAAACCAAGTAAACCAGTTGTGGAGTGGGCGTGGGCGTGCCCTGTGGTGAGAGACCCTGTGGTGGTGTGGCTGTCACACTTTCTGCCTTCCCGCCCGCATATTTTCCAACTCTTTGCTGTAGTTAATGCTTGTATGTGGTTTCCGAGTAATTACGTTTGACTGTAGCTCCAAAACTAACCATAGGATTTTCTCGAAAGTACCTTCATTGTGATTCCCACACACACATGGTTTAACCTTATTTACCAATCCATGTTTTGGAGAAGTGCCAGGTCCTCCTGCTGAACCTCAGGCTCTGCTAACACCTGTTCATCCACCTCGTACTCGGGCTCAAACATATAGGATCCCATGACAATCTGAGGTTCGTTTTCCTCATAGTATACGCGACCAGCGTCATTTCTTTCGGTGTCAGATTGAGCAACGTACTCTAGATCTGTCACAGCGACAGATTCACTGTCTGACACCGAAGTACAATCGCTCATCATACCATTTGCCGACAGGTGTCAGACAGAGTGTCTGCGGGCGTCCCTGTTCTGACGTCATCAATAACAGTCGTAGCCCTGTTGGAGGGAAGATTTTTTTTTTCGCGCGCTTTTTACAAAAGTCGTGTTTTTACGGAAATAAGGCCTGGAAATCAATTATTTTTGGTGGATTAGGTGTTTTGAATGTACATTCAACATAATTCGGCAAAAAAAATTTGGGTCTGGACGATTACCTTAAGTTATTGGACATTGACTCATCATCTACCTTTCAAGGTGAGTCTACCTGTGTGAGTAGATTACTCGCGTAAAGGAAAAGCCAGAACATAATTATTGGTATATATATATATATATATATATATATAGTAGGGATGGACCAAATATTCGCATTCGCATTCGCAATTGCGAATATTCGCTTGTTTTTTCAATATTCGCTTTCGCATTCGCATTCGCACTCCTACTCGCAGTTTTTTGCGAATATGCGAATATTTTGCCCAAATTAATAAACTTACAGAAATAATAAAAAAAATTACAAGTGAACATAATATTACACAAAAAAACATGTAAATAAATTAATAGTTTAGCCGAGCGTTAGTTAAAAGAATGGGGTAAGGAGGCGTAGTGGTAGGCTATGTCATAGTCCCTCGAACACTACCTCCATCCTCCAACAGAGTGGCAGCCGCTACTCTCAAGGTCACTGTTACTGAACTCAACTCATTGCCTCCTGCAGTAAGCATATACGCGCTCTTCTCTGTCACCCACGAGCACAATCAACTTTCTTTGAAGAACAGTATTGCAGCAGCCTACTGCGTAATGGCGTCCAGTCACACCAGTGTAGTTTGGGATTACGTATTTCGAGATTATCTCGAATGACATTGCGAAATGTAAACTTTGCAATAATAATTATTCATGTAAGATATTATCATGTAAGTATTCGTGTAAGAATAGGTCATCGTCCCGCAACCTGAAAAAATTGATAGTTTAATGGAATCTACTTTACCGTAGATAACACTAAAGTCGCCAGGAAAACGTTTCTTTTTTATCCGCAGACTTCTGGTGGCGTTAATACTTACATTTATACATTCATGATTTCTGGTAAGTTAGAAGAGGCTCTCTGGAGAGTCTGTGTCATTTTGTGTCTTCATATGTGTCATATTATGGCAATAAATGAAAAAAATATAAAAATAAAACCGAGTGGCGCCGTTGGTAACGGGCTACACAAAGGTCGCCACCTAGTGTCTATATTTAGGGTCCTCCCGCCGTCGTCGTCGCCCGAAAAAAAAAACGAGTAGGGAAATTTGAAACCGTATATACTTGCAGATACAAAGCATAAAACTACGCTGAAACAGGGTAGATTATACAGTCATGATATAAACTACTGTTTATCATCTTCAGTGGCACATAAAAATCAGTAGTGATGCTATAATTCGTAATATATGGCGCCTGGCGACATTAGTGCAGATGGCGACTATACTGTTATCTACGGTAGACATTCATATCTTTATGGCTGAACTCTTACAATACATGCAAATTTTTTCAGTTACCTGTATGATATCAAAAATAGTGTATTGCTTGAAATATTATGTAATATTCGCAATTCGCATTCGCATTCGCGAATATTAAAACCAAATATTCGCATTCGCATTCGCGAATACGGAAAATAGACATTCGGTCCATTACTAATATATAGTATACTAGCAGTAAGGGTACCCTCCGGGCACCTTTCTCCTAGCTCCTGCGGAGGGCTGTGGGCCTGCGGCCCAATAGGGCCGTTCCAATGTTAGATTGGCACGTTCAGCTTAGCAATGCTGACTTCTTCTCAAAATTACGTCACATTTGAAGACGGTTTTGAGTCGAAATTAGGGAAGGAAGTGAGAAAAACTCTTCCATCCCCCCAAGTCGATCACGGCCAACAAATTTGGACTACAAAGTCAAGTCTCTATCTCGCACGGTTTAACCGCTACAGCTGTTTTTAGGTTGTTTTTGCTTGCCACGCCCACCGGGGTCGGACACGCCCCTCAAAACATCTTCCATCCCCTCAAGTCGATCACGTCCAACAATTTTGGACAATTTTGGACAGTGTCAAGTCTGTATCTCGCACGGTTTAGCAGCCACAGCCGTTTTAAGGTTGTTTTTGCTGGCCACGCCCACCAGGGTCGGCCACGCCCATCGAAACATAGCCTATGTTCTCCGCTGGGTCATGAGGATTCCAAATATATGCGGCATGTGGGGTTTTGGCCATCTGTAGCCGAGTCTATCACCCATTCACTCACCCATTACCCATCACCCCCCACCCATTCACTCACCCATTACCCATCACCCCCCACCTATTCACTCACCCATTACCCATCACCCCCCACCCATTCA
>JACEEZ010016190.1:82500-100000 GCA_016584305.1 Chionoecetes opilio | reverse complement strand
TACACTTCAAATTTTATTTATATGATATCAGACAGGGACGTATTTAGGATCTTGAAACATTGGGGGCTGAGCCCAGCCTAGAAATCTTTAGAGTTGTACCAGATAATTTTCAATATATTTATGAGTATAATGAATATAATACATGAGACACTTGCATGTGCTCTACCAAAAAGTTCCGATCATTTGCTTAGGATAACTTTCGCAACATGAAATGCAAATAAGATCAAAACAATCTGAGTTTGGGTTCAACTTCATTATTATTTTTATTTTCATCAGCAGGAGTAAAACCCTAAGAAAAAGAGAACTTTGGAGTGATGAAAAAGTCATATAGATTGTATATTGCCAATGCTCTAAGGTACTGAAATCTAACCGTCAATGGCTTTATAACTTTTGCTTATATTGTGTGACAAATTAAGGGGTCATTTTGAACTGTGACAAAACTGTGTTCACTCTGTTTCTTGACCATCTGATTTTCTTTTCTTCCCCTCTCCAGAAGGTCTTTTAGTGTCTTATTTATCTGTCGCACTCCTCATCTCCACTGTTCTCTCTTCCTGTTTTCTCCGTATCGCTCTTGTCCTGCTCATAAAAAGGATGCAATCAGCATATGCCAAGTAACATCTATCCAAATTTCTTGTTTCTTACTAGGATTTTGTGTTGGTCCCAGTCAGAGCTTATCTTATTTTTGTAAGAAAAAAAAAGGTTCTTTGAGATCCGGGGCTATTCATAATATATTCGGGGCTGCAGCCCCCAATGCCCAGGCCTAACTACGCCTATGAATTATCAGATCCTTAACCTCAGACTCCTCATTCAGAGACCTCTGGTGACAATTCCATCTTGAGCAGGTCCATGTTCCCCTTCATGAAGACCAATGTCTCAAAATTATCGGAGGTCAGACTCGCTCTCTTGGCATTCATGATGTCCGCCCCCTGGGAGAACAGTTTCTCCACGGCTGCAGAGCTGGGTATGGCCGTGTTGTACTTAACAAACACATCTACCAGGCGGCACGAGATAGGGCGGGAAACATGGCCTGCTCCAGCACCTTGCTCCTCTGCTTCTCTGAGCACCAACTCTCAAGCTCTTTCCCCATCTTGTTGGAGAGGCGGGTAGAGTTGGTGCCCTCTGTAGCTGCGGGTCCTGGGCTCCTCAAAGGAGTCCAGGACCGACCGTCACCACCTTTGACCTGCCTACCCTGTTGGCGGCTGAATACGTCCATCCCTCACGGCAAGACGCTGTCATCCGCCACACCTGTGCCTTACTGAGGAAGACAGGTCAACTATCACACCTGTGATAGCATCATAGGACATCACCAGGGCTCATAGTGTTCCCCAAGAGATCCTCGCAGCCCTAATCAACACCAAGACAAGACTCAGTCTTGAAGACAGTATGGCTCACTGTACCTGTCAGTTTGTGGCTGTATTTACAAAGCTTGCCACTCAACATGGCCGCGCTGCCGAAATACGCGGATGTGTGACGTCATGTGAATACTATCAATTGGGAGTTTGCGGACATGTTTGCGTTTGCGGAAGTGCTTCCGCAAACGCAAATCTGCAAACATTTACACTTCCGCAAATCCGCAAACGCATTCGGACTTCCGCAATTTGTGGAAGTTGCGGTTTGCGGAAGTGCCCACCT
This sequence comes from Chionoecetes opilio, assembly GCA_016584305.1. Classification (NCBI taxonomy): domain Eukaryota; kingdom Metazoa; phylum Arthropoda; class Malacostraca; order Decapoda; family Majidae; genus Chionoecetes; species Chionoecetes opilio. The sequence goes on along the minus strand of JACEEZ010016190.1, from coordinate 98,368 downwards.
CTGACTCCTCTCTCTCTCTCTCTCTCTCTCTTCTCTCTCTCTCTCTCTCTCTCTCTCTCTCTCTCTCTCTCTCTCTCTCTCTCTCTCTCTCTCTCTCTCTCTCTCTCTCTCTCTCTCTCTCTCTCTCTCTCTCTCTCTCTCTCTCTCTCTCTCTCTCTCTTCTCTCTTCTCTCTCTCTCTCTCATATATATATATATATATATATATATATATATATATATCTCTCTTCTTTCTCTCTCTCTCTCTCTCTCTCTCTCTCTCTCTCTCTCTCTCTCTCTCTCTCTCTCTCTCTCTCTCTCTCTCTCTCTCTCTCTCTCTCTCTCTCTCTCTCTCTCTCTCTCTCTCTCTCTCACACAGGAAGCAATGTACAGTTTATAATAATGCACTATCCTCTCTCACATCTATGAGTTTTGGAGTACCACATGGATCAATTTTGGGTCCCATTTTATTTTTATTATATATCAATGATATCACACGTTGCACTAATAAACTCAAATTTCTTCTCTTTGCTGATGATACCACTATTTTCATTCAGGGACAAAGTCTCATTAACATTAAAAACACATTAAATGCAGAATTATCTCATGTTTCAAACTGGATAAAAAGTAATAAATTAACCTTGAATGCTACTAAAACTTCTTATATGGTATCTTGTGCTTTGATGATTCAACCACCAAATATCGATGTATGCATAGACAATCTTATTTTAGAGCAAGTTGGTGAATATAAATTTTTGGGTGTTATTATTGATGATAAACTGAAATGGAAATCTCATATATTAGAGGTGATTACTAAACTTTGTAAAATAAATGGTTTACTACATAAGATACGCAACAATATAACCATTGATAGTTTAAGACAAATATACTTATCAATAGACTATCCACACCTTTTGTATTGTTCAGCTGTATGGGGAGGAGCATTTAAAACTTTACTTGACAGTCTTTTCATTAGTCAAAAAAAAATGTTACGTGTAATGTCTCACAATCACAGATATGCACACACAGACCCTCTCTTTAAAGACATAAATTTACTTAAATTAACTGATATTATATCCCTCCAAGCAAATCTATTTATACATAAAGCATTATACACATACCAAGTTGACAGTAGTTTTCAGTTCATGTCTAACAACTCAAATAGCCGAAGACCAAATGATCTAAAAATTCCTATATGTAGAACGTCCCATGCACAGCGAAGCATTACGGTTAGGGGAGTAAAACTGTGGAATCGGCTGCCAGAAGATCTTAAAAACATCACCGATAGTAACATTTTCAATTGTAAAATAAAGAAGAAAAAAATCGATCAATAAATCTAATCCTTGTTTGTTCATGTGTATTTTAGTTTTTTGTATGCTTGTGTGTTTGTTAATATTAGCATTTGTTTTTGCCTTGTCAAGATTTGCGCATATCCTATTTGTATTTCACTTTTTATTCACATATTAATTTTTGTATGTTATTAACTCTTGCTTATATAATAATTATCTTTGGTAGTATTTTTTAAAGGTAATGCGATTTATTATTTATATTATTTCTCGGGCCTTATTTATCTGACCTAAATCGGCAACTATGTTTCGCAACAGGTCTGTATAAGGTATGTTGGTATGTGTGTCAGGTATGTTGAGCTCCGGCTCAACAGACCGAGCCTTATAATATACTAGCCGCAAAGCCGCCCTCCGGGCGGATTTTTTGGCTAGCTCCTGCGGAGGGCTATTGGTGGGCCTTCGGCCCACCACCGGTGTTTGGTGGGCCTTCGGCCCACCAAACATGGACTCTCCAGATAGCCCCTTCTAACTTTCCTGAAATCATGGATGTAGAAATGTATGTATTCCCCCCACCCATTCACTCACCCATTACCCATCACCCCCCACCCATTCACTCACCCATTACCCATCACCCCCCACCCATTCACTCACCCATTACCCATCACCCCCCACCCATTCACTCACCCCCCACCCATTCACTCACCCATTACCCATCACCACACACCCATTCACTCACCCATTACCCATCACCCCCCACCCATTCACTCACCCATTACCCATCACCACACACCCATTCACTCACCCATTACCAATCACCCCCCACCCATTTACTCACCCATCACCCCACACCCATTACCCATCACCCCACCCATTCACTCACCCATTACCCATCACCCTACATCAAGGCTTCCTCAATTCTCGCAACCCACTTTTGTTTTCACAATTCTCGCTAACAGGCTGCTAAAAAAAAGAAAATAAAAAGTGATCGGATCATCTCATAAGTGGGCTTATGACCTTCCCCTGGTCAACCTGATTCCAAAAATATGCCATATGAGGTGTTTGCGCCACGGGGGGCGGAATCTATACCACACACACACACAGACAGACAGACAGACAGACAGACACACTTTCGCTTATATTATTATAGATACATGTATATATAGTTTACATTACTGTATTGCTAAAGGGCCAAATAAATGTCTCTCTCTCTCTCTCTCTCTCTCTCTCTCTCTCTCTCTCTCTCTCTCTCTCTCTCTCTCTCTCTCTCTCTCTCTCTCTCTCTCTCTCTCTCTCTCTCTCTCTCTCTCTCTCTCTCTCTCTCTCTCTCTCTCTCTCTCTCTCTCTTCTCTCTCTCTCGTATTACTGTATAATATACCACACCTTTTCTCTTCCTCCTTTAAATGTCTGCCTGTCCGGGTGGATGATACACGCTAGGAATAGAGGAAGATAGAGAGAAAAGACTCTCGTTTCAATAACTTAATACCTAATGATAATAATGAGAATTATAGTGATGTAATTATGAAATATATTAGCAATAATAATAATAATGATAATAATATTAATAACATCAATAATGTTGATTTTATAATATAAGTGTTTGTGTGAGTGTGTGTTTTCCCGTGCAATATGACAAACACTCACATATATCCCAACAACGCAACACACACACACACACACACACACACACTACAACTAAAGTGCTCTTCCAATCTCTGCCTGACGATGGGGAAAGATAATAATTATGTGGAAATTATGTTTAGAAAATAATGTTTCCTTTTATTATATGTTATTTCTTATTATTATCAATCAATCATTGGGGGCATACGCCGGGGGGCGCGTCGCCTCGCCCACCCTACGACGCCACTCCCGGGGGTCACCACGCGCGAGTTCCCATGCAGGCTCCTTTCCCATACCAAGCAGCTCTCGACAAGAAACATCAACTTGCCCCAGCCACGAACCTTGTGGGCGCCCCCTTGGCCTCCTCCACGCCGGATTGTCTCTTACAGATACAACCCGATGGGAAGGATCGGTTTCAGGGTAGCGTGCCATATGACCATATAGCCGAAGTTGGCGCTGACGGACTATGCAGGTAATAGGCCTCGATTCAGTCTCACGGTGCAATCGCTGATTTGACACGTAATCATACCCCATGATTCTATGAAGACACTTATTATCAAAGGCATTGATTCGTCTCTTCAAGTCACTATTTAGTGTCCATGTCTCACAACCATAGAGTAAGACAGGGATCACAAGCGACTTGAAGATCCGGATCTTTGTCCTTCTGCACAGGTACCGACAACGCCAAATACTCCCGCTGAGCGAGCCCATAACACCGTGGGCTATGCCAATCCGCCGTAAGACTTCTTGACGTGACCCGCCGTCATTATGGACTGCGCTACCAAGGTATGTAAAACTTTCCAAGATCTCAATGTCCTCGCCACACGCATGAACAGACTGTACTGCTTCATCTAGTAAGTCTCCAAACACCTGGACCTTGGTCTTGAGCCAGGAAACCTCAAGTCCCAAAGGCTTTGCCTCCTCGTGCAGCGCCTCGAGAGCCATCACCAGGACCTCCAGCGACTCAGCAAAGATTACTGCATCATCGGCAAAAACATGATCAGTGATCTTGGTGTTGCCGACGGATGCTCCACAATCACTTTGATCTACAACCTTGTCCAATACCCAGTCCATACAAGCGTTGAAAAGTGATGGGGCAAGGACGCACCCTTGCCTCACTCCTGTATTCACAGGAAAGAAGCTGGCTACACCTGCCCCACACTTCACAGCACTCTCAGTCTCAGAATACAAACCAGTTATCAAACCAATAGTCCTTGCAGGAATCCCTCGAAGTCGCAGAAGATCCCAGAGTGACTCACGATGCACTGAGTCAAACGCCTTCTTGAGATCAACATAGGCTGCAAGCATCCCCTGTCGAAACTCACGTCGGCGTTCCACCAGGACACGAAGCGCTAGGATACGGTCCGTTGTTGACTTACCAGGCGTGAACCCAGACTGCTGAGGTCTCTGATGCTTCACCAGATGACTGCGGATCCGTGTCAGCAATAGATGGGCAAGCACCTTGCCTGGTACGCTGAGCAGTGTAATACCGCGGTAATTGTTGCAGTCCTGACGGTCCCCTTTCCCTTTCCAGATAGGGACGACCAGCCCCCTTTTCCAGTCAGGAGGAATGGTACCTGATTGCCACACGGCAGTCAGGACAGCATGCAACCCGCGGATCATGGCCTCACCCCCAGCTTTGAGGAGCTCCGCACTGATATTACAAACACCAGCTGCCTTTCCACCCCTCAACTTTGCTACAGCCTCTCTGACTTCGTCAAGAGAGGGTGCGGTTTCGTCAATGGGAGGATCGACATCCACTGCCTGTAACCCAGTGGTGTGAAGCTGCTCAGTTGGAGGGTCCACCGTGAACAACTGCCCAAAGTACTCAGCCCAACGAGACATCTGCCCATCCATGTCCGACACGAGGCGCCCATCTGCTGTTCGAATAGCACTCGCCCGAGAAGGAGACTTGGAACGGAGCTTCTTCAGGGCTCGGTAGGCGGGTCGGAGGTCATTAGCGTTCAAATGACCCTCGACATCCTCAGCGAGACTCCTGACATACCTCTCCTTGTCTCTCCTCAGGAGGGTTCTAGTCCGGCGTGACAGAGCCCTGTGCTGGTCCCGGTTTCCAGCCAGCCTGGCAGTGCGACTCTCCTCGATTTTCTCCAGCGTCTCCGTCGAGACAAAACCACGCCTTGACCTCGGGCGCTCCCCAATACACTCCTTGGCAGCCTGTAGAGTTTCACGTTTGAAGGTATCCCACAGTTCTACAGGGTCCCCGAGAGCACCGAGCACATCAAACCGATTTGAGACTGCCACCGCATACTCATGAGCACAAGTCAATTCCTTCAGTTTCTCAAGATGAAACACAGTATGGTTACCTCTTGAGATTCTTCTGGACTTGACATGAAGCTTAAGTGTAGCAACTTATTATTATGAATATTATTAATTAATGTTTCAATCCAATGTTTCCACATCAAGGAAATGAAAAGCAAACATATATGATTAGAAGCATGGTGACCTCAATGCCCGACCGTTTGGCGGAGGTGATTGAGAAGGAGGGTGGGTGGACCCACTATTGATAAGGATCTAGGTGTAGTATACCGTGTGAAACACACACACACATACACACACACTCTATAGTTATTGGCGCTATAGGCATAAATGTAAAACACACATACACACACACACACACACACACACACACACACACACACACACACACACACACACACACACACACACACACACAGCAATGTTAAAAATAAAAATAAAAGTGATCACTGTTTGCTCTTCATTTCCGTGATGTAGATAAATTGGATTAAAACATTAATTAATAATATTCATAATAATAAGAAATAACATATAATACAAGGAAACATTATTTTGTAAACATAATTTCCACATAATTATTATCTTTCCCCATCGTCAGGCAGAGATTGGAAGAGCACTTTAGTTGTAGTGTGTGTGTGTGTGTGTGTGTGTGTGTGTGTGTGTGTGTTGCGTTGTTGGGATATATGTGTGTGTTTGTCATATTGCACGGGAAAACACACACATTATGATGAACATTATTTACAATATGATTATTACAATATGAACATTATTGATATTATTAATATTATTATCATTATTATTATTATTATTGCTAATATATTTTATAATTATATCATTATACTTATCATTATTTTCATTAGGTATCAATTTATTGAAACGAGAGTTTTTCTCTCTATCTTCCTCTATTCCTATCGTGTATCATCCACCCGGACAGGCAGAAAATTAAAGGAGGAAGAGAAAAGGTGTGGTATATTATACAGTAATACGAGAGAGAGAGAGAGAGAGAGAGAGAGAGAGAGAGAGAGAGAGAGAGAGAGAGAGAGAGAGAGAGAGAGAGAGAGAGAGAGAGAGAGAGTTGTTAAAGGGGGAAGCATATCTATGGTGTTAATCCGTCTTATCTCAAAACTCCAGACAACGCTGCCACATCCTTCTCCTTTCCTTCTTTCTCCTCTCGTACAACGCGAGAACATAGGTTTGGGTGGGTGGATGGGCACTGTTCACGATAGTACACCCAAAACCATTTTCTCAGTTACCTCCGTATCCTCCACCCATATAGACTCTATACTTTATCTGTTTTTATAGCATTATCTACACAAAACTCCAATACATCTCTTGCATAAAGTGCAACTCCTCCACCTCGCCTGCCTAACCTGTCCTTGTAGAACAACTTATACCTAGCTATCTCAACCTCCGGATTAAATACCTTGCCTGACATATCTAACCATGTTTCTGTTAATGCATTTATATCAAAATCTTCTACACTAGTTATTCCTCTCAGTAAATCTATCTTGTTTAGAATATTCCTACAGTTTGTATAATAAACCATTAAGCTACTCCTCTTCCCTAGTTTTCCCTATGGCTTAAACTAACCCCTTCCTCTCTCTCTTCTTACGAATCACTTTAGTTCCCTGCCTTCTAAAACTATTCCTACTGTCACTGGTTTCCTTTACTCTGACCCCAGTGTCTAATCCCTGACTCTCTATCTTTAAAAATTCTACAAGGCACCTACTTCCCTTTCAAGAGATTCAAACAAGATCTGAATCTTTTTCCTCGAAAAGTGCAACCCATCTTTGTGGTAGAGCTGTTATACCACATATGCCCGAAAAGAGGTCCCAGTTAACGGTGGTGTGTCCAGTTAACAGTGGTAATCCATTGGTGTGTCCAGGGTCATCCACTCAGCTCACGCTCACCCGTCAGCTCCCACAGCTGCTCACCCCGTCAGCTCCACCCCGCTCCCAAAACCCTATAAATAGCATATGGCAATGAGCTTTCAAGCTATAACAGATAAATAATCAATCCCCTCTACATCCCCACCAATAAACTTCCCCGCAAATACCTTTAACAGGGTTGATAGCCACAACTCCCCACACGTGCTACCACAGCTGGAGACGTGGACAGAAAGACAACTAATATGGCCACCTCCCTCCCTGATCGCCTTGTCCGCCTGACGTCACCAGCTATCGCCGGCACAAAAGTATTGTCGGAAACTATATCTAGTGATTCAGAACTGAAGAGTGAAGGAAAATGACGAGCATTTAATTACTCGACATTTATATATTACTTTACCCCCCCCACTCAACGTAAACTCTTCGTCAATCATGAGTCAAAAGGTTTAACCCATTTTCTCGCGTTACGCTTATTTTCCATTATTCCCTATCAAACCAGCTACAATTAAGTATTGTCATGGTCAACATAGGTTTATGCAAAATGAAAATATACGAGTTTTACATTATTCATGGCGTTATAATGAGGATTGTTGGCAAAATAGAAGCATTCGACCACAGGTGTCCTACAACATTCTACTAAATACTGTACAGGAATGTTTCAAGGCGGGTGTATGGGTTAATATTACCTTCATGCATGCAAAGAGAAAGTAATATTTACCCATACACCTGACTTGAAGCATTCCTCTAGTGTAATTAGTAGAATGTTGTAGGACACACGTGATCGAATGCTTCTATTTTGCCAACAATCCTCGTTATAACGCCATGAATAATGTAAAACTCGTATATTTTCATTTTGCATAAACCTATGTTGACCATGACAACACTAAATTGTAGCTGGTTTGGTAGGGTATAATGGAAAATAAGTCTAGCCTGACACCGCTAGACCCGACGTCCTGAGCTGACGGGAGGTTCCCAGACGGCCACCAGATGGCAGATCGAGCTCACTGTTATAGTCTATTCAGAGCAATAGCCCTGGAGTACCACAAGTCATCAACAGAGCGTATTGGAAGGACACCACACACCACAGGGACTCCACCCCTATCCCTAACCTTACCTACAACCTCTTTGAACCATCGTAGCAGTTCCTCACTCCTTAAACAATCAACGTCGTTTCCTCCCGCGCTCAGGCAAACGATGGGCTTGTTCCCTTGGTCGGCCATGCACTCATCTATCTTATCACTAACATAACCTTGGAAACACACCCTTCCCTTGGAAACACACCCTTTCTACGCATACCGTCTCTGTCACAAAAATTGCTGTCTAGGTACCTAATCTGACTGTCCCCAAAAACCAAGATTTTACCTTTGGGTAGGGATGTATCGTCTACCTATTTATCCGTTACCTTCTCTTCCTCCACTCGCAGTCCCGAGAGTACCTGAAATTTATTAATGCACACTACCTGCTCATTGTTTACCTTCGTACGCACCCCATCCATGATCTACCACCTTCCATCCTCCATTCTCAGGTGACTTACTAGGAACGCCACCCTTACCATTCCCACCAGGCAAGACACCCTCTGGTGCCCTTCCAGGTATCTCTCTCGCATGTGCCCCTCCAGCCAGTCCACTTGGACCGACACCCCTACACTTAAGAGATCGGATCTCTATCTATCTTCACAACACTTTTCAACTCATTTACTTCACCTACAAAACACATTTTCTGGTCTTCAATCGCCTCAAAAATAGCCTTAAATTTATCGTCCAGACCATTTCATCATTCCTGATTCAATGCAGTCAAAATATAGCCCTTATCGAGTATTATCGATCAACAATATGTTGTCATCCTTTTTTGCATCCAGTCAACCGTTTTTAAATAATCTGCAATCAAAATCTGTAAATTCTCCGAGCTTCCAAAACGCTCCTGACGACTTGCAGACGACGCACCACGGCTCGGTGACGTCACCTGAGGTGACCTCCCAACCCCGCGGTAATGCAAATACACGTAAAATTAGAAATAAATATAGTACTTGAAGAATTTTGGGTGTTACTGATATTTTTTTTTTGCGAATTTTTTTTTTTTTTTTTTTTTTTTACATTTTGTGCCTATAGCGCCTGTAGGCAGTGGTGACCCAGGGCTCGGATGGTAGGCTCTAGAAGTTCACTTGAGGGCTGTGATGGTTGGTACTCGCCCGTGGTGGCGCAGGCAGGATTTTTATAGTGACGCCTGTAGAGGCTCATGCCACCCTCCCGTGTCCTCCGATGCACTCGCAATCGAAGGTAGAGTTGATGGGCAGGGCATGTGGGTGTTCTTAGGCCACTCAACGGTGCAGAAAGTTTTTTTTGGTTTTCTTCGGGGATCGAACTCGGGTCACCGAGAACGCCAGTCGGAGACGCTAACCACTCCGGTACCACCTCCCCCATATGTATGGCATATATACGGCATATATACTTGCATGCATCCTTTATGGGGGCACCAAGAACGCTATGCCATTCCAGAGAGCTTATCACACGTTTCCGACCAATACGGCCACGATGAATGTGTGGAGAAGGTGTATGCGCCGGGGGAGAGGCAGGCTGTGTGATGCAGATTGTCTCCCTCCCGTGACGGCATCAGCTAGTTTCACGCCACGGCTGGAACCGGGCTGCTTTTTCCTGCGCTTTTTACAAAAGTCATGTTTTTAGGGAAATAAGGCGTAGAAATGAATTATTTTTGTGTGTGGATGAGGTATTTGGAATGAACATTCAACATAATTATGCAAAGAAAAAATGGGTCTAGATGATTACTTGAAGTGCTCCACCACAACTTCCTTTGCACTCTGCCTCCACCATTCTCTCACTCTCTAACACACTCAAAGTAGTCCAGCAGCCAACTAGCTTAACCTGGAAAAGGAGTATATACAATGTTTTTGGGTTGATTTAGGTCACTGAGTCCATAAATAATAAGAATCCGCTTGATGACACCCTGTCACCTTTGGGCATTTTTTCAAATTTGCATAAAACCAAGATGACCGCCATTGTTCTACTGAATATACTATAATTAAGATATATCGGCTTCTAGAAGGGATTTTAAAACAATCTAAACATACTATCATATACATACTATAGCTCATACAATAGCTCATACTATCGTATGAGCTATCCCCGGTGCCTACATCGATGTTCAACGACTCTGGTGACATGAGAACGGGAAAGGCTAAGGCACAGTTGAAGAAGCAACTACAAGTTGAGATGTCATCAAGAAACGTATTACCCAAAGTCAAATGTAGGGTGCTAGATGGTTCAGCTGTCCTCTGGGTGATACACTGGCCAGCGAATGGGACAGTCCGCGATTTTGTTGTGAACTTCAAACAGTACACCCAACAGAAACTTACTTCTAGCGATGTCTATCTCGTGTTCGACAGGTACCAGGATTTCAGTACCAAGAGTACGACCAGATGCAATAGAACAACAGAAGCAAGCAGAGTACATCGACTGGCTCTAGATACACCTCTACCCCCACAGAAAGTTGCCCTGACAGTGTCAGAAAATAAATCACAGCTGACGGAAATTATCTGTGAAGAGCTGACCAGAGACACTGCCTTCCATCGAGACTACACAATGACCCACAAACTTGTCATCACTAGCAGTAAACACACAAACACACCTGTTGAAATAAGTTATGGGGGAGTGGTGATCCACCGGGAAGACGTGTCTACATCTCATGAAGAGGCAGACTGCATCATTGTTCAACAAGCAGTAACAGTTGCGACTGAATGCCAAGTAGGCGTGTCAGTGATTGCAGATGACACCGACGTCTTCATCCTTCTGCTTCACCACTACTTTGAGCGACAGTTAACCAGTCAAATGATCATGGAATCGCCGATTCATGGTAGAACCGTTATTGACATACAAGCTACTGTTAAACAACAGCAGAGCATAGTGGATGGACTGTTGTCTATGCACGCCCTATCGGGTTGTGATACATGTGCATGCTATTTCGGTATTGGTAAAGTCAGGGTACTGAAAGTACTGCGAGAAGGCTACTCCTTGTCACTTTTGGGTGACATTCATGCATTGTTACCAGATATAACAAGACAGGCATCCAAGTTTGTGGCCATATGCTATGGACACAAGGACTGTAGCAGTATGTTTGAGGCAAGGAAGAAGTCATGGGCCACAAAGGTTGGAAAGGGCACCACAGCCATACCAAAGCTGAAGTCTCTACCTCCCACAACAGAAGCATTTCTGGAAAATGTCAAACGGGCACACCTGCAGGCAGCTGTGTGGAAACAGGCTTTGGATCTAGACCCTCCCTCGCTAGATCCAACAGAACATGGATACGTTCGTGATGACAGTTCCAAGACTATGTTGCCTAAATCCAGTGGTGGGCGCCGTTAATCAAAAAGTTAACTTCGTTAACCGTTAATCCGTTATTCAAAAAATTAACTTCGATAACCGTTAATCAGTTAATTCTTTAAAAATGTAATGGAAGTTATCGATAAACCGTTAACGTTAATTTTTATTCAAGAAAAAAAACAAAAAATCAGTTTTTGCTCTAAAACCACCTAAAAACACCTTTGAAAAGTGCCAAAACTATAAAATCTGCCTTTATGGGTTTTTTTAAGGGCTTTAGAACCCAAAAACTATAGTTTTGTTTTGCTTTAGAGTAAAAAAAAAGGCAGATTTTATAGTTTTAACTTTAAAAAAAACCTAAAAAAGGCTAAACGTTTACCGGTTTTTATGAATTTTTTTGGTTAGCAGACTTGAGTTAAGTTAAATGTAACGGAAGTTAATTAGTCCGATAATGATTTCCAAAGTTAACTTAAAAGTTAAATCGTTAACGAAAATGTTAACTTCGTTAATTAACGATTAACGGATTAACGGTTTGGTGCCCACCTTTGCCTAAATCGATACATGAAGATGTGTCCCTTGCTCCACAAGAGATTCTGAAACTGATTCGCTTCTCTTGTGAAAGTGAAAGACCTTGCAAATCAGGAAGATGTGTATGTGTGAGCGGTAAACTACCGTGCACTGTATTTTGCGGATGTCATACTGAGGACTGTCATAACGAACTGACTAAATGTGATGTAGCCTCTGATGCAGATGACGACGATGCCAATTAGACATAAAGGTATTAATGCCAACACAGACAAATGAGAGGAACATCATGTTGATAACTGTGTACAATGTCATGTACTATAAACTCTAATATCGCACTAGTTAAAGGAGAAGAAATGTGAACGATTTATTTATGCGCCATGGCTTGCTCAGCATAGACACTACTAGAACATTATGACTTTTCAGTCACTTTATTCTATATAATGGATACCATAAATTAGTTTACTTTATGACCTGGTGTCTGTCAGTTTAAATATATTCTAACGTATACGTCAATGACAAACTACTAATATTATATTGAAGGTGTTCAATGATATTGTCACCATTTTGATCAATCAAGCATGTCATTCAAAAGTACAACAAAATGTTAACAGATTGACAACGGCCATATTGGAATATGCAAATGAAGCTAATATATTTAAATTGTAATGTAAGATGTATTATATGGGACCTCTATTTTTTCAAAACACTAAAACAAATAATTTAAAATGTATCCAAAACTGTATCCAGAATGTGGTGACATAAAACCGGTCTCCCGAGAGGTTTGACGGCGACCATCTTGGATTTATGCAAATGAAGGATTTGTCAAATCATAATAAAATTTATTCCATTGGGTTCCTAATGTCTTAAAGCCCCGTTAAAACATTTTAGATTGGTTTAAAATCCTTTCTAGAAGTCGAGATATCTTAATTGTAGTATATTCAATAGAACACTGGCGGCCATCTTGGTTTTATGCAAATTAGAAAAAATGCCCAAAGGTGACAGGGTGTCATCAAGCGGATTGTTAATATATATGGTCTCAGTGACCCAAATCATTCAAAAAACATTGTATATACTCTACTTCCAGGTATACCCCTAAAATCCCATTTGGCTGCCAGACTAAAGCTACCAGAGACTCGATCACTCCACTCGCGACACCCTCACTAAGCTCCTCTAAGGCTGCCATCCTAATCTTCCTCCTAGACCTCAGGCACATCAACAACAGAGAGAGGCACGGAAAACATGTCTTGTCGCCACCACTGCGAGACAGCAAGTGATACTGTAGTAACATCCCTAGGACAGTTTTAAAATATAATGGTTCTGGTTTCGTTGATATTTTTTATGGTTGAAAGAAAAAAAAAAAAAATCTGCGAATTTTACAGGCTACTATTAGCACTATAAAATGACCTCCTGTCTTTCAAAGTATATATCATATATCATGCGGGTTATAGAATCGATAACGAGTAAGCAGATAATGAAAAAAGGATCTTCAAAATGAGAGAGATAGAGAGAGAGAGAGAGAGAGAGAGAGAGAGAGAGAGAGAGAGAGAGAGAGAGAGAGAGAGAGAGAGAGAGAGAGAGAGAGAGAGAGAGAGAGAGAGAGAGAGAGAGAGAGAGAGAGAGAGAGAGAAAATAGTATAAAAAGACAAGCACAGTGTTAGGTATACATAGTCATTCGGGTAATTCATGGTAAAGCTACTTATATAAATCATAACAATAACGATAGTCATAATAATGAAAATATTAATTGAAATAATAATATGACAATAAAAACTATAATGATGATAATAATGATAATATAATTTCAACGGTAGTGATGCTTATTACTATTATCATAATTATCACTATTATAATTACTATTATTATCATTAATATTTTCATTATCATTTTAATCATTATGATAATAATGATGACAATAATAATGATTATAATAATGCTAATAATTATGAAAATAATAATAATAATAGCAATAATAATAACAATAATAATATTATTAAATATGATGATAAATATATATGATAGAAATAGTTATCATCATTATTATCATTATTACTCTTGTCATTATTGTAAATATGAAAACTGTTAATCAATAGTTTTTGTGGCCGAGCGAGCCGATGATTACCTGCTCGCGTAAGGGGATCTTTCACTGAAAAATGCTGGCGGTTACTACCCCCCTAGTGCAAGGGGATGCATGGGTGTGTGAGGTTCCAGCTTTACGAAAGGATCAATCTTAATCAATGAGCTCGAAACTCTTTGCGGGAAGGAACTGAACAATTGAAACAACTGAAGATCGCGTGTCCAGCGCATGATCAAGCCTGGGTGAATCCAACAAACACACACACACACACACACGCAAAGGTACTCCGTAGTGTAGTGGTAGCACTGTCATCGCGTTTCATTACAGATTGAAGAAGATTTTGATGATTTTCCATCAACATTCAGTTTATGAAATTGAAGTAAACACCTTCCATGTAATGAATCCTCATATACTGTTTACACAAAACGATAATAAATGGTGGGTATAAAAGAAATGTTGAGTATTTTTATTGTCTCGGATAAATGCTTAAACAAATATGACACTAGGCAACTTCAATCAAGATCACCCCACTAAAGCTGTCCCGTAGGTGGAGACTGTCCTTTTTTCAATAAATAGTGGATCGATAAATTGGCTTGGTTGGATCCATCAGCCTCCATCAATGTTTGTAAATACCTATCAGCGCCATAATTCTCATTTTAGGCTGGATGTTAGATCACATTAGGGGCATAGATTTGTGGCTTGTAGAAGGGGTTTTTTCATATCATAAAATTCATCCTTATTTTTTTTCATTTGAGATTATAATGCGCAAAATGTGGTTAAAATACCCGATTTATAATTTGGAATGAATTTTCTTGGATACATTATATAAAGGAAAGCACGTATATATGCCGTCTTTTATAAATATTCAGACGTATTTTTCGATTTTGGCTATATTTTGAAAACATCTAACATTCAACAGCAACTCCATTAATAGGCAAAACAAACATTTATGTCCCCGAATCTATGCTTGCGGTACGATATATTCTCGTTGCCGGCAAAGCGGCAATATCAAAACGAAGTACTTTAGTCTGCACTCTGCACAGCACACCAACAACACAAAGAACCACATGCCGCACTGATATCAACAACACCAAGAAAATGGAACATAAACCACCACAAAACTCGACAACAATGATGCAATGATGTGTCACAACATGCTGACCTGAAGGAGTACTTATCCTCCCTCCCTCTCTATCCTATCGCACCTCTCCTCCCACAACTGCCTTCTCCTTGCTTCTCTCTTTGCAGTGGAAAATCTGGCCCATCCTACTACTGCTTTCATTCTAAGTATGTTGTTTGATAATCAAGTTGAATAAAATATGTTTTCAGTATAAATACACAGCATGATAAGCCATGTTTACGTTAAGTTAAGTTATACGTTTTAGTTACAGTGGTCTGCTAGTTTTGATCTTCCCAACCAAGACCAAGAACAACACCTGATCACACGTCTGGCAGTCGGTGATACATTTATTTTGAAGTTAATAGCATTACAAATAGGACGTGACACTGAGAACTATGATTTTTAGGCGCGTCGAATTGAAATGAAAAATGATAATATCAAAGGCCCTTTGTCATACTGTTCGTATTTACTTGCAGAAAAAACATTTAGGTACTGAAGGTTATATATTAAAATATGGGAAAGATATAAGATAAGATACATTGATCCTATCTAGACACTTTGCAAGTACCAACGACAAGGTTATTGACTATACAAAGCGCCACCACGCCAGGAAGAACCTGGTGGGCTCGAACCGCTGACCGAATGCAGGAACGCTGCACGCGAGCCCACAGCTCTACCAACCGAGCCACCCTGACGGGTTATGGGAAAGACAGATTAATTATGTCATGTAAGCACAAATTCTATTCATATGAACATGTCTTTATTATTATC
>JACEEZ010016190.1:62500-77500 GCA_016584305.1 Chionoecetes opilio | reverse complement strand
ATTACCCATCACCCCACCCATTCACTCACCCATTACCCATCACCCTACATCAAGGTTTCCTCAATTGGAGAGAACTGAAACTCGAGAAATGCCAGTGGTCGCTGGCAGTTTTAACTCAAAGGTTGGTCTACTGTGTTTTCCCTCCGCGACTAATATTTTTCATAAATCAATTCGCGATAAATATGATGCACCGCATCTGAATACTAAAAAAGAACGTTCTTCTGTTGTTCTAGTAAGTGTATGCATGACATGCATTACGATTGAACGTTCTAAGATAGCAATTTAATGCAAATTACTCGCCTCGAGTAGCAAAGTTAATATATTTTTACATGTATATTGTGGCATGGGAAAATTTGGGCGATGTTCACACTGTTTCTAAGACAGTACTGCTGCGTCTGGCAAACGCTTGTCAAAATACAATAAGCAATGCCTTGGAAAAACGAAGAATAAAGAATGCCGAAATCGGCTTGTTGCTGCGACAATGTAGGTTATAATTATGGAGGCGACACGCCGCGGCGGGAAGTGGTGGGCGGGGAGATTGTGGCAGGGAGATTGAATCAAAACATTGCTACTTCACGCGTCGACTCATTGCACTTCCAGGCTTTCTATCTGATTGATACACAATAATAACAGGAACATATGACTGCCTAGGTATAGATAACTTCTAAACATACGTTATTGACTGTATAATATCATAGAGTAGCATTTACCTCGCCTCCTCAACTATAACCTACTTGGTTATTTGGTTAAATACATGTTTTACAGAATCAGGCTTCTATACAATATACATATAGAAGAAAATCGTTCTTAAAATTATACTTGTGTGTTTTAAGTGCAGTGGAATAAGCCCATATTTTTCTTTCAAGTTGACCAACTTTTCACCAAATTGTGAGTTAAAACTGCCAGCGACCACTGGCATTTCGGAGTTGCAGTTCTCTCTAATTCTCGCAACCCACTTTTTTTTCACAATTCTCGCTAATAGGCTGCTAAAAAAAAAAAAAAAAAGTGATCGGATCATCTCATAAGTGGGCTTAAAACCTTCCCCTGGTCGACCTGGTTCCAAAAATGTGCCATATGAGGTGATTGCGCCACGGGGGGCGGAACCTATACCACACACACACACACACACACACACACACACACACACACACACACACACAGACAGACAGACAGACAGACAGACACACTTTCGCTTATATTATTATAGATATTTCAACGAATTTATTTACTTAATATTTATAGAGCTTGAGTCCACGTGTACCATACCATGAATAATACATAGAAACACCTTCCTTCATTGCAAAATTTCATCATATAATTAAATGTTTATCTACACAATTACTTTGAAACACTGTACAAATGCACTTTGGTTATTAAGAGTTAAGAAGAGGATACAGATGAGTACCCTTCCCAATTCTTGAAATTAATTACTCAATAACGTATGTACTTACATGCTTAAGACACTTAACAAGATCCCTTATGACACCATGGTTATTATGAAAAAAAAGAGATATAGTTCATCACCTTCCCGCCGAGTTTCCGTTCCCCATCCCCATGTCTCCTATCAGCAATATCCAATCTCGAGCTGACCTCTTTCCCAGGTATACAGCAGAACAACAGGAAACAGACCACGCATAGTCGCTCACGTAACTCTCGAGACACATTAACTAACCATCTGTACTTGAAAAAATAAGACTTGTTTTGGGGAGGAAATGTATTATCGCCATCCAGCTTTTCTCGCCCTGTATTCTGATCTGAACCCGTGGTTATGCAAGAGAGAATAGATTGCATATTATGGAGGCTTGTATGCCGATCAGGATGCCGATCCTTCCATTGACAAAACTGCACCCTCTCTTGACGAAGTCAGAGAGGCTGTAGAAAAGTTGAGGGGGGGAAAGGTATGCTGGTGTTTGTAATATCAGTACGGAGCTCCTCAAAGCTGGGAATAAGGCCATGAGCTGTGGGTTGCATTCTGTCCTGAGTGCCGTGTGGCAATCAGGTACCATCACTCCTGACTGGAAAAGTGGCTGGTCGTCCCTGCCTGGAAAGGAAAAGTGGACCATCAGGACTGCAACAATTACTTCGGTATTATACAGCTCAGCGTGCCAGGCAAGGTGCTTGCCCATCTATTGCTGACACGGATCCGCAGTCATCTGCTGAAGCATCAGAGACCTGAACAGTCTGGGTTCACGCCTGGTAAGTCAACAATGGACCGTACCCTAGCGCTTCGTGTCCTAGTGGAACGCCGACGTCAGTTTCGACAGGGGATGCTTGCAGCCTATGTTGATCTCAAGAAGGCATTTGACTAAGTGCATCGTGAGTCACTCTGGGATCTTCTACAACTTCACGGGATTCCTCCAAGGACTATTGGTTTGATGACTGATCTGTACTCTGGGCCTGAGAGTGCTGTGGAGTGTTGGAAAGGTGTATCCAGCTTTATTTCTGTGATACAGGAGTGAGGCAAAGGTGCGTCCTTGTCCCATCCCACAAGGCTGCTGGCTGGGGCAAGTCGATGTTTCCCGTCGAGAGTTGCTTGATATGGGAAGGGAATCTGCATGGGGACTCGCGCTTGGTTATCCCCTGGATGGCGTCGTAGGGTAGTGTCGTAGGCTCCAACGTATTAATAAAAGAAAAGAAAGAGGTGGGCGACGCGCCCCCCGGCGTATGCCCCCAATGATTGATTGAGGCATGTATTGTTGTTTTTTGTATTTTTGTATAATATATTCGCTGATTTGCTTTTCGTTTTTCGTGTTAATAAATCATGGAAGTCTGTTTTGCTGCTTTTTTTATATTTATTCGTTGCTTTGTTTGTATGGTTTTTACTTTGTTTTTCAAAAATGTACCGCAGATTTGAACTTTGTTGTAACACTGCGTATGCCTTACATGAACTATTATTCATTATTTTATTTTCATTTATTTCTAAATTCATCTACCTAACTAATGTCTCCCTATTTTTCTTAATTATGTAATTGTTGATTTATTTGTTTATTCTTTGTTTATTTTCACTACCATACTTAATTTACATTGTATAAAACTGCGGATGCCTCACTTCTCTTTCTGTACTTTGTCTATTCAACTACCTATATATTGCATCCATGTTGTTACCTCCGCCAACGAAGTTGGAGGGGTTATGTTTTCACCCCGATCTGTCTGTCTGTCTGTCTGTCTGTCTGTTTGTTAGTGTACAGGATTTCTCGAAAAGTTACCTATAGATTTGGACCAAACTCAGTATACCAAGTCTATTTGGTATAAGGAATAACTTATTTAATTTTGGATGAAATCTATTGACAACTGTTGCCATGTCAACCAATTGATGAAATATTCGGCCGGAGGTATGCGCTCATACTGAGTGCATATATATATATATATATATATATAATATATATATATTATATATATATATATATATATATATATATATATATATAATTTCACAACTGTTGCCATGGCAACCAATTGATGAAATATTCGGGCGGAGGTATGCGCTCTACTGATGCCCCCCCCCCCCTTGTTTTAATATTGTACTTGTAAATTTATTCATGTTTATTTTTGTGTCTATTTTTCAGTCACAAATTTCATGATTTAAGTGTATTGTAACACCACGGTTCCTTCACAACTACTTATGTGCTTTCTTCGTCATTTCAAGTAATGACGTTATCGTAAATAGCAGCACTAGGAATACCGTCACAGCATTACAGATACAGCGTTAAAAGACCTATCAAGATGCGTATGTTGTCTTCTCGGTTTTCAACGATTCATTAATATTACTGTCTATAACTTGCGGAAGAGGAGGATAAACAGGAAGATAAAGATTAAAAGTCAAGTGAAGTAGAGCATAAGTTAAGTTATAAGGAGGACAAAGGCTGTTACACAAAAAGATAAACGAACGACGACGTAAGAGGATAAACAGGAAGAGGACAAATGAAGCGACGGTGCCTAAGTTAAGATCTCCGAATTTTATAAACAGAAAATCACGTTTTCATAAGAACATAAGATAGAACGTAAGAAAATAAGGAAGCTACAAGAGGCCGTGAGAGCTACACGAGGTAGTTCCTGTTACTTAATACAACTTACATCCACCTTTCATCGCCATCCATGAAATTATCTAGCCTCCTTTTAAAGCTACCTAATGATTCCGCACTAACTACCTGACGACTGAGTTCATTCCGATCATTTACCACCGTATTAGTGAACCTTTTTTTTATTTTTATTTATTTTTATTTACGCTTTTCCAGCTTGAATCCATTACTTCTTGTTCTTCCCTGATTACTAGCCGTATAACTTTTCCAACATCTCCTTTATTGTATCCCTTTAACCACTTATAAACTTCTATCAGATCGCCCCTTACTCTACGCCTTTCGAGTGCGTGTAAATTAAATAGCTTCAATCTCTTCTCATAACTAAAGTTACGCAAACCCTGTATCATTTTTGTTATCCTTCTCTGCACTGATTCTAACAAGGTTAAATCCACCTTGTAATACGGAGACCAAAATTGAACGGCATAGTCTAGGACAGCGCTCTTCAATTTTTTTTTATGTCGTCCACCCCTAGTGGTGATTTGGTAGAAGCTGTCCAACTGATTTTTTTTGTATCTCTAAGATCTGACGGCTCCTGACATTGTAAATATACTATATCATATACAGAATATCATTCTACAAATGTATTGGTAGGAAAAAGTAGTTTCACTCATTTTCTATTTACAATTTATATATTCTTCTGTATAATAACACATCGGTATAAAACTATGATATACAAAAAAAAAATAAACATAGCTTATGAATTTCAGAGCAAATGTATTTTTCATGAAACTAAAGTAAAATTGCAAATAATATTCGTTATATTTGGTAATCCAGAAAGCAAAGCCTTTTCCTTCAAGAAACAAAAATCAGTGGCCTGGCTGCTGTTGTAATTTGTCTGCTACCAGCTTAAATCGAGGCATCAGATGATTTTCAAGTGCAACCCGCATGATAGGATCCAAATTCGGAATGACATTCCTTTTCTTTGCCTTGATTAAAACTAAGCTTGAAAAACCTTGCTCACACAGATATAATGTTGGCATTCGCACAAATATGGCTGTTGCCTGCTAAGCAAACTCCTTGTATTCCTGAGTATCAAATAGGGCAACCCAGAAATGCATGGGATGGCCAAATTATTTGAAAGTTGCCTTTTGAGAACATTACACTCGAAGATCCAATAGGGCATCAGAATGATCAGTTCCATCATCTGAAAAGGGAGTAAGCATCCACATGTTAGAGGTCAGGTATCTTGGAAATATAAGTCAAGGTTTTCCTGCATCAAAGTAAGGTGTCTGGTAATCAAGTGGGACATTCGTACCTCCAGTGTCTGTTCTGCTGTCTGCATACCATCATCATATTCTCAGCCACAATCTCTCATATAGGTATCAAAGACTTCAAAATAAAAAAAATACACTGATCTATACTGACAAGTGGGATTGATCTCGTCCACCCACCTGTATACCCCAAGATAGCCGTCCACCCCTCACTTAGTCTCTTCCACCTTAAGGTGGACCGTCCACCCAGGTTGAATAGCACTGGAATGACTAGGGCGTATGGCCAGAATGACTAGGGCGTATAGCCGGAATGAAAAGGGTTGGCGGCCGGAAAACTTTGGGCCAGAGTGACCTGTTACCGTACAGTTATGTTGGAAGCTTACACGGTGAACCAAAGATGCACCTTGGGTACTGTGGTAAGTCGTGTGGAAATGTGCCTGCCATTTACAGCCCTGCTGGTCAAGGACAACAATGGTGACGAGCCTCGTCAGGTAAATTTAGTAGTTAAGAATATAAATATACGTTCATTAACATACATCTCACTTTTTGAAAATATAATCATAACTTGTTATAAGTATGCTTCACTTTGATATCATTGATAATTTCCGAACTGTTATTTTAATGTTTCACTTTTTAATAAAATCTTGATGATTTTTGTTTTCATTTGGAGATCCAGCTGGACGAGGACCAAGAACGTGCCACGTTGAGCGACACAGTGCTTGTCGCATCTCGGGTATTATACACAGCTGATCATCCGCGGCAAGCTCATCAAGCCCTCAAACTTCTGTTTCAACGTCGTGAGGGAGATCTGCTTCGTGTGGAGGGCTCTCATGTGCAATTAAGAGACAAGGCTCCTGCTGCTGCAGGCCAACAGCAGCTGTTAAGTGTTCGTCAGGATGGCCACCAAAATGTTCGTTGTCAGGGGTGTAGAAGAGGAAAAACAAGGACGAAGGGGAAGCGACTTATGAATGCAGGATGAAAAATACAAGAAGTATAATTATGAGGTTTGCTACTTGGAGATGTTTTGGACTGTGAGGCTGCAGTAGAGAGAACAATCAGAGCAAGACCAGCAGCATCATATACAAAATGGAGAGAGATGGGAAGTTTGCTTAATGACTAGAAATATCCCACTGAAAAGCAGAGGCAGTGTTTATGAAATGTGCATCAAAACAGTCATGTTGTATGATACTGAAACATTGGCAATGACAGGAATAATTGAAGATAGATCGAGAAAATGTGACCAACGGATGCTGAAATATATGGCTAAATTGAAATGGCAGAACAGGGTGTCCAGTGAGGAAATGCCTAAGAGATGCAAATTGAGAGTAATACAGGAAAGAATGAGACTGAAAAGATCACAATGGTTTGCAAATGTGAGAAGGGAGACGGAGGGAGAAGTTTTGACGATAATGGAGTAAGTGGATATACCAAAAAAGCCTACAAAAGGATCATGAAGAACATGGAAAGGAACTGTGCAGCAGGATATGGAAGCTATAGAAGGATTGGCACTGCATCGAGGAAGATGGAGAAGGCTCATCTCTAGTCACACCCCAAGCATGAGACAAGAATTTGATGAACTAATAAACAAAGATGCATATATATAATATATATATATATATATATATATATATATATATATATATATATATATATATATATATATATATATATATATATATAAAATATATATATATATATATATATAATATATATAATATTAGGGTGGTCCACCAAAAATATTGTTCTACTTTTATTCCTCCACAAGGTTATTTTTTGTCCATTACGCATAGGTTACAAGCCTATGAAATTTCATGGCGATAAAACTTAATTTAGAGGTCGACCCATCATCTTGCTTTCTATCATAGGATTTAACCCGGAAAATATCACATACCCGAGTTGGAGCACTTCCCGACATTACAGACCCAAATGGTGTTGATTTCTGAATTCTCCGGGGTTTGTAACCCCATAGACACATTTTATCAACTAAAAATTGATATACAGCTGTTTGAATGCTGATTTTCATTATTTGGTTTTCATACCGTAAATTAGGGGTAGGCCATAGCCTGGTTAGGGTACTTCTAATAGAGATAGAACAAAATGGTTTTAATTTTTAATCTCAGAAGGGTCGATTTACACATAGAAATGCTTTCATATTTCATTTATTTACTAAAACCTGCAAAATATGACAGAAAATATCAATTTCTCTATTTTCCTATAGAAAAACTATTTTTTTGGCAATGTTTTGTGAATTGTCAATAAATCAGTGTCGATGAAACCACTTCTATGTGTAAATCGACCCTTCTGAGCCCAAAAATGCGAACCATTTTGCTTTATCTCTACTAGAAGTACCCTAACCAGGGTATGGCCTACTCCTAAAATTTACTGTGAAAACCAAATAATGAAATTCAGCATTCAGCCAGCTGTATATCAGTTTTTAGTTGATAAAATGTGGTCTATGGGGTTATCAACCCTGGAGAATTCAGAAATCAACACCATTTGGGTCTGTGATGTCGGGAAGTGCTCCAATTCGGGTATGTGATATTTTCCGGTTTAAATCCTATGATAGAAAGCGAGATGATAGGATGACCTCTAAATATCATTGTATCGCGATGAAATTTTGCACACAAGAAGAGGAATGCAACACGAAAAAAAGCAGCGGTGTGGAGAAAGGACCAGTGCACTTTGAAATTTTCCCTCTCTTCTTGGACCACCCTAATATATATATATATATATCAAGTATAGATGTCCAGCCTCTGGCCCCTTTGCTTTTAGCTCAGTTCTTGCGGCTGGAACGTGACAGCGAGCCACGTTCCAGCCAATTAACTCATTACGTGAATTACTCATTAAGGGCTTGTTCTATACAAAAAGTTTGTTTGACAGACCCCCGCTGATTTTGACAGCACTACTTGCATGTCGAATTTCAGCTCAATCCGACACTAATTAGGAGTAGTTTACGCTTATTACTCACTAAGGGCTTGTTTTACGCAAAAAGTTTCTTGCGACGACCCCCATTGATTTTGATAGCACTACTTGCATGTCAAATTTCAGTTCAATCCGATAATATTTAGGAGTAGTTATACACTTTTTGGCGGAAACTTGGTTCCACGGGTCTTATGGTAAGCGACAGCGAGCGAAGCTCGCTGTCAATCAAGTATAGACGTCCAGCCTCTGGCCCCTTTGCTTTTGGCTCAGTTTTTGCGGCTGGAACGTGACAGCGAGCCACGTTCCAGCCAATTAACTCATTACGTGAATTACTCATTAAGGGCTTGTTCTATGCAAAAGTTTATTTACAGACCCCCATTGATTTTGACAGCACTACTTGGATGTCGAATCTCAGCTCAATCCGACAATAATTAGGAGTAGTTTACGCTAATTACTCATTAAGGGCTTCTTTTACGCAAAAAAATTCTTCCGACGACCCCCATTGATTTTGACAGCACTACTAGCATGTCAAATTTCAGCTCAATCTGACAATATTTAGGAGTAGTTATACACTTTTTGGCGGAAACTTGGTTCCACAGGTCTTATGGTAAGCGACAGCGAGCGAAGCTCGCTGTCAATAAATGTTAATATATATATATATATATATATATATATATATATATATATATATATATATATATATATATTATATATATATATATATATATATATATATATATATATATATATAATATATATACATATATATATATATATATATATATATATATATATATATATATTTGTATATATATACATGCCTGCATACTAGGGTGGTCCAAAAAAGGGGGTAAATATTTTTTTCAATCATTTGGGGGTTCTCACCCACGAAAATTGTTCCAATGGACAAAATAACACTACCTGTGGAGTTTTATGCATTTACTATAATTTTTAGGGGTAGCTCAGCTAACTTGAATATATGTATATGAAATTTAAATTGGAGCATATAAACATAAATCTACAAAATATTCAAAATCACTAGTAACCATTGACAATTCAGGTATTTCCAGTGAGGGTCTTCTTATTGCTGTCAGGGAAGGATTTTCTGTGTTCCTGCACAACCTGCAGAAGGAACTGTAGTTGATCTTCATCATGAGTGAATAGTCCACTGAATTCCTGAATTAGGGCCACTCCACGTTCAGCATGGTTGTTCACCACTTTCATGGCCTGCACAGTCTGGCGAGCTGCTATGTAATCACCTCGTTGTTCCCATGCCTCTGGATCTGCTTTCAGGAAACTGTCAGGAAGAT
Organism: Chionoecetes opilio; assembly: GCA_016584305.1. Taxonomy (NCBI): domain Eukaryota; kingdom Metazoa; phylum Arthropoda; class Malacostraca; order Decapoda; family Majidae; genus Chionoecetes; species Chionoecetes opilio. The sequence continues at coordinate 67,978 of JACEEZ010016190.1, read as the reverse complement.
TCATCCTTTCAAAAAGCTTCTCTGTGTGACAAAGTCTTCCAACCCACATGCCTGAATTTTTTGCAGGTCAACTTGTGTGCGCTTTGGAGGATCTTCATGGCCCTCCATTTCCAATTCATCGTTTCACTGCTGCAGGTACATTATTGTCAAAAAAAGCGAATCCAATCAACTTCTCTGATAGATACCGCAGATGACCGGCTAGTTTTGTGGTTGCTGCCTTTGAAATAGCTTGGTTTCTCTCTTCATACCCCACCAGAAACTCCAAGAAAAATAGATCATCATTTGGGGCAGAGGCTGCAAGAGGAGTTGTCATCCAAGCTCCTAAGTAAAGAAGAATGGTGAAGACGACCATCTCCCGCAGACCTTTTTGTTCTCTGCTGGTGAGCTTGAACTGACCTCTGAATAGCCAAACTTTCGGACTCTAAATTACTGTCGACATCCAGCGTGCATGATGGATGGGTCCTGGGGCCTTGAACTGAATTCCTCTTGCAGGAACTTTACCCAAAACAATCATAGACAATTCCAACAATTCACGGTAATCATCACTTGGTTGGGTTCCAGCAAGTTGGTTCTGAATGAAATCCAGGGCATCATCCTTCATGTCAGAAATAGCTTCGTGGACAAATTCATCTGTGGATGCAACCCCAAAGTTTTCCAAATTCATACCTTTCCAATGACCCTGGAATCGCTTGAAGAGTAAAACGTCTGGTCCAGAAGAGGGTCCCATGCATGCCATGAACACAACACCAATCATAATTTCAAGAATGTGGTGGTGACAAACAAGAAACAGAAGATTGGTGCCAAGTCCTTGCTCAATTAACACACACGCTCCTCCTAACCTGCCTGTGTTGGAACTTGTTGTGTCAAAACTCAAAGCTCGAACAGAGTCCTCAATGCCCCATTCCTTCAAGGCATTTATCACAGCATCTGTATATGCTTGACCAGTTCCTGATGTTAATTTTTCAACAGTCAGAAGTTCAGATATTCCATCTCCAGACACAAAAATTGGAAGACGGTCAACTAATTGTTTATCAGTCAAGTCGGGGATCAATTTCCCATCCCAGAGGACTGTTAGTGGCACATCAGCCCTCAATTCAGCCTTCAAATCTTGTGCCTTATTAGTTTGATGCTTTTGTCTGAGACGCCGAATTGAGGACCTACTCTATGCTAGCTCCTCCACATCATGCCCAAAACTCTGGGCAGTTGCAGTGACAACCATCATAACCTTCCTGTCAGTCATTTTCGTTCTGTCCATAGCAGAACTTAAAGATGGTGTCACAACGGTCATTCTTTTTTGCTTTTTACAAGGTGGAGTTCCTCCAGACGCTTGCCCATACTTATTCCATTCAAACTCATCTGTAATTTCAAAGCTGCTGTTAGAATTGGAGGTTGGTAAATCAGTGGTGACCTTAGATGTTCTTGCTTCTTGCGTCTTCTGTTCACGGTGCGCCCTTGTAGCTTACTGCGTCATTCTTGCTGATTTTCACTTTTCCTTCTGAGCAAGCTTAGTGTAGCATCATTAGTACACATCAAAGCATCTCTCTGAAGGGCTCAAGCTAGCCCGTGTGTCTTCCCTGTTGGAGGCACGAAAAACATAAACAAACAAAACGTTTCCTATGGTTCCAGTAGAAGTTTCAAGGATGACTATACTAATTATAATATACGTCAAGTGACTGAAACGGTGATGCTGTTGAGCTACCACTAAATACTATTCAATTTCATTTATATTTCGCGAGCAGTGTTTTTAGAAGTAGTGGAACATTTTTAGGGAGTGAGAACATGTAATTTTAATTAACATTTTTTTGGACCACCCTATTTTTTTGCATACATATATTTATATATATATACATATACATATATATATTTGTGATGTAAAAAAAAAATATATATATATATATATATATATAATATATATATATATATATATATATATATATATATATATATATATATATATATATATATATATATATATATATACAGTATATATATATATATATATATATATATATATATATATATAATATATATATATATATATATATATGTATATATATGTGTGTGTGTGTGTGTGTATTGTAATAAAAGCTTTATATTTAAAGTCTTATGCTTATATAATTGCCAGTTTATATAAAACACATCTTAGTTCAGTTCGCCCACACTGAAGCCATGCCGAAATATCTATTGGACCGATCGGCTGGAAACCTTTAGGGAGGTAGCTGCATTGCCAAAAAAAGTTATCTTTATAACATAAAGTTGTTACTACTGTTAGAAGGGAAATGGGAGTGATGTTCGAAAATGTCAGGAATCGCGGCATTTGCCTCCACTTCCACTGTAAATAGCCCAAACTAAGAAGCAAGTCCAGTATATTCTTTGACTACTCCTATGCAAACAAGAACCATTTTTTCCCCTTGCCCTACACGCCTACATCGAGCCTTCGCGACTCCCACAACCCTAAGCACAAGCCTGCCTTGCCCTTGAGTCGCTTGTGGTGGTCGAGTCCATAAACAAGAAGGAAAAAGCAGATTGAGAGGGGTATTAAAAAGAGGCATAGTTTTGAAGAGAGTTACAGGTAATGATTGTGAGGGATTAACAGTAGGAAAGGACAGATAGAATAGAGAGAAGGATAGAGAGAAAGACCTGGTTAACGAGATGAAACATATATCTAGGATTATCTGCAAAAGAGAGAGAGAGAGAGAGAGAGGAGAGAGAGAGAGAGAGAGAAGAGAGAGAGAGAGAGAGAGAGAGAGAGAGAGAGAGAGGAGAGAGAGAGAGAGAGAGAGAGAGAGAGAGAGAGAGAGAGAGAGAGAGAGAGAGAGAGAGAGAGAGAGAGAGAGAGAGAGGAGAGAGAGAGAGAGAGAGAGGAGAGAGAGAGAGAGAGAGAGAGAGAGGAGAGAGAGAAGAGAGAGAGAGAGAGAGAGAGAAGAGAGAGAGAGAGAGAGAGAGAGAGAGAGAGAGAGAGAGAGAAGAGAGAGAGAGAGAGAGAGAGAGAGAGAGAGAGAGAGAGAGAGAGAGAGAGGAGAGAGAGAGGAGAGAGAGACGAGGAGAGGAGAGAGAGAGGAGAGAGAGGAGAGAGGAGAGAGAGAGAGAGGAGAGAGATATGGCATGAAAATTACTCGTTAGGCACAGCACGCAAACTAATTCCTTCACGGGCCCCTCACGACCATCACCATCATGTGCACCAGTGTTGCTCCTTCAAGACAGCCTCACGTCGCCTCAAACCTCATGTGAGCATTTTAAGCAAGTGGAGGACGAGACAATTAAATAGGAATTCAAGGGAAAAGAGAGAATTGGAGATGAACACGAACATAACAGAGGAAGAGGAGGAGGAGGATGTGATGGTGGAGGATAAGCATAAGGGGATGGTAGAGGAAAAGGAATGGAGGAGTAAAGGAATGATTATAATGAACAGAACGACGAGGTTGACAAAACTGTAAATAACACACACGCACACACACACACACACACTTTTTGCTTTTTATATTAATGATCTTGAAAGTAAATTACTTGAATATAATTGTAATTGTGTAAATGTTGGTGATGATTTCTTAAATTCATATCTAAAACTTCTAGTTCTAATGTATGCAGATGATACAATCATATTCTGTGACAGTGTGAAAGGAATGAAGCAGGCACTGATTGCTCTGAATTTGTATTGTAATGAATGGAAATTGAAGCTTAGCTGTGACAAAACAAAAATAGTCCTGTTTAGTAGGGGAAAAGCTAACCTAGATAATTATGCATTTGAATTTGGTGGTGAAAACATTGAGGTTGTAGAGGACTATAAGTATCTTCGTGTGTTATTTAATTACAATGGAAGGTTTCGTAAAGGTGAGCTGGAGCTTAAATAACAGGCAACAAGAGCCATGTACTCATTGATAGGTAAGTGTAGGAAGTTTGACTTGCCAGTTGACATGCAGATTGAACTTTTTAATACCATGGTACTACCTATACTGACTTATGCATCTGAGATCTGGGGATATAATATCATTAGAGAGTTAGAAACATTGCATCTGAAATTCTTAAAACAGTTACTAGGAGTTCATAAAAATTCTAGAAATGACATGGTATATGGCGAACTTGGAGTATTTCCACTTGGCATACATATAAAGAGCAGAATGATAGGATATTGGTCTAGGCTAATTTCAGGAAAAGATACAAAATATAGCTACATAATGTATCAATGCTTATTGCAGTTGGATAGGTTAGGGATTTATACCTCTCCATGGTTAGCCTGTATCAAAAATATTTGTAATGAATGTGGTATGTCAGGTATGTGGTTGTTGCAAGATGTCCCTAACACAACATGGGTTAAAAAGGCTGTGGAATTGAGATTGAAAGACCAGTGGATTGCAACTTGGCATGGCAACTTAGTAACAAAATCTTTATGTAGCAACTACAAGCTGTTTAAGCTAGACTATGGCATGGAATGGTACATTGTAAATTTACAGAAGATCAGCCGAATCATGGAGACAAGATTAAGAACTAGTAATAACAGATTGCCTGTAAATGCTGGTAGATATGAAGGTGTAAATAGAGAAGATCGGATATGTAACAAGTGTGACGCTGGGGTTGTAGGAGATGAGTTTCATGTCCTTTTTAAATGTAATAACACTGAAATTGTGAGGTTACGTGACATGTATATACCAAATTATTATACATATAGGCCAACAAATTTCAAATATATTTCGTTGATGCAAAACACCAATGTAAAAGTAATTAAGAATTTATCTTTATTTTTGAGGTCAGTGCTAAGTATGTTTAGATGAGTATTATGTAGAGTTAGTCATTAGTATTTTCCAATTATTTTTTTCTTGATACCTGTTTTTTGTTTGTTTTTTGTTTCTATTTTTTTTGCTTTGTTATGTAACATTATATTTGTATGATTTAAATTGTTCAATCCTCTGGGAGCTGTGCTCCATACTTTTTTATAAAGTCTGAGCTTACTCAATAAATTCAATTCAATTCAATTCACACACACACACACACACACACACACACACACACACACACACACACACACACACACACACACACACACACACTCACACTCACACTCACACTCACACTCACACACACACACACACACACTATAACTGAGAGCCAGGATGGATCGCTGGCTGAGCTGGTCGCTGACTGTCAGCTGACTAACTACAAAGATTTGTTGGTGGGCGTGCGTACTACTACACTACACTACATGCCTTCCACTTGTACGAGTACCGAATACATGCGCAACTTGTTCTTTTCTACGAGCCTGCTGCTAACAGGCCAAACTGAAAAAAAAGAAAGATCTGTGTGTGTGTGTGTGTGTGTGTATGTGTGTATGTGTGTGTGTGTTTAAGAAAGCAAGATTTCCATAAGCACCTGCAGAATACAGCAAGACAAGCTACATCGGTAAATAGATCACTTCAACTTACGCTGCATCCCCTGCACACCGCCATTTTAACATTCACCCAGGCATAATTTGTATGTATAATG
>JACEEZ010016190.1:22500-47500 GCA_016584305.1 Chionoecetes opilio | reverse complement strand
CTAGTAAGCCTCCAAACACCTGGACCTTGGTCTTGAGCCAGGATACCTCAAGTCCCAAAGGCTTTGCCTCTCGTGCAGCGCCTCGAGAGCCATCACCAGGACCTCCAGCGACTCAGCACAGATTACTGCATCATCGGCAAAAACAAGATCAGTGATCTTGGTGTTGCCGAGGGATACTCCACAATCACATTGATCTACAACTTTGCCCAATACCCAGTCCATACAAGTGTTGAAAAGTGATGGGGCAAAGACGTGCCTATGCCTCACTCCTTTATTTACAGGAAAAATGTTGGATACACCTCCCCACATTTCACAGCACTCTCAGTCCCAGAGTACAGGCCAGTCATCAAACCACACAGGAATCACACAAAGTCGCAGAAGATCCCAGAGTGACTCACGATGTACTGAGTCAAACGCCTTCTTATCAACATAGGCTGCAACCATCCCCTGTCGAAACTCACGTCGGCGTTCCACCAGGAAATATCATCTCTCGTACAAAAAGGAAAAAAAACATTACCTCTAAATATAGGGAGAAATATATTTTATGTGGTATTTGCCCGTATTTAATCAAAATACAGTTAGGCAAACTTGGCTCACAACAGGATTATGGAAATAACATTTCCGCAATGTACGTATTTCAATTATATGAGTTATCTCAAGAATACATTTTCACTACAATCGTTATCAAATGTATTGATATTTAGCCATTCTACCATGACTCCCCCTATGACGCATTATAAAAGGCCGCTCATAGCACTATAATCGTATATTGAATCACTACACGACAGGTTGCACTGATATGGACAGCAGGGAATGCCACCATACTTGTTCCCAGATTTCCCTTCTGCTAACCTTCAATGACAGCCAGCAGCGTATTGCATTCCATTTCGATCACATGTATCCAATTTATTTGACATCAAATGTTACTTCGTGAATATTTGATTTTTTTTTTTCTAGGTTGTGTTAAAATTTTGTTTCTGTATTCTGGTATGTATTATTTTCATTCAGTTATTTATCTATATATGGCAGAGGATACTTAATGTCATTGGTTAATGGATTCATAGCCTTGCTTTCCAGATTGGTGTGGTGTTATAGATAGACACACGGATAGAATAACAGACATACAGACCGACAAGCAGACAAACATACAAATGGACGGACGGACACTTTGATCTACTGGGAAGAATTATGGCACTGATCAAAATCAAATACACGTGGTTATCAGTTTCTGAGAGATCTTTGGTGAGTTTTCTTTCCACTCCTTAAGCTCCTACTCAGCTTCTCGACATGGACTCTCCTCTGTCATCTATTCTCCTCGACTGTCCTCTAATCCCCATCAACTCTCCCCATCCTTAATCTACCCATTCTACTCTACCTTGTCTTCGCCTCGCCAGCTTCTCCCCGCCACTTTAGTCACCTTAATTATCCCATCTATGTACTATCCCTGCCCTTAACCCGTCATATCTTATTTTACTCCTCATTAGGCACCTGCAATCATCCATGGTTTCTAATACGAGTATATGACAGTCATTTCAAAGGTACAAAAAAGTGTATACATTTAATATTTCTAACCATAAGCCTTTCTTTGCAATGTTTGTCCCACGCCTAGGGCAGTGCAAATTAGTATGCCTCTGATATAATTGGTAGCTGCGCTTTGTTTTTTTTAGATACACTGAGAGTATTTCTTTCTTTTTTCTTCATCTCGAAATGTGTTCTTTATTCTGCCGTTTCTTCCATGTTCTGGACAATGTTTGTTTCCTTGTAGGTGTGTGTGTGTTTGTGTGTATGTCTGTGTGTGTGTGTGTGTGTGTGTGTGTGTGTGTGTGTGTGTGTGTGTGTGTGTGTGTGTGTGTGTGTGTGTGTGTGTGTGTGTGTGTGTGTGTGTGTGTGTGTGTGTGTGTGTGTGTGTGTGTGTGTGTGTGTGTATGTGTGTGTGTGTCTGTATTCATCTAGCTGTATTCATCTAGTTGCATTTTACAGGCCTGAGCTACATTCGTATGGCCTCGTCTCCATAGCTACATTTTAAATTTGTTTCATTAGTGCTTAGTGTTGGTCGCCCGGGAGGCCATCCGGGAGAACCATCACCCCGGGAGGCAGGTAACAAACCCCCGGCTAATACCCGGTACCCATTAACTGTTGGGTGGACAGGGACTCGGGTTTTTAAGGAGACCGGCCATCTTTCTCCGTTCCGCCGTGGGATCGAACCCGGGACTTCTCGGTTGTGAACAGAACGTGCTAACCACTACAGGACGGAGTACCCGTAATGTACCCGGAGTGTGTGTGTGGGTGTGTGGGTGTTATTCATTCACCCATGGTCTTGTCCACGCGAGTCAGACTCGCGTTCGCCAGTTTCACCCTCCCGGAATAAGCTTGGAGCTTGTAGTGACTGATCTTTGAATAATGCTGGGACCTCATACACCACACGCCCCATCCCCTTGCTCAAGGGGGACAGTAACCGCCCAAATTTGTCAGTGAAAAATCCCCGGGAGCAGTGAGGATTATTTGAACCGGCTAACCACAGAATGGCCCGCTAACGCTTTTATTCACTTGACCATCGTGGGTGTGTGTGTGTGTGTGTGTGTGTGTGTGTGTGTGTGTGTGTGTGTGTGTGTGTGTGTGTGTGTATATTCATCTAGTTGTATTCATCTAGTTGTATTTTACAGGGCCAGAGCAATGCTCGTGTGGCCCCGTCTCCATATCAACATTTTTATCATTCATCCTTAGTGCTTTATGTTGGCCGAAGCCAGCACCCCGCAGAGCAGGTCACAAACCCCGGCTAACACCCGGTACCCATTCGCTGCTGGGTGGACAGGGGCTCGGGTTTTAAGGAAACAACCCATCTGTTTCCGCTCCGCCCGGGGATCGAACCCGGGACTTCTCGGTTGTGAACCGAGCGTGCTAACCACTACACTTCGGAGTACCTAATGCATAGTGAGTGTGTGCATGTGTGTGTGTGTATGTGTGTGTGTGCATGTGTATGTGTGTGTGTATGTGTGTGTGTGTTATTCACCCATGGTCTTGTCCACGCGAGCTGGCTCGCGATCGCCAGTTCTCACCCTCTCAGTGTGAGCTTGGAGCTCATTATTACCGATCTTTGGGCAATGCTGGGACCTCACACACCACACACCCCCATCCCCTTGCTCAAGGGGGACAGTAACCGCCCGAATTTGTCTGTGAAAAATCCCCGGGAGCACGAGGATTCGAACCACCTACCCACAGAATGGGAGCCTGTCACGTTATCAACCTGACCATCGCGCGGTGTGTGTGTATGTGTGTGTGTGTGTGCGTGTTTCAACACACTCATAATACAAATTAAAGCATGATGACCAATACCAATCACCACCACGATACAAAACCAGTGCTATCAACACAACCACCACAACACTAACACCACTAGTAACACAATTCCTCTCTGGTCTTGCTATCAACACCACAACACAACAATAATAGAATAACATCTCTAAATCACCATCACCACCACCACCACCTATAACTCAGCAGGCCTTGACTCACTTGTAGTACCACACCTGCATAAACTTACCCCATAATCTCACCTCTTTTCCTATTTCAATCCAATCTCTACCACATATCTCATATTCTCTTCACTACCAACCCTTACACGACCATTTCATCCTTCATACCAGGTACTCTTAATTATGTGGACTTCTATCTGCAATACATTATCTCTCTATTCTCTCTATTCTCTCTCTCTCTCTCTCTCTTTCTCTCTCTCTCTCTCTTCTCTCTCTCTCTCTCTCTCTCTCTCTCTCTCTCTCTCTCTCTCCTCTCTCTCTCTCTCTCTCTCTCTCTCTCTCTCTCTCTCTCTCTCTCTCTCTCTCTCTCTCTCTCTCTCTCTCTCTCTCTCTCTCTCTATCTCTCTCTCTCTCTCTCTCTCAGTTGATTGATCAGATCAGACAATTTGTCTGGTACTTGTCAGTCCGTCTGTCAAACTTGGCGGTCAGTCAGTCAGCCTGTCAGTCAGTCGTGCAGGATATCTTTTTCTTAGTGATTTTGTGTATTAAAGGTCTGGAACAGTGCTTAAGATAGTAACCTGGCTGACTCACTCGCAATGAATGTTTGTTACTTTATATATGTATCTGCGTATCTATATATCTCTTTGTACTTGCTGCCTCTCTAGATGTATATTTTTGTATATAGTACAGTGGCCGCCAAATGTTGTGGAGGTCTGCGCGGGTCGGCATGATGCACCGGCCGAAAAATTAATAACCTTTCAAATGTTTTTTTCACGCAACTCGAGCAAACGGGATTAAAAAATTGATGACATGGCAACAAGACACTGACACTTAGCAACACCGCAGGGGTATCACCGTTAAATTTAAGCAAGTCAGTGCAGTCTAGGAGGACAGTGAGAGTGCACGCACTGTTTCACTTCTTTCGTCATTAGTTACGAGGATATTTTCAAACTGTGCAATCGTTTATTGCGTTATGGCTCCTCGGCGCATTATATCCCAGGATACTATAAACTCCATATGTGCCTTGCATAGGGCTGGGTTTGGTGCAAAAGCTATCGTAGAACAGACAGGAATTGCAAAAAGGACAGTTGAGCGGTGGTTAAAACGTTGTGATGCCTTGAACAGAGAGACGCCTACACACTTAGCGAAGACTGGACGACCAAGGAAATGTGCCTCAAAGACTTTACATGTTATAAAAAGGCAGCTGAATGTCAAACCAACAAGCACAGCACGTGAAGTGAAGGAAAACAATCCTGCTTTACTAGGTAATGTGTCGGTGAGAAGTGTGCAGCGTTATGTGTTACGTGATCTCGGACTCTTTTCAAGATCTGCCGCTGTAAAGCCACTCCTAACTCCTCGTCGCAAGATAAAGCGACTCACTTTTGCTAAAGAACACAAAGACTGGCCACTAGAGAAAGTTCGACGCATATTATGGTCAGATGAAAGTGTCTTTAGTGACAGGAACTAACTTTGCAAAAGTGAGGCGGCCCAAGAATTCAGACCGACACGACCCTAGGTACACCGTGGAGAGAGTAAGACACCCAGAATCTCTCATGGTGTGGGCTTGCTTTTCATGTTATGGAGTGGTTAACCTCGTATTTCTTGAAAAAGGTGTTACTGTGAACAGTGAGCGATATTTAGACATCCTGCATGACAATCTTGAAACCTGCTACGACAAGTGTAGGGAAGAAACTTTTATGCAGGACGGTGCCCCATGTCACTGGGCAAACGTTGTCAAGGAATGGTTGGCTATGTGTGCTATCGATTGCTTTGACTGGCCTCCTAATAGTCCTGACTTGAACCCAATAGAAAATCTTTGGTCCATAATGAAAAGGAAGCTTCAAGAAGTGGACACTAGTTCAGTGGCGAAGTTAAAAGCTGCACTGTTAAAATTGTGGGAGGAACTACCAAAGGAGCTTCTTCAAAAACTTGCAGACTCCTTACCTAACAGACTGCAGGATGTTATAAAGAGGAAAGGGAATGCAATCAAGTACTAGGATACCGGTAAGTTACATAGTTTCTTGATTTTTAATGTTTTACGAATATTTTGTTGGATTTTGAGTGAGCGTGTCACTGACGGCATCAGGAAGTCCGACCGCCACAACATTTGGCGGCCACTGTATGCATATTTTTATGTACCTACATGTATATCAATACATCTATATAATTTATCTATATATTTATCTACCATGTCCCTCAATTCATTAATTTATCATTTATCAATTTATCGATTTATATAACTGGCTATTGCCTCAGCATTTCTGTCCTTATGTTTGGCACTGCAACTACCAAATTTTGTATTATATGTTGACGAGTATGTTCTCGAGTTACGAGTTACTCATTAGTTTATCTATCTGGGTTTTTTTTCCATGATTATATTTCACTTCTTACCTATTTGTGTACCATTCATCTATTTACTTATATATCTGTATTTTTTTCCCTACCGTAGATAACACTATAGTCGCCACGGTGCACTTATGTCGCCAGTCGCCATATAATACGAATTTCACCACTAAAGCATCACTACAGACTTGTATGTGCCACGGAAGAGGCATGTACAGTAGTTTATGTTATGTACCTGTCTTCAGCGGCACATACAAGTCTGTAGTGATGCTAAAGTTCGTCATATATGGCGTCTGGCGACATTAGTGCACCGTGGCGACTATAGTGTTATCTATGGTACATATTATACATCAAACCCCATCTCCCTATCATCGTACACACTCGCCTAAATATATTAACAAATCCCAGGTGACCTAAAACTACACAAGTGGAAAAGCGGAAAAGCTTGTACCCAAGATTAATAGACCTTTAAATAGTGTCTATTAATCTTGCTTGTACCTACATGTATCGCGGAGTAGCGTGGAAGTAGCGTGAGTGTGACGCGAGGAGAGTGGGAGAGGAGAGGGATAGCAGTGGGAGGAAGGGATGTATGGTGGTGTGGGAGTGGGTAGTGTTGTGTGGAAAAGGTTGATAGGGGGAAATGCATACCAGATATTCTCAATAATTTTCCTCGTCTGCCGCCGGAGGCAGGTTTTCGCGATTTACCTACGTATAGTCTATACCAGTACTCTTCAACCTTTTTTGATGTCGTCCACCCCTAGTACTGATTTGGTAAGAGCTGTCCACCACTATTTCTTTCTCTTTAAAATCTCACGGCTTTGACATCTGAAATCTAACTATATCATTCTACAAAATATATAGGTAGGAAAAGGCAGTTTCACTCATATTTAAAACTTACAGTTTACATATTCTTCTCTATAATAAATATATGCAGTCAAAAACTATAAATATACAAGGAAAAATTATACATACTTCAGAATTCCACAGCAAATGCATTTTTCTTCATGAAACTAAAGTAAAATAACACCTAATATGCGTTATATTTGGTAATCCAGAAAACAAAGCCTTTCCTTTCAAGAAACAAAAATCAGTGGCTTGGCTGCTGTTGCAATGTGTCTGCCATCAGCTTAAATAGAGGCATCAGACAATTTTCAAGTGCAACGCGCATTAGAGGATCCAAATTCAGAATGTCATTCCTTTTCTATGCCTTGATTAAAACTAAGCTTGAGAAACCTTGCTTACACATACATGATTTTGGCATCTGCACAAACATGGCTGTTGCCTTCTCAGCTTACTCCTTGTAGTCCTGACTATCAAGCAGGACAACCCAGCAACGCAATGCAAAGGATGGCCAAATGTTTTGAAAGCTGCTTTTTAAGAATAATCCACTGGAAGCTACAATAGGGCATCAGAATGATCAGGTCCATCATCTGAGAACGGATGTAGCTTCCACATGTTGGAGGTCTGAGTTGTCTTGGACATAGAAGTCAAGGTTTTCCAGCATCAAAGTCAAGTGTCTGGTAATCCACGGGGACATTCGTACCTCCAGTGTCTGCTCTGCTGTCTGCATACCATGTGCCCAGCCACTGTCTCTCATATAGGTATCAAAGACTTTAAAATCAGAACAACACCTCTTTTCTACATTGCTTTTAAATTTTTCACCTTCAGTTTGAATCCATATATTTTCCCTATAGTATTTGTAAAAATATCCCCACCTTTGCCTGGTTTTATACCATAGGTTTATTTTCCCTTATCTATACCGACACGCGGTCATGATCTCGTCCACCCACTTGTCCACCCCAAGACAGCCGTCCACCCCTCACACAGTCTCGTCCACCTTGAGGTGGACCTTCCACCCAGGTTGAATAGCACTGGTCTATACCATCCAGGCGGCGGGAGAAAGAGGGGCGAAATAGTCTTCGGTCACTCGCGGCGGACTGACAGGTGGTCGCCTGCTTTTCATTCCACTGCATGCAGACAGGAGCGGAGTGACTAGTTTATTTGTCCCGCTCATCACTTTTGTTCAAGAAAAAAAACATTTGGATGTTTGCTTACTGACGTACATTTTTCCTCATCCTTCACAATGTTTCATATGATGCTATTTTTGGTTTGACTTGGATTTTAGGGCTCGTTCCATTGATGCATCAAACACCATGTCAAAAACAATGTTCATGGCATCAAAACTTTCACGCATGAATTAAAAATGTAAATATATCTTCAGGCTCTAGTTTTTGTGAGACATAAACACCATCATTAGGGAGATCCTGTTTACTCTCTAGCTCCAATGCCACTACCATAATTCATCATCAGTCAGCTCCTCTTCGGCAGCACAAATAAGATTATCACTATTCTCTACCTTCACATCTGTAAACCCTCACCAACCAAACTCTTAAATGGTTTTGATGACATCCTTGACTACTGGCTCCTCACTGCTTTTGCCCCGATTACAATGTGGCGCCAACTGGTAGCAGGTGGCGAGGTAGTCAAATGGCAAGCAGCAGCAGGGATTTTTTCAGGTATATTAGACAAAGATTAGGGAATTGGTGGGACTGTTAAAAATAGAGCAAGGAGAGATTGTAAGTTATGATGAGGATATGTGTAAATTTTAAATTATTATTTCATAAGTGCTTTTACTCAGGAGGATATGCAGATGGTACCTGATAGTGATCAGATGTTTAGAGGAAAGGATGATGAGAAACTCAAAGATTTTGTGATGACTAGGGAAATGGTAGAATAAGGTATAGATAGAATGAAGAATTTCAAGTCACCAGGAACATATGTAGTTTATCCCAGGCTATTAAAAAAATGCAAAGAGGTTGTTAGTGAGTCGTACGTGCGTATTTTTAGGAAATCAGTTGATATAAGGGAGGTGCCTTTAATGTGAAGGAAAGGAGATGTAGTTCCCATATTTAATAAGGGTGACAGAGGATAAATGTCAAATTATCAACCCGTTAGTCTGACGTCAGTGGTAGATAAATTATTGGAATCTGTTATTGCAAAAAATATTAGAGAGCCTCTAGAAGCATAGTCTGGTAAATGATTCACAACATGGGTTCACCAAGGGTAGATCATGTCTCACCGATTTATTGAATTTATTAGGGAAAGTTTATGAGACATCAGATAATGATGAGGACTCTGATATGGTATGCCTGATAAGGCATTTGACAAGGTACCACACGAGAGACTCTTAAATAAGGTTAAGGCATATGGAATAGATGGGAAGGTAATACGTTGGATTATATCTTGGCTAAGTGATAGACACCCAAGGGTTACAATGACTGGTTCTAAATCTGAATGGGGAAAAATAAATCTGAAGTGGGGTGCCACAAGGGTCTGTTTTGGGTCCATTACTATTTTTTATTTACATCAACGACTTGGATAGTGGGATTAGCAGTTATATCAGCAAGTTTGCTAACGAACTAAGGTAGGTAGGATTATCAGGTTACAGTCTGATGTAAACATATTGCAAGGAGACTTAGATCAATTAAATGAGTGTGTAGTCAGGTGGCAGATGGAATTAAATATTAATAAGTGTAGCGTAATTAATGTTGGTAGAAAAAATCATGCTTATAGGCAATGTATCACACTATACGCAATGTATCACTGAAAAGATCAGAAGGTGAGAAAGATCTGGGAGTGTGGGTAAGCTCAGACCTCCGTCCTAGGAATCAATGTATTGAGGCTAGAAATCGAGCTAATAGGGTGTTAGGATTCATTACCACTAGTCTTAACCGTAGAAGTGCTGAAGTTATTCTAAAGCTTTATTTGTCTCTAGTCAGACCTCACCTGGACTATGCGGTACAGTTTTGGTCTCCGTATTACAGGATGGATATAGCCTTGTCAGAATCAGTGCAGAGAAGGATGACCAAAATGATACAGTGGATACGTAACTTTAGTTATGAAAAGAGATTGATGATATTAAATTTACACTCACTCGAGAGACGTAGAGTAAGGGGCGATCTGATAGAAGTTTTTAAGTGGTTAGAGCGATACCATAAAGGATATGTAGGAAAATTTATTACGGCTAATCAGGGTAGAACAAGAAGTAGCGGATTCAAACTGGAAAAGCGTAGATGTAAAAAGGAAATAGGGAAATACTGGTTCACAAATAGGGTGGTAGGTGATTGGAATGGACTCAGTTGTCAGGTGGTCAGTGCGGAGTCAATAGGGAGCTTTAAAAGTAGGCTGGATAAATTTATGGATGGGGATGAAAGGTGGATGTAGGTAGTGTTAAGTAACAGGAACTACCACGTGTAGGTCTCGCGGCCTCTTGTAGTGTCCTTCTTTTCTTATGTTCTTCTGCAGCAGAGAGACGGACGCAAGCAACTTATGGGAAAATAAACATGTGTTGTTTTGTATTCGGCCAAAAATAAATTAAAAAAATTTACCACTTCGCAGATAGTTGAAGTTGGCGAATGCTGAGCTCTCGGATACATTGGCACCAGTGTACTGTAAATTAATGAAATAGCTTAGAAGGAAAGGAGAGAGAGGGAGAGGGAGAGGGAGAGGGAGAGGGTGAGGGAAGGAGAGAGGGAAAGATGGAGGAAGGGAGTGTAAGGATAATGACGAATATGAGGGCCTAGATAGATTTATGACCAGAGACAGAGAAAGAGAAGAGAAAGGAAGAGAATGAGAGAGAGAGAGAGAGAGAGAGAGGAGAGAGAGAGAGAGAGAAGAGAGAGAGAGAGAGAGAGAGAGAGAGAGAGAGAGAGAGAGAGAGAGAGAGAGAGAGAGAGAGAGAGGAGAGAGAGAGAGAGAGAGAGAGAGAGAGAGAGAGAGAGAGAGAGAGAGAGAGAGAGAGAGAGAGAGAGAGAGGAGAGAGAGAGGAGAGAGAGAGAGAGAGAGAGAGAGAGAGAGAGAGAGAGAGAGAGAGAGAGAGAGAGAGAGAGAGAGAGAGAGAGAGAGAGAGAGAGAGAGAGAGAGAGAGAGAGAGAGGAGAGAAGAGAGAGAGAGAGAGAGAGAGAGAGAGAGAGAGAGAGAGAGAGAGAGAGAGAAGAGAGAGAGAGAGAGAGAGGAGAGAGAGAGAGGAGAGAGAGAGGAGAGAGAGAGAGAGAGAGTTAAGCAGACAGATGGCCGATTTTTTAAACATGGACATGGGATAACCTAAGACTAACCATGGCTTTAGACAGACATTTCAGTGCTTTAAACATTTGTCCGGGGTATAATATCATTAGACTTGGATGTTGGAGAGGTTAGTGAGTGTCTAGCAATTCCAATCTGAGACTAAACCCCCTGGAAAAATGGTTAAAAAGCTTAAATGTCTGGTCTAAAGACATGGTTAGTCTTAGGTTAGCCCAAGTCCATGTTTAGAAAATCGGCCAAGAGACAGATAAATGCATAGAAGTGGTGTACGACCCCTGTAAATCATGTCCGTTATCATTCATGGACACTGCCATTCCTTCATCGCCACTCAATCATCACCATCACTGCCCCCAATCCGTGCCTTGTCTTCTATTAATAGCATCGCCACCCATCATCGTTTACAATACGGTTTTCCTTTCCTTCTTGGTGCTCGTTTTTTCCTTCACTTCAATACTACATTTTCAAGTCCCTATAACATCACCATTTATCACCACCCATCATCATCATCACTGCCTACCTATGTACCTCCCGTTACCTATTATCCCTATCATCACTTAACGTCAACTATTTTTCGCACCCAAAAGAAGATGTGAGAACCAAGGACTGTCTTGAAGAGAAGATTTTGCCTCACTTAATTCATCTAATTCTGACTCACTTACTCTCTTGGTCATTCGCTCAACTCCTCATTCACTCATTCATTCGTTCGTTCAATCCTTCATTCACTCACTCCTCACACTTACTAGCTTAAACACTACGACTCTTAATTTTGTGTTAAGAGAGGTGACCTGGTACGCCCTTCCATGAGACACATTCCAGGCAACACACGAGCACATATTCGATACAACACAGCACATCCTCGACACAACACCCAACACATCCTTAAAGTAACACAACACTAACATAACACCAAAAACCAAAATCGAAACCCATTTGGCCATAATATTTCAAGTCATGGTGAAAATGTGACCCCACCAAGATTCACAGAAGTGCCTTTACGGAACAGGTATACGCGTACATAAGGAGGGCACAGCACCGAAGGCAAATGTTTGTGTTGAAACTTACAATCCAATTACGATACACCCTTGTAGTGATTTACGAAAGATAGGCACAAAAAAGCTACTGATAATATAATAACTCTTAATGATAATTATGGGTTGAGTTATTTTGCCGTATCAAAAAAAATATACACCATAAAACCAAAGAGTGATAAACTTTTTACTTTTTCTGGTCAAATTTCGTTTGTGTTCTATTATTTTTTATGATACAACAACACATTGCATTTGTATTGTAAGGCTGAAACATATTTTAAAAACTCATAAACTTTTCCAAACCCGCACCACTTACAGGTCTCTTTGTTTCTGCATAAATTTGGCAATGGAAATGTATTCTCATAGCAATTTCAAAAATTACTTTTCGGACTCAAAATACCCACTAGAGCATAAACTCATCCCACGCACAGGTTTTTTATTTCCTATAGACGATATCTAACAATCATGATCGAGTACAACAACATTCCTCCATTAAAATAACAACTGGCAAAGCGGCGCATATACTATACACCCACGATCAACGTAGAGTATTACGTATACACCCCACAATACGTATACTTCACCCACGATACCAATCTTGATACTATATATATATATATATATATATATATATATATATATATATATATATATATATGTGAATCCTCCCATATATATATATATATATATATATATATATGTATATATATATATATATATATATATATATATATATATATAATATATATATATATTATATATATATATGGGAGGATTCACACGACAGCATATACTTAATAAGTCGACCAATTCTATCCAAAGGTTATAAACCTCAAGTGTAAACATAAATAAGAATGGATCACAAAGGTCACACACAACACTTACACTAACAGCTAAAACTTTTCATTATATGGAAGGTAATTTCTCTTCATTATCCACATACTCCAAAAAATATAAACATGTAAGTAAGGGGATATTGGAGTTAATTATATTATTACGACACAGGTTACATCACGTATGGCGTAACAAAGTAATCCTATTCTTGTTAAAGTAAAAATTCATCCCACCTTGAGGCTTTATCTCAGGTGTCTCATAAAGGCGTCAGTGTTAGGAGGTATTAAAGGGATGGAAGGATGGTAGGAAGGATTAGAGAGAGGGGGATACATAAAAGGAGAGAAAGTGGTATAGAAGGAGATGTGGATAGGAGCAGAGAAGAGGGAAGAAAAAAAGGAATGCAGCGAAGAAAGTATGTCCGGAATGAATGAAGGGAAAAGGAGCGTGGGAAAAGGCGAAAAAGAGGGTGGGAGGAGGAGAAAAAAAAGGAAGCCGATGATTTAAAGAAAATTTTATGAAGAAAGAAAAAGAGAAAGGGAAGAAAAAAAGAATAAGAAAGAAGACAAACAAGGAAGCCAAGGAAAGATAATGGAAGAAGAAAAGAAAGAAAAATAGAAACAAATAGAGAGAATGAAAAAAAGAATAAGAAATAAGACAAACAAGGAAGTCAAGGAAAGATAATGGAAGGAGAAAAGAAAGAAAAATAGAAACAAATAGAGAGAAAGAGAAAAAGATAAAGAGAAGATAAAGAAAAAGAAGAAAGAGTAATAATACTTCTTGGTCTATGTTTATACCCTTACGCCACTTAAGCATCTTTTGTGGTGTGGTGCAGAACATTTATGATATTTCATAGCAAGGGACTTCCCCTTCACACACACACACACACACACACACACACACACACACACACACACACACACACACACACACACACACACACACACACATACACACACACACACACACACACACACTTAACATAAGTGATGGATTGCCTGGATTTCTAGGTCACAATTCCTCGGCTTAAATCCTACTTTGTGCTAGGTAAACAGGGGCTTTAGCGTGAAAGGAGACAAGCCGAAATTGTATCCGCCTTTTTGGTGAATCGAATCCGTGTCCTCTGAGACCTCAGAAATATCTAATTTTGGAAGAAGTTGAAAAAAGAAGAAAAATGATAATAATAATATGTAGACATACTGACAGTTATAAAACCAGATGCTGAAGGAGACACGGGCTGGGAAGTGAGTACTCTATTCCTGACTAGTTTCCCCTCTACTGGGCGAATTCCTCTGAAGGAGCCCAGTAGAGGCGAAACTAGTCAGGAATAAAGTACTCACTTCCCAGCCCGTGTCTTCTCATTACCTATTTTTACAATAGTAATAATAATAATTATAATTTTAATAATAATAATAATAATAATAATAATAATAATAATAATAATAATAATAATAATAAAATAATAATAATAATAATAATAATAATAATAAGAAGAAGAAGAAGAAGAAGAAGAAGAAGAAGAAGAAGAAGAAGAAGAAGAAGAAGAAGAAGAAGAAGAAGAACAGCAGCAACACGAAAAGGAAGAAAAGGAAGAAAAATAATAATAATAAGGAGGAGGAGAAAAAGAACAGCAACAACACGGAAAAGAAGAAAAGGAAGAAAAGTAGAACAACAATAAGTAAAAGAAGAACAAGAAGAGGAAAAACAAGAACATGAAGAAAAAAATCAATCAAAATAAGAAGATAAAAAAAAGGAGAAAAGAAGAAAAGGAGATGAGGAAGAAAACACTGGGGAACAAATTTTTGTTGAGTTAGGTCTGACACTTGTTATTAAGTAATTTTTGGGTGCTGAATCCAAAACTGATCTCAGTTTTTCTCTATCACGTCAAGTTTTTGAACTGTAGGATTTTCGTTTTCTTAAAAAATATGAAAAATACTGTACATAACAGTAACAGTGCTTATTTTATAAAAAGTTGCAAATGTTAACATACAATGAAAAATGAAAGAAATAGGCATGAATAGAATGTTTATTTAACATTATCATGTTTTTAGAAAGGATAAGGCTATAATTGTGTGCAGGTTAAGGTAAAAATTTACGTTTGTAGCTTTGTCTGGAGTGTTCAACTTGAGGACTATCGCGTTTGATGCTCCAACAATAGTCAGCCATCATATGCACATCCCATCTACCCTGGTAACGTTCTTCCATAACCTTCAAATCTTGGTGAAATCGTTCACCTTGCTCGTCGCTAGCAGCACCAAGATTTTCCGGAAAGTTGGCAAGATGGCTATGCAAAAAATGTACTTTAATACTCATGTTGCAACCAAGCACTTTGTAGCTCTCCAATAGTTTCTGAACAATTTCTGTGTAATTACTTGCACGTGTATTTCCAAGAAAGTTCTTGACGACGTCTTTGAATGATAGCCAAGCATTCTTTTCAAGGTCTGACATAGTACCGTTGAAATGTTCATCTTTGATGAGCTGTCGAATTTGTGGACCATCAAACACACCGGCCTTGATTTTTTCAATTGACAGTCCAGGAAATGCCAAGATGATGTACTTCAAACAGTCGCCATCAGTTGACAATGCTTTTACAAATTGTTTCATGAGACCTAGTTTTATGTGCAGAGGTGGGAATATTATTTTCTTCCTGTCAACAAGTGGCTCATGTACAATGTTAGGATCTCCAGGTTTAAGATCAGATCTCGGAGGCCAATTCGTCTGAACCCAATGCTTCTCTCGAGCTCTGCTATCCCACATACAGAGAAAGCAGGGATACTTTGTGTATCCACGTTGTTGACCAAGAAGGAAGGACACCATTTTAAGGTCAACACAGATGATCCAATTGTGTCTGTCATATTGCAATAACTCAATGACTCTCTTTACATCTCCATATTCTTCACGAAGACAGACCGAATGCCCAATAGGGACTGCGCCAAACAAATTGCCAAAACAAAAAAAGTTTTACTACAGCTCACAAGTGGAATTTTGCTTATCTGGAGGGTAAGCTGTGGAGAAAAAACTTGACGTGCTAGAAAAAAACTGACTACAGATTTGGAATCAGCATGCCAATTTTAGTCTAAATAAGCTCAAAAATCTAACTCAACAATTTTTTTTTTCAAATTGTTCCCCAGTGAAATTAATGAGAAGAGTATTGATTACCTTGGAAATAAGAAAAGTAGGGAATACCAGGAAAATATTGAGAGCTAAAGAGAAAAATGAGAAAGAAAAATATTAACACAAAGGAACTAGCTTGTTTCCTATGTTCTTAATCACGACAAATAGTAAATTGAAGAAACACATACACTTACAAATACAATCAATAAAAATAAATAAATTATGCACACAGATTAAGGCAAACAAACATACAGACAGATCAATATCCACAAATAAATAAATTATATGAGGTTATCTATAATAATTAATATAAGCGAAAGTGTGTGTGTGTGTGTGTGTGTGTGTGTGTGTGTCCGCTCCAGGTGCCGCCCCCTGTGGCGGAATCCCCTCATATGGCACAGTTTTGGAACCGGCTCGAGAAGGGTAAGGTTTTAAGCCCATTTATGGGATGATCCGATCACTTTTTTTCTTCTTTTTTTTTAGCAGCCTATTAGCGAGAATTGTGAAGAAAAAAAGTGGGTTGCGAGAATTGAGGAAACCTTGATGTAGGGTGATGGGTAATGGGTGAGTGAATGGGTGGGGTGATGGGTAATGGGTGAGTGAATGGGTGGGGTGATGGGTAATGGGTGAGTGAATGGGTGGGGGGTGATGGGTGAGGGAATAGATGGGGGGTGATGGGTAATAGGTGAGTGAATGGGTGAGTGAATGGGTGTGGTGATGGATAATGGGTGAGTGAATGGGTGGGGGGGGTAATGGGTGAGTGAATGGGTGGGGGGTGATGGGTAATGGGTGAGTGAATGGGTTGGGGGTGATGTGAATAGGTTGGCGTTAATACATTTCTACATTTCATTAATACATTTCTACATCCATGATTTCAGGAAAGCTAGAAGGGGCTATCTGGAGAGTCTGTGTTTGGTGGGCCTTCGGCCCACCAAACACAGGTGGTGGGCCGATAGCCCTCCGCAGGAGCTAGCCAAAAAGTCCGCCCGGAGGGCGGCTTTGCGGCTAGTAAGAACATAAGAACATAAGAAAATAAGGAAGCTACAATAAGTCATGACACCTACACGTGGTAGTTCCTTTTTATTAACACTACCTACAGTCCTACATCCACCTTTCATCCCCATCCATGAAATGATCTAGCCTTCTTTCAAAGTTCCCTATTGACTCCGCACTAACTACCTGACGACTGAATCTATTCCAATTATTTACCACCCAATTTATGAACCAGTTTTTCTTTATTTCCCTCCAAATATTATCATAAACAAAAGGAAATTTCAGCAACTGATTTAAGGTAGACAAATGAACATAAGTTTATTCTCCTTACCTATTTACAAGGTTAATACTCCTAACTTATTTTTTCGAAACAAGAGCATAGAGGAATTTCATTTGAAGCTTAACAATGTAAAGCTTCGAAAATATACACGATAAGGTTAAAAACAAAATTAGAAATGGGCAAGGATTTGGATGAAGGAAAATGTGAATGAATCGCCATTGCAAAAATATTCAAATATAAATGAGTGGATGAAATAAGGAAAAACACAAACAGGTGGATAAGGAAAAAAATATGTAAACTTGAGTTAATATATACATCAGAAAAAAGTACATACATTAAATAAACAAATAGTAAAGGGTTCAGATAACCATACAGATCGTGGTAAATGCACAGTAGAAATTGTACTATATGGGTAAGGACATTTATATGACATGAACAATTAATAGAAAGAGGTAAATATGAATACATATGAACAAAAATATTGTTCT
The DNA here is from genome assembly GCA_016584305.1 of Chionoecetes opilio. Taxonomy (NCBI): domain Eukaryota; kingdom Metazoa; phylum Arthropoda; class Malacostraca; order Decapoda; family Majidae; genus Chionoecetes; species Chionoecetes opilio. The sequence continues at coordinate 29,868 of JACEEZ010016190.1, read as the reverse complement.
ATATTATAGTAGCTAAGTGCAAAATAAATGAATGTGTGCATGAAAACGGAGTTGGAAATATAACAGGACTGAATGGGGGTAAATATAAAAGTCGTTACAAGACATTACTAGGGAAAAAAACGTGGATGAAGTTATCTGAAAAGCGCGGATGAGAGGTATCCAAAGGTGGGTGAAAGTTTCGAGAGTGTGTTGATGAAAATTTTGCCAGAGAGCATGTATGAAGATTTCCAGAGAAGATGGATATCTGTTTCCAGAGTGTGGATGAAGTCTTCCAGAGAGTGGATTAAATGGTTTCCAGAAAGCGTGGATCAAAAGTTTTTCAGGAGAGTGGATTCAGATTTCCAAAGAATATGAATGAAAGGTTTCCAAAGAACGTAAATGAAAAGGTTTCCAGATGAAATGGATGAAGATTTGAAGAGATTGTCAATTAAAGTGTTCAGAGACTATGGATAAGGATTTGATAAGATTTTGATAAAATGAAAACTAAAAAACTAAACTTGATAAAACTAAAAAAACGGCTGAAAATTTCGTGAGGAGCATGAAGGCAAAAAACATACACTTAAGTTCTTAAAACACCTGAAAAAAGAGCATGGAAAAGAAAGCTAACGCTAAAAAGAAGGAGGGAAAGGCAGGTAAAAGGAAAAAGGTAGCAATTAACAGGTAACAACAGGTGACAGGTGTACTCACGTGAGGCAATGAACCCGATGGAGATAGGCAGCCAAAATCACAAACACGCACCTACACACAAACACACATATAACCTTCACACCAACACAATCTTGACTATCAAAGTATATTGTATGTCACTTCCCAAAAAAATCACAAGTTTGTCATCACATTATAAAGATTTTGTTTTTTCTTCTGAATATTCAAATAATTTCAATTATTAGATGTACATAGTACATCTATGGTTCATTTGTTGCTTCACTGCGTGCTTCAGAGTTTCTCGGCGGGTCACGGCATTAACAGAGAGAGGTAGAGGTAAACAGTTTCAGTCAGGCGGAGCGGAGCGCGAGCGGCCGTGTACCCTCTACCAAGCCCTGGGATGTACTGGCTTCTGCTCCTTCCATCATCCTCTTGTACGAAGTTCCTCTACCGACTTACATGCTCGTAGACTCCTTCACTGTGTGTGTGCCGTGTGGCGGGTCCTTATCTCATCACACACATGACTGCGAAGCAAGGACGAACGCTTCGTATCAAGTCTGGCATTATCGGTGAAAAAATAAGCAAACACTGTCTTTCAATTTAATGCATCCCTTCCTCTAATTATTGGTCATAACCTTATAGATTCTGTCCAAATTGTAGTTATCCTGCCTACCGAAAAAAAGGCGGAAATCCCCTCAGATCATAAAGCAGTTTCGAGGTAAGAAATAATGTGTTCTTAATAATGTTTCTCCCCCCCACCAAATTACAGGGTATATTTTCATAGTTTAAACGAATTAAAAAACGTACATCACACTTATGTAAAAAGAAAGAACCTTTGCAATTTTCGAGTTATCGGAATCAAACACTCCATTTTCTCAATACTTATATATTTTTCACTGAACCAAAATTTACTTAAATTGTATGATGTATACTCTATGATGTATACTCTATACATCTAGTTAATACGCGATTTTTTCGGTGTCTGTTCTAGAAACTACATCGTCATTTATATACGGATCCTTACCAAACAAAGTAATTAATTTATCACACAATAATGCATGGACAAAGACAACACGTGTCCTAATAATTATAGTCTCTTCCTAAATCAGCTTCTTAGAAGTTAGGTGTCATGTGACGTTTGCGTCAATAACTCTTCTTCCCCGCAGCTGCTTGCTCTGTACAGGGGCCTTATCTATCCATGTATGGAGTACGTACTGTGTATGCATCTGACGTTTTGGGGGATCCACTCACACAGCACTCCTATAAGCAGGGTGCAGTCAAAAGCTTTGCGTCTCATGGATTCCCTTTCTCGAACAGTTAAGCCGCAGTCACACGAGGCGACTTTACTCGCCGCTACTGCAGTAGCTGCGACTGGTAGCCGCCTAGTCGCCAAGTGTGACCGGTTAGTCGTCACTAGCAAGTCCAACTGGCGACTAAAAATACTCGCAGCTACTAAAGTTGAACATGTTCAACTTTGCTCGCCGGTAGCGCGCCATTTCATGATCATGTGACCTAGTCGCGGCTACTATAAAAAAATAGTAGGTCCATAGTCGCTTCATGTGACCATGCAGTCGAGCAGTGACCAGCACCGAGTCAGCTATTGAGTTTGTTTTCCCACGTATGAAATATGACAGACAAACAAGTTATGAAGTGGTCAGGGGATGAAATCATTAGATTTTTGGACATTTATAGAAAATATGAAAGTTTGTGGGATACAAACAATGAAAACTACATGAAGAGAAATGCGAGGGAGCACAGTTTTAAAAGTTTCATTATCGAACTGATTGAGGCTAGTTTTGAGATTCCTGGCGAAGAGACTGAGGAAGAAAATAAAGAACTTGAAGGATGCATATAGGAATGAAGTGAACAAGGTGAAGAAATCTATGAAAAGTGGAGCCGGAACTGACGATGTTTATAAACCAAAGCTTTTTGGGTTTGAGAAAGCAGACGCCTTCTGGAGAAACGTTATATCTGGAAGGGAATCGTCCTCAAATTTGGTAAGTACCAGAAGTTTTAGATTTCATAATAACTTGCGGGACTGAAAATCATAGGGGCTTTTAATATTATCATATTTGCATTCTTTCGGACTAGGCTTATCCCCCCTCCTTGGTTTATATATAACCTACAGGCCGCTGGGTTTATACTTATTTTCCTTTAGGCGCATATAATACCAGAAATTAAAAGTCAATCTGTAATATATATATAAATATATACGTATATATATATATATATATATATATATATATATATATATATATATATATATATATATTATATATATATATATATATATATATATATATATATATATATATATATATATATATATATATATATATATATATATATATATATATATATATATATATATATACATATATATATATATATATATATATATATATATATATATATATAAAGTCTCATATTTTGTGTTGAGTTAGTTATTAATAGCCCCTTTGTATCTCGTCCCCTCATTTTATTATTTAGTAATAAGCCGAAACTAAAACGTAGTAGCGGCGAGTAAAGTCGCCTCGTGTGACTGGCTCAGTAGCAGCGATTGTCATGTGGCGGGTAGTCGCCGCTACATGTAGCGGCGAGTAAAGTCTTCTCGTGTGACTGAGGCTTAGGGGGCTCTCAAACTGTGGGTCGCGAACGCGACCTCTTGCGGAGTAGCGAGATGCTTCTGCGGGGAGGGGGAGGGGTGAGTCGGGAGACGATCTCTAGAATGTGAAAAATGTATCAAACATAATTTGAAATTTGTATTTTAATCATGATTATTTTTGAACATCTTTTATCAATACACAACAATAAAGTGACTTTGCCTTCGTAGGGTTAAGATAAATTACTAATTTAAATAGTTCATCATGAAATGGAATGTAAATTGCACTGATTACGGTATTATTCATATATTTATAATTTACTGAATATAACCAACTTAGAATGTTATGATGCGGAGCAATAGGACTCAACCTTGGTGTGTGTGTGTGTGTGTGTGTGTGTGTGTGTTTGTGTCATTCACCCATGGTCTTGTCCATGCGAGCTGGCTCGAGATGCGATCGCCAGTTTCATCCTCCCGGAGCGAGCTTGTAGGTAATTAATACCGATCTTTGGGTATTGATGGGACCTAACACCCACTCCCCCAATCTCCTTGCTCAAGGGGGACAGTAAACGCCCGAATTTTTAAGCGGAAAAATCCCCAGGAACGAGCTGGGTCGGAGATTGAGCACCGGACCACAGAATGGCGCGGAACGCACTAACTCTAACCCAGAGTTTCTCAAACTGGGGGTCGCGAAAGTCTTCTGGGGGGTCGCGAGATTTCTCGAATGTGCAAAATACATTAAAGAACAAAATAATCATAATTTAAAAAAAAAAATTCATATCTCTTTTCAGTATAAAACAAAACAAGGAGTATGCCTTCCTAGGCTTTAATAAATTATTAATACAAAAGTACAGGTACATAATCTGACTCCGAGAAAAGAGTTGATCCCTTGTCCTCCCCCCCTTTCCACCAAGCCTTCACCACCACGCTCACACGTCCAGTATACTTGTATCATCGCTGCCCGACCCTTGTTAATGCATTACAAATCCACATCACAAGTCTAAACTTAGTATAGGTTAGACTTAATTCTTCAATGCGTATAAAGCAAGAATATAGGATATAGATTGCACTGATTACGGTACCATTTATGTATTCATAATGTTGTACGGAATATATAATACTTTAGAATGTTATGATACGGAGCAATACGACTCTAGTCACCCTACCTATGTGTGGGTATGTGTGTGTTTGTGTGTGCCTGTGTGTAAAAGAGAGAGAGAGAGAGAGAGAGAGAGAGAGAGAGAGAGAGAGAGAGAGAGAGAGAGAGAGAGGAGAAGAGAGAGAGAGAGAGAGAGAGAGAGAGAGAGAGAGAGAGAGAGAGAGAGAGAAAAAAAAATAAAAAAAGAGAACGAATGTAAATGTGTCAGATTGTCAGAAATGCTTTTCTAAGGAAGGGGGTCGCAAGCCTCTCGAAATTATTTGGAGGGGTCGCCGGCCAAAAAGTTTGAGAACCTCTGCTCTAACCTATCGAGCCGTTCAGCAGGTTCAGTGTGTGTTTGTGTGTGTGTGTGTGTGACTGTGTGTGTGTGTGAGTGTATGTGTGTGATCGTGTGTGATCGGACGTGTTTCTGTGCGCTCCTTGGAACTTGGAACTATACAGGGGTCTGCTTGCAAAATGGGAAGTATACCGGAAAATAACCTACCTGCAGCAGAGACCTACTGTTCCGTGTGCAACAAAGAGTGCATATTAGAAGCACTAAAATGCCAAAAGTGTAAGGAATACATACACACAGATTGTACTCGTCTTCCTGTGTACGCCATAGTGAGCTTTTTCAACTCCAGGAGTCACTACACCTGTGAGGACTGTGCACGGACGCAGCTCAGTGAACATGGGGATAGACAGTTTGCTTTGGTGTATGCCTTATTGGAAAAGGAAAAGGAGACTAAATTAAAACTGAAGAACAGTGAGGAAAATAAAAACTGTGAACATGAAGATAGCGAACAACCGGATAACAGTTTGGAACCTGCTTCGGAGCATGTTTCAGAAGACCACAGCAAAGACTGTATACTAAAGAAAGACGGGAAATATTCCTATCCAACATAACAAATAAGTGTAGCCAGAAAGATGCCAGATAGCACCCGATTCTTGTGTTTAGAGCACCATCTATTGAGTGGACGAAAAACTACCTCAGTGGTTCCAGATATTGCTAGCCTTTTATTTTCTAATATTTCAGGGATAATATTAGATATATTAAGTGAAATTGGTGTCATATATGTATGCACACAGTACAACGTAATATAGTGTCGTGGTCAGGGAAGCGGTAGTAGCGGTAATATTTCAGTGGAGGAGCAGGAGCATACACGTCTTGTCACCACCACGGTAGCTTAAAGAGTGGACGAGTCGACGACTGGACGTCCGAGTTGATTCAAAGATGTAAAATTGTAAACAACCACGCGAGATGATGATTGCAAAGGAGGTACTGACTACTGATTTTGCAACCGCACCACCTAAAGTGTTTAATTACGGAATTTATTTAATTTCTGCCCACAATATAGTTCCTTGGTGTCTATTTTGACATATCTGCAAAAGATCCACTGATTTTGTTGTTCCTAATTGTTTTACGTAAATTAAGAAATTCCAAATGACTGTTTTGGTTTCCTTTACATGGTGTTGTAACATCAACGACTTCATCCGTATATGTTGATTTCCAGGCAATGTAGTAAAACATGTTCCTTAATCTACATATCTGCATTGTACAATTCACACTTCGTGTCTTTAGAATAGTCATAGCTCAATTGACGCTAACGCCCTCATCTAGTGGACGAAAGAACTAAAGAGTAACCAGTTAGCCTTTACTACACCTTATTTTGAAGCTTTCCAGTCTTTCTTTAGTATACCGTCTTTGACCACAGGGACACCACCACCACTGAAGGTAGAAACCATCGTCACAGTGACCACAAAGGTGAACAAAAAACGAAGAATATATGTTACCACTACAGACATTATCGTTGTAAGTTTGGTCTTACGGGTCGTGACTGCCCCTATGCGCACCCAAAACTGTGCAATAAATTTAAAGCACATGGTCGGGATTCCGTTAGGGGTTGCAAAGAGGGCAACAAATGTCCTTATTTACACCCTCCCATCTGTTATGGATCGGAGAGAAGGCGTGAGTGTTTTAATTTACAGTGTAAAAGATTACATTTGAAGGGCACCCGCCGCTACCCATCTCATGAACAAAGTACCGAACACGTAACAACCGGACAACCACCACCTCGTCGTTTTAACACAAGTGTACCTAACCCTCAAACACAAAGTGCTTCGACGAATTTTATGAAACACCAAGCCGAAAATACTCAGACTGAGACTACGGTACATTTTTTAGTGCAGCAAATGCAGCAAATGCAGCAAGCACAGCAACACATCGTTCAGATGCTAAAAGTAATGCCATGGCAGTAGAGCGCTCACCCGCCCCAGTGGTCCCAACAACATCTGAGTCCACCAGTGACGCACCTTACAAGATAATTACATTTAACATTGCAGGCCTCACACCATACAGATTCAAAGGGAAACTGAAGCTACTCTCAGAAATAGTGCAAACAGAACAAGTCATGATACTCTCCCTAACTGAATCTCACCTTACAGAAAATATAAAAGAGGCGGAAATAAAAATTTATAATTATACTCACTTCAGAACCGACAGAGGCAACCAAAGAAAAAAAAGGCGGCGTCATCACATATGTGACGAATCACCTTGCAGCCGAAGTTCTTTTCTCTGAATCTAATTCATATACAGAGGCTCAGGTTTTGTACATACCACTTATTGACATGATTTATATCAATATTTATAGACCACCAGCATGTCCGACGGGCAAATTCTCTGAGTCTTTAACAAGGATGAAATTATTGTTAGACAATTTACCCCCACCCATGCCTACAGTAGTGCTCTCTGGAGACCTAAATTTTCCATTACTTGACTGGAATTCGGAAACAATCTACGGTGGGGCAGCTGACATGCGTGTTCAGGCTGAAGCATTCCTACGCTTCGCCCAAGACCTCTGTCTGACACAAATCATCAATACCCCCACAAGAGGCGACAATATACTTGACGTGGTATTGACCAACAATGATGATCTTTTCCATAATTTCACAGTTGACCCAACAAACCTCTCGGATCACAACA
>JACEEZ010016190.1:0-17500 GCA_016584305.1 Chionoecetes opilio | reverse complement strand
ACGATGTCTGGTACCTTTTCAAGTTTCATTTATTGTTGTAATGGACGATATATCAAGACTACAAGTTGTGCCGTGTGTTAACAAGTGATGGATGGGTCCGGAGCAGTAAGTGAAATGGATGGAAGTAATAATGATTTTCTCCTATGTATTCGCGTCTTCAGTTAGTAAGATAAATGATACCACGTAGTTCCCTCTAGAGTGATTACAAACATTTATCTTTGCTTAGTAAGAATATCGATTACCTAGTAGTTCTCTGTAGTGTCATAAGCTTGTGTCTTCGGTTATTGAGAAAAAGGATACCCTGTAGCAATCCCTCCCTTGTTGTCACCATCTATCATTGCACAGAATCCTTACTTTAGATTTATATTACACTGAAGTAAAAATATTGCTAAACTATATGTTCAATGTTTGTATTTTATCTTTACGTCTTAAATGTGACACGGAAAATATTCACAAATAAGGTCAATTCGTTTAATTATCATAAGTTCTTTAATGGCTTGGGATTTCATCAAATGCATTTTAAGCTGTTTAATTTTTCTCTCTCTCTCTCTCTCTCTCTCTCTCTCTCTCTCTCTCTCTCTCTCTCTCTCTCTCTCTCTCTCTCTCTCTCTCTCTCTCTCTCTCTCTCTCTCTCTCTCTCTCTCTCTCTCTCCTCTCTCTCTCTCTCTCTCTCTCTCTCTCTCTCTCTCTCTCTCTCTCTCTCTCTCTCTCTCTCTCTCTCTCTCTCTCTCTCTATTCACTACATTTTGCATATTGCATGCAAACCTAATTTTTCATGTCATGCACTTAATAAACAAAGCTGTACCTTAATGATATAAAAAGATAATTAATGAAAAAAAGAAGAAAGGGGAGATACACCAAGAAGAAAAAGGAAGACGGAGAGAAAGAAAGAACAAATGACTGACAGACTGACAAACAATTTTTTTTATCTTCAATCTTAATAGTAAAAATAATATATATATATATATATATATATATATATATATATATATATATATATATATTATATATATATATATAATATATATATATATATAATATGATCAGTGGTCAAAGATCTATGATAAATGGAGATAAGTGTACAAAAAATGTCTACCCTCAAACCTTCCTCGCAACTCTTAACATTATTATCATTACCACCACCATCACTACCATCATTACCACCACCATCACTACCATCATTACCACCACCATCACTACCACCACCACCACTACACCTTAACACTTCAACCTTCCTCCCATCTCACACAACTACTAACCATCACCATTACCACAAAAATCCCATACCAAAAATATCATCAACTTCATCACTAAGCCACATCAATATAAACATTTTGAAGCCATAACAGACCAACACCAGCAGCACTACCACCACTACTATAGCCCTTACCTCACGTTGCACCAGTAATATCTACACTCGTAAGCTATACATTGTGACCAGCCCTCTGTGTGTTTTTTGGTAAAGTCACTGTACTCAGGCTGTCATCTATCTTGGTCTGCTCTGAAAAGCCCGTATCACACTAGCTCCTGGCTCACCTAGCGATGAACATTTTCTAGCGAGATTTTTTATTTGGTGAAGAACGGTTCATGGCTTGTTTTCTCCAGATGGACGGAGAGCTGCTGCTCAAACTATGAGCAAGTGCCCCAGGAACAAGACCAAGCATGACGGCCGCCACCTGTCCTAGCATTGTTTTGATGCCTCCACATCAGAGTTTTCTCTCTAATCGAATAGTATGGGACTCATTCATCATATATACATTACTGGAAAAGGTGAGAGGGTATCCAATGTTGTAGGACCACTTAAACGAGTTGTTCAGCAATAGCATGCTGAAAAGGAGCAAGTGTTTTGTCATCGCCATAATTTCTTTCGTTTTACCCTCATTAGCCCCTTGATTACTGATGTAGAGAGAAAATGATTGGCAAATGGGATCAGGTGACCACTAGGAAATGTGAATACCAATCAGGAAGGTATCATTTGGGGGAGGCGGTGGCTGAGTGGTTAGCATCTTGGAGTGGTGAACTCAATGTCCCGAGTTCGAATCCTGCCTGGGGCCACTCTTTCAAGAGCCTGGTCGGGGAGCAGCAAGTCCCGAATTCAAATTCCACCAAGGAGCAACTGTCAAATCCATCGTCGAGTGGCTGAATAAACCCGCATACAGCTATATTCCTGTTCTTCGACTGCGAGTACGACGGAGGAACCCCAGGGGCTCCATGAGCCTGACTGAAATCCAAACATCACAGAAAACGGGATTTGCACCTAAGACCACAGGTGTCACTATAAAAATCCAGCCTGCGCCACTAACGGGCGAGATCGACCGACATCACGACTCTCCATAAGCCTACAGGCGCTATAGGCTCGAACGTAATAAACTAAAAAAATAATTTATTGTAATATGACTGACTGCAACTATTTTTTATAGCTTACACTTGAAAGTTAGGGTAGGTTCAGGGTACATTGCTTTTCTGTTTGCATTAAGTTATGTTTCAGGGGCTGGAGAAAGTAATCAAATTCCTTAGATAAATTCATTTCCAAACAAAAATTTGATATGTTTAAGTTTTTCAGTATTCCAATATATTTAGGACGAAAATATTTTTATTGAAAATTTTTGATGTTCGTTATAAATTCTGATAGCAGTTTTACTGCAGAATCACAATATTTTTTCTTGTCAAGGCAGTTGGTGCCATTTATTGCTAGGTTTGTCTATTTTATTTGCGCGCCACTGACGATGTTGTTCGGTGCTCGGCAAACCATGGGTTGTTGAGTGTGAAAGATATGCTCTCTTGCTCTTCACCAAATGTTTGACACTTGATAAGCCACGAGCAAGAAACTGTTTAGTGTGACGCCGCCTCAAGCCGTCAATACCTGAACTGGATAATGATTTTAGGCTCAAACTCATGTGGAAGAGTGTGCGGCAGCTTTCGAAAATGAGTATGCATGTCATTAGTTATATAAGGGCAGTGTTCATTAGGCAAGATGTAACAATTATTTCAGAAAGTAAAATCAATTATCTTTATCTTTTTGTCTATGGAATACAAAGACTCGAGATAAATCTCAGCTCCAATGAAAACAAAGAATTGCTTTTCCGATATGTGTTGGTATAGTACGTGCGAGCAAGAACACTTTTCCCCACTACAAATCTTGGAGCCTCAGTGCTATAAGGCCAGCGGTGTAACCAATGGCTTCTCGAATTGAGATGTGACGCGTGCTGCCTGGGCTACATGTAAGGCTTTCTTGGGTACATCACGCCGCAACATAGACCAACATCAAACTGTGCACTTCACTAAACATCAGTATCTCTGTCCGGTATGTCTGGTAAAAAAATATTGCGACGGATACTAGAGAGCGGAGAAGGATCAAGCCACCTCAAAGACCACCAGGAATGTTATTCACCCATGGTCTTCCCACATGTGCACGAGTCGGACTCGCGATCGCCATTTCACCCGCCCGGTGTGAGCTTGGAACTCATTATTACCGATCTTTAGGTAATGCTGGGACCTCACACACCACACATCCCCATCCCTTTCCTGAAAAGGGACACTAACCGCCCGTCAGTACAAAATCTTTGTCAGTAATAAATCCCCAGGAGTAGTGATGATTCGAAGCAGCTAACCACAGAATAGCAGGCAATTCTGAATGAATTGAACCAACCCCATTCATTTGAATGAATGTGGTTGTCATTCGGTGTTTGACAGGTAGTGTTCAGTGCTTTAACCGCGTGTGTGGGTGAGCAACACTAGTTGCCTGGCTGGCTGTGTGTGTATATTGGAGAAACACTATCCACCTTATTTGGGACACACTATAATTACCATACGTTAGACACACTGTATATCTAATCAGAGTAGTTTCCATATCCCTATGTTGAACATTTATTCAAAACACCACTTAAAATGTGTGTGTGTGTGTGTGTGTGTGTGTGTGTGTGACACCGGATATGGGTTAGTGGACCATCAAACCCGAGAACAAAAGAGAAAGAGAGAGAGGCACAAAAAAGATAGAGAGAAAGAGAGAGAGATAAAAAAATAATAACTTCACGTGAACAATCAGACTCCGATAAGTAATTCTATATCGACATCTTTAAGGCTAGGGAACTCTACGGCAGACCAGGCGACACAGGGATGTTGCAATATGAGACGGGATGCGGAGGCTGGCGGGAAGGGTAACCTGAGGATGGAGAATTAAGCCAAGGTCACAACAGACAGACAGAGAATGATCACCTGATCACCTTAACTCATCACCTGAACGCACTCTGTCAACTAACTCACCAGAACATCAGGTGTTCACCAGAACACATATTTTATACCAAATGAATGCCTTGTCGTAGGAGGTAGAGGAAATTATTTAGTTTTCTCTGACTTACATATGAGAGCAAGGAAGAAAAAATATACATGTTATTACATTGTTTAAAGTCATTTCTTACTCCTCAGTTTTATTTTTCTCTCTCTAGATTTATTTTTTGTTTTTGTAAATCCATCTGTCTCTACTCGCTACGTTTACAGAGAGAAAGAAGGAAAGAAAATTAAAATCTTGAAAAAGAAGAAAAAATTGGTTCAAAATATGATATTGAAGAACATGAAAAGCATACTTCATCTGCGCTTTTTGCTCATAATATATCTTTTTCCTCACTCTGTAAATGATGCAACCCAGAAACTTCCAATATAGACAGAGATAGAGAAAAATGTGTGTGTGGTGTGTGTGTGTGTGTGTGTGTGTGTGTGTGTGTGTGTGTGTGAGTATGTTGTATATTTTAACAAGTTGTATTTACCTAGTTGTAACATACAGAAAAAGCGCTATGCTCGTATGGTCCCGTCTCCAAGACGATCATTATCCAGCTTTCCTTTGAAAGCTGTGTGTGTGTGTATGTGTGTGTGTGTGTGTGTATGTGCGTGTGTGTGTGTGTGCGTGGGTGCCACTGGGTGGGTGTTGTATGATGTTAAATACGTCATGCCTGTTACTCTAGGGCCTAACCAGCGAATTGTTCTGTTTATTTGAGTGTACCTTGAGGATGATCCATTTTATATTGTGTATGGGTGAAAGAGAACGTGAAGGGACGTCGTGTGTTCCCAAAGATAAACAGAGAGAGAGAGGGGGCAGCCATTACAGCTGAGTAGGGAGTGGATAGGAGATTATTGGGGGATTGTGATGGTGGAGGCTATGGGTGTGAAGGAAGGTGTGTGTAACAGTGTTGGGAATGAAGTTGGAAATCATTGAGAAGGTATGTAACGAGCGTTGGGGGCGGAATTAATGGAGTAATGTGCTGAATAAGGAGCGGCTGTGTTCCCTAAGGTGGGGGCTGGCGACTACCTATTTTGTGTGGGAGGTAAGGAGGTTTTGAATGGTGATATCAAGTTGAGGATTCTGCTGAAGTGTTGTTTGGGAGTTAAGGAAGTTTATTTTGGAGACATTGTGGTAGTGAAATACTATGTGAGGGTACAAGGTGGGGAATTCTGGCATTGTCATTATGTTAATGGTATTGGGAGATAATTATATTGTATTGGTATAGAGTTATTATGGAAGTATTTAGTGGATTACTATTGTGTAGGAATTACTATGTAATATATTATTAGGGCATTATTATTAATACAATCTAGGATATAATCTTGTATTTTCCATGACCTGATAGTGAGGTAAGAAGAGTGTGTGGTTGTGGGGTGCTGGTGCACTTCAGGGAGAATAGTCTGAAGTAAATTATGTACCTGGCATCACCAAGTGTAGCATATTTTGTCAAGGTAGAGTATTGTCCACCATTAGCTGGTTATTAACCTAACACATTATTTTCGGGATTTCCTGTCTAATATGTAGGGGCTAGGGTCGTGACAAATGTAAATGTATATATATTATATTCATTTATTGATTCATTTATTGATTTGATTTTTCAACCGTTGAAGGAATACATAAATGGAAGGAAATGTAATGTGCATCACTGAGCTAGACGGAACGTGAGTTACGTGCACTCTTAATAGTCAGTGATGCGTAAATCAGACAGATTTAGCGTAGCATACTGGATAGCGATGCAGAAAATTATTATTGCATGTAGGTTCTCTCTCTCTCTCTCTCTCTCTCTCTCTCTCTCTCTCTCTCTCTCTCTCTCTCTCTCTCTCTCTCTCTCTCTCTCTCTCTCTCTCTCTCTCTCTCAATAAGGCAATTATGTTATAATATTTTGATGTTGTAGGATGATTCTGTTCTTGTAGACTGAACGTAAGAAAATACAGAAAACAGACTTGGTAGTTTAAGACATTTTCCAAATATCATATAAGATAAACAATGAAGAAAAACTATTCAACATTTGAATTGGTTAAAACATTCATCAATCAATCAATCAATCATTGGGGGCATACGCCGGGGGGCGCGTCGCCTCGCCCACCCTACAACACCACTCCCGGGGGTACCTCGCGCGAGTCCCCATGCAGGCTCCACTCCCATACCAAGCAACTCTCGACAGGAAGCATCAACTTGCCCCAGCCACGAGCCTTGTGGTCGCCCCCCTGGCCTCCTCCACGCCGGATTGTCTCTTACAGATACAACCCGATGGGAAGGATCGGTTTCAGGGTAGCGTGCCACATGTCCATATTGCCGATGTTTGCGCTGACGGACTATGCAGGTAATAAGCCTCGATTCAGTCTCACGGTGAAATCGCTGGTTTGACACGTAATCATCCCAGCGATATCCCATGATTCTTCGGAGACACATTTTATCAAAGGCATCGATTCGCCTCTCTAGTCGCTATTTAGTGTCCATGTCTCACAACCATAGAGTAAGACAGAGATCACAAGCGACTTAAAGATCCGGATCTTTGTCCTCCTGCACAGGTACCGACAACGCCAAATACTCCTGCTGAGCGAGTCCATAACACAATGGGCTATGCCAATCCGCCGTAAGACTTCTTGACGTGACCCGCCGTTATTATGGACTGCGCTACCAAGGTATGTAAAACATTCCTAAATGGTTCGCACGCATGAACAGACTGTACTGTTTCATCTAGTAAGCCTCCAAACACCTGGACCTTGGTCTTGAACCAGGAGACCTCAAGTCCCAAAGGCCTTGCCTCCTCGTGCAGCGCCTCGAGAGCCATCACCAGGACCTCCAGTGACAGCAAAGATTACTGCATCATCGGCAAAAACAAGATCAGTGATCTTGGTGTTGCCTAGGGATGCTCCACAATCACTTTGATCTACAACTTTGCCCAATACCCAGTCCATACAAGTGTTGAAAAGTGATGGGGCAAGGACGCACCCTTGCCTCACTCCTGTATTCACAGGAAAGAAGCTGGATACACCTCCCCCACAGTTCACAGCACCCTCAGTCCCAGAGTACAGACCAGTCATCAAACCAATAGTCCTTGCAGGAATCCCGCGAAGTCGCAGAAGGTCCCAGAGTGACTCACGATGCACTGAGTCAAATGCCTTCTTGAGATCAACATAGGCTGCAAGCATCCCCTGTTGAAACTCACGTCGGCGTTCTAGTCGGGCAGATATGTAACAATATAAGACCAAGATGTTCACTTCTGGAAGAAAGCATGAAAATTTGTCTATAGGGGCTCTTGAGTATGCTGAATCCGATTTTAATGGGATCCACGCTGATAAACCAAGGATTCCCACTCAAAATTGACATTGAACATGGAAGGGGTCAAATCGCCATTTCTTTGCGACCGCAACTTTTTTTAACAACATTGAATATTTATTAGATGCTTGTTATATTCCAAAATAGAATTTTTTTATATGTATCATGCAAAAGAGTATTGTAGTATACTTGTGTAAACAACCAATATGCTTTCCATAAGATTTTGATTCGTTTTACGTGCCACATATTATGATAATGAAAATTAAATTTAATGATATTCTAAACAAAGTAGGAATATTCGTCAATGAAACATAGTGTTACATATCTGCCCGACTAAACATAGCAATATAACAATCAATAAGCATTATTGGATCATCTATTTACCAATTAGAACATGTCCCTTGGTGTACACTGTCCACCACAGAAGCGGAGCTGTGTGCAGGGGAGACTGGCTTTGGAGCATTGGCATCGTACTGTGCAGCGTTTCTTGCAGGCACACTTGACGAGTTTCTTCTGCACCCCTTTGATGCTTCAGGGAGGGTACTCCATAAGGGCACCCAGATTCCTTCGCTGTCTAGTTTCCATCCCCACTCGGAAGGACTTGGAAGAGTAGGACTGGCCTTCAGAGCCTGTCCCCAGACGTGTCCTGCTCGGTAAGCCGCTCGCTTTACATGTTGTAGCAGTGCTGCACGTGACGGCGGGATGTTTTCCAGATTCCGATTACCGTAGGAGAAGAGTTGCTTCCTTGCTTCATTCACTTCAGTGAGCTGTGATGTGCGACAGTAGAGCAGGACCACATATCTCTCGAGCTCTTTCATGTCAGCTTCTGTCACTTCATCCGGAGTATCTGACAACCGATGAAATACGTCGTTAATTTGTGGAAGGGATTTCCATACTTCCCAGGCGGTCTTCTTACCGATGGAGCTGAATGACGACACCGTGTCGCAGCCTGACAATGCATGCATGAATGGCAAGCCTCTGCAGTAAGCATTGCCCATCTCACTGGCAACAATATGAGCTCCAATATAACGGAAGTGGGCACCATGTCCGAAAGCTAACCAAAGTTCACAATCTGCCATGTCGATTGCAGTCACAATGGCAAGAACCAGTATGTCCGTGTCAGTGGCATGCAACATTATCTTCTTCATGCCAAGTTTGTACGCATGGAAGCAATGGAGCATCATTCGGTAGTCTGCCTCTTCGTATGAGCATGGATGTAGGTCAGAAGCATCCAGTGTTGCGGATGAGGCAACACTCTGACCCTTGGTTGTGATCAGCATCTTCCCTGCTGCTGTTGCTTCAGATTCAATGGCTGTGGCTAGAAACCTGAAGAGTTCTGTCTTGTTGCTGTCAACTCGCAAGAAATTTTTCCAGTTTTGTGGGAGTCGTGTTTTCTCAGACACACGAAGAGCTTCTCCTGTACCTCGGCCCTCTCTGGTGTGCGCTTTCAGACTGTCAGCCATGTAGGTATCCCATACAACATCTACCCGTGCAGCATGTTCAAGCTGCCTCTTCAGATACGGGACAAAGACATACTCTGCATAGTCTTTGAACGTTTTCACATATGTTGTGGCAGTCTTCGGATCCAACGTATGGACGAGGGCGGCACCATCAAAGATCTTCACGTCCACAGTAAGTGTAGTCTGTGGACGTGGTGCTAGCGGTTCCAGACACTTCAGCAAGTCAGCCTTGTCTCCGAGACGCATCAGGTTGTTTTCAGCCAGAGACGTTGGCCACGAGTGGTTCTCATGCTGGAAGAAAACGTCCATCTCACCATTTTGTGCTTGACAAGAGATGTACATTCGCGAAAATAGCTGCAGGTTGCTCTGCATGTTGGACATTTTGGACTTTATCTTCGAAGACACTTTCCGTTCTCCTGACTTGAACATCTGGAGCTTGTTCTTTGGAATAGTGTCATTGAAAGGCTTCTCCATCTTCACAACTCACAAATCAACGAAGGTGCTGTACTGAGTCCTTCCTATTTCCTCAGCTTCTGAGAAGTTCTTGATGACATGATTATGTTTGCAGCTCTCATGAGCACAACAGCATCACTCTCAGGGTCCCGCTTCTTGGCCTCCATCAAGGTATCTCCAACGTCATTTTTAAACGTGAGCATGACCTCATACTTGCTTTTATGTGCTTCCAACTCGGGAATTCGTGCGAGAAGCTTCTCCTTCAGACGAGTTGAGTTTGTGTGCTCTGACATATCGCCGCCAAGTTGCTTAAGTCGTGATCTGTAGAGTTGTACGAGGCTTGACAGCTTGAATATGTGTTCCGCATGCTCATCTACCTGACGAGTCTCTTCAATGTAGGACACCAATTCTGCGAAGGCTATAGCATCAGGGGCTAAATCTGAATCTTCCTTCGATTCCACTTTCCTGGTGAATGCACGATATCTATTGTTGAAGCCAGTCAAACACTGTTTGTGGTATATCGCATCTATTGCAGTCATGTCTCCAGAGGACAGCTTTGCTAGTAGCCGGGTATCACGAAACTCAGTTGCTATCTTCCGAACATTTGCGTCCATTCGTGGTGTGGCTGCTCTGTGATAAGTGTCCTCCATTTTTTCATCGCAAAAGAAGCAGAGACTTTCTTTAGCTTGGCAGGAGGTTCCAGGAACCGCACAACGCAGTCTACCTTTGAGTGGAGAAGTCTTCGGTTCAGGATCTTCTAGTTTGGCAACCTTCTTGCGAGCACGCTCAACTTTGGCTTGGTTAAACCTCATGTAGCATGTTTTGTGCCATCTTGCATTGTGCTGAAAGAGGGTTGCAGCGATACCTTGACCGTCATCCAAACGTGGCAACTGTATGTTCATTGGCAGTGCACCAAGCGAGTGTAGCTCCTGGATGTGCTCAGCTAACGATTCATAGCCTTTGGACTGGTTTACATTCTTACATTGGGACGGGTCTCTCAGGGGTTCAGTTGAACTTTTCTGGCACATAGCACATACCGTCCAGTCTGTTTGGGTTAATACCGGGTGATGGGCAGAAGTACTGTCAAGCTTTATTTTCTTGGTCGCCATCGCTCCATATAGCTTGGTTGTATTAGACACCATCCATCTCGATTCCTGAAAAGACTAGAAACATTTGTTACGTTCGTTTCAATATTAATCAGAAATCTATATCAAAGGTTTAGTTAGACCTGATTAATTATTGAAGGCTAATCATGATGAACGTTGGCAAGCTCTGCAAATTAAACACATCATCATATTAATGCATATGTATGCATGCACAATGGATATGATTTTCCTGAAAAATAAATGAAAAGAGATATATTCATTAATGTTCAGATGGAGTTTTCAATAAAATCGTTCACGCCTTTAACCCTTCCTTGATATCCTTGGATATGTCATTATTGTCAATTACATGAGGCACATACTCCCACATAAATATAAACGGATTAACGTGGCTAGCCCACAACAATAGGTTGACTATGACAAACTTTTTTTTTTTTTTTTTTTTTCAATGTCAATTTTGAGTGGGAACCCTTGGTTTGCCAGCGTGGATCCCATTAAAATCGGATTCAGCATACTCAAAAACCCCTATAGACAAATTTTCATTCTTTCTTCCGGAAGTGAACATCTATTTGACATATCTGCCCGACTATTCCATCAGGACACGAAGCGCTAGGATACATTAATGCAATTATATGTATATATATTTTTTCCTTTGAATAGATCAAATAATGAAAATTGTGTGTGCAAATGAATAGCTCTTTACATAAGAACATAAGAACAAAAGAAAATAAGGAAGCTACAAGAGGCCGCGAGGCCCACACTTGGTAGTTCCTGTCACCTAACACTACCTACATCCACCTTTCATCCCCATCCATGAACCTATCCAGCTCCTCTTTAAAGTTTCCTAATGACTCCGCACTAACTACCTGTCTACTGAGACCATTCCATTCATTCACCACCCTATTTGTGAACCAGTTTTTTCCTATTTCCTTTCTAAATCTACGCTTTTCCAGCTTGAATCCGTTACTTCTTGTTCTACCATGGTTAAAAGCCGTAAGAACTTTTCCTACCTCTCCTTTATTAAATCCCTTTATCCACTTAAAAACTTCTATCAGATGGCCCCTTACTCTGCTTCTCTCGAGTGAATGTAATTTTAATAACTTCAATCTCCTCTCATAACTAAAGTTACGCATCCCTTGTATCATTTTGGTCATCCTTCTCTGCACTGTTTCTAACAAGGCTATATCCATCCTGTAATATGGAGACCAAAACTGAACTGGTCTAGGTGAGGCCTGACTAGAGCCAGATAAAGCTGTAGAATAACTTCCGCACTTCTACTTTTAACGCTTCTGGTAATGAATCCTAATACTCTATTAGCTCTATTTCTGGCCTCAATACATTGTTTCCTAGGTCGGAGGTCTGGGCTCACCCTCACTCCAAGATCTTTTTCACCTTCTGATCTTTTCAGCGATACATTGCTTATGGTGTATCTATTCCCAGGGTTTTTTCTACCAACATTCATAACGCTGCATTTATCAATATTAAATTCCATCTGCCATCTCACTGCCCACTTGTTAAGTTTATCTAAGTCTCCCTGCAATATGTTTACATCAGACTGTGATCCAATAATCCTACCTACCTTAGTATACATGAGCAAACTTGCTGATATCACTGTTAATCCCACTATCCAAGTCGTTGATGTAAATAAAAAATAGTAATGGACCCAAAACAGACCCTTGTGGAACTCCACTTGTCACCAATCCCCATTCAGATTTAGAACCATTAATTGTAACCCTTTGTTGCCTATTACTTAGCCAAGCTCTGATCCAATGAAGAACCTTCCCATCTATTCCATGAGCCTTAACCTTATTTAAGAGTCGCTCGTGTGGTACTTTGTCAAATGCCTTACTAAAGTTCAGAAATATTATATCATACTACTTATCATTATCTGCCGTCGCATAAACTTTCCTATAAAAACTCAATAAATTGTTGAGACATGACCTACCCTTGGTGAATCCATGTTGTGAATCATTGATCAAACTATGTTTATCTAAGTGCTCTCAAATGTTTTTTGCGATAATAGATTCCAATAATTTACCCACCACTGATGTTAGACTTACGGGTCGATAATTTGACTTTAGTCCTCTGTCTCCCTTCTTAAATATGGGAACAACATTTCCTTTCCTCCACAATAATGGCACATCGCCTATCTCAACCGATTTCCTAAAAATGTGCACTAACGACTCACTAACTACCTCCTTGCATTCATTTAATACCCTGGGATACACTTCATCTGGTCCTGGCGATTTAAAAAATTTAATTTTATCTATACCCTCCTCCACCATTTCCCTAGTTATCACAATATCTTTGAGTTTCTCCTCATTGCTTCCTTTGAACATCTGTTCACTATCAGGTATCGTCTGTGTATCCTCCTCCGTAAAAATACTAAAGAAATAATCATTTAGACTCTTACACATATCCTCATCCGTATTTAAGACCTCACCCTGTCCTGACCTTAACGGCCCAACTATTCCCTGTCTTTTTTTAAAACCGATAGAACCCCTTTGGGGTCCCTTTTCGCCTGTCCTGCTACTTTATCTCTTTGTTTTGCAACTCGAGTTATTTCTTCACTGTCCTTCCATCACGTTAACTGTCTTTGTTTACCATCCCCCTTTGAACCTTTAAAAATGTTTTTTTTTTACCCCAATGTTGTTTTTTAAAAATTGGTGGCCCTCCATTTTGGTCACACTTTCTGGACCTTTTTCCCCTATAAAAATATTTTTTTTCTGTCCGCCCATTATATTCCTTAAAAAGGGGGTATTCCTCCCAGCCCGACCTCATTTCCCATTTTAACCTCTCTAATTACCTCCTAAGCTCCGACCTCACTTCCCTTCTAACCGCTCAAATTACCTCCCCTCACCCCGACCTCACTTTCATATCTAAACCACTAATTCCTCCGGTGCCTTCCTAACCTTCTAATTGGCCTTTTCAGCTGTCTCGCCCTGTCCTTATCCGGGGAAAATTTCTTCCCTCCTCCCCCCCCTTTTTTAAATAACCTCCAGGTGTTTTCTTAAATCCGCATAATTGGCCTTTCTGAATTAGGTATTCGTCTTTTCCATTAATTTTACAACTTCCCATTTTAAGCAAAATCTTCCAAAATGGTCGCTTTATCTAAATTCCCCCGGCTCCCATTTGTAACAAAATCTCCTATTTGTCAGAAATAGATCTAGAAAAATATCTCCTCCGAGGCTCCTTGATTGCTTGACTTACAATTCTCTGCGTCGCTGTCACCTATTTTTAATCCCGTCTATATTCCAAATTTTAAAATCTCCACCCGCATATCGATTATTCTGCGGGCCTTGTTTTTTCTTCCCCATATGGAGTGAATCCTTTTTTACAAAAGTTTGGAGGCCTATACCTACACCCAAAACCATTTTCTCTTCCCCCCGTAACCTCTACCCATATGACTTTATGCTGTCATTTTTTTTTTAAAAACTTTTAACGAAACACTGAAATGCTCTCTTGATAAAGCCAACCCCTCCACCCGTCTCCTACTCTGCCCTTGGAAATAACTTATACCACTTCTCGTTTCCCCGGATCAAATCCCTTTCCTGAATATCCAACCATGTTTCTGTTAATCTATTTTTAAAAAATCCCCTACACTATTTTTTCCTCTCGGAAATCTATCTTTTTTTAAATACTCCTACATTTTGTAAGAAAACCTTTCAAAAACTCCTCTTCTTTTTGTCAATTTCCCTTTATTTTTAACTAAACACCTCCTTTCTCTCTTCTCAATCACTTTGTTCCCCGCCTTCTAAAACCCTCCTAGTGTCGCAAATTTCCTTTACCCCGACCCCTGTCAAACCCCCCGGTTCTCCTCTTAAAAAAAATGCAGTCATCTACCTCCCTTTTTAAGGGGTTAAACAATCTGAAAATCCTTTCCTCGAAAAGGCACCCCGTCCCTGCGGTAGAGGGGGTTATGCCCAAAAAGAGGGCCACTGTCGACAAAGGGGCCCCAAACCATTGGGTTTGCAATGAAGTGCCGCCGGCAATTCAAAACAATACCTGGAGTACCACAATCGTCAACAAAACGCTTGGAAAACACCACACACCACAGGGAAACCCCCCCCTGTCCCCAACTTTACCTACAGCTTCCTTGAACCGCCGTAGCAATTCCCCCTTCTTACACCCAAAATAATTTTCCCCCAGCGCTCAGGCAGACGGGCTTTTTCCCTTGGTCCCATGACTCAAAATCTTGTCACTACTAAAAATATCCCCTTCCCTGGGGACTCACCGACTTTGCGCATCCCTTCTCTGTCCAGAAACCCGCTGTCGAAAAGTCAACCTGCTGTCACCAAAAACCAAGATTTTACCTTCGGGGAAGATGTTCGTCTCCTTTTCCCTTACCTCCTTATCTTCCCTTGCAGCCCCGAGAGTACCTGAATGGGTTCGTACACAACATGGTCATTTTTTTACCTTTTTTTCCTTCGGGCGGCTCCATGATCAAAATCCTTCCAAAAAACCCAAACTCTGGTGCTTCTAGGAACCTTATTTTTCGCTCGAGTCACATCTCGCCTGGGACCCCCCACAGGTCATCCCCCGCATGTCCCCTCCACCACTCCACTTGGACCTTTACCCCACACTTAAAAACGTTCTCTATTTCCTGCTTCTTCACAAAAGCTTTTCAAAATTTGTTCACTTTTACTTGCAAAGCTCCTTTTCAGGGCTTTTGATCGCCTCCAGAAAAAGTCTTAACGCCTCCCACACCCTTCACTACACCCCCCTCGCCCCCTTTTCCCTCCCTCTACCACACTAGTTTTAACCTCAGCCTCCTTAACTCCTACCAAACTAACACTCTCAACCTCAGCAGAAGCACACAATACCCCTTCTCTCTCCGCCTCCACAACACTCTCCATCTTTATTTTCAATGATAATGACCCTGGCACACTAAGGTAGAACACATAAAAGGAAACCGGATGGAATAAACAAAAAGTTGACCCACATCTATATTTGCTATCTGACATCCACATCTGCACATTACGGATGGTAGTTATCACCATTCTCAAGTAATAATAATAACATTAACTGTAAAGGAAAATAATACGGTATGTATTATCTCTTTTAAACTTTACACCAAGTAATGGTTTAGGGATAATACTAATAGAACTGATAAAACTCCGCAAACTAATAAAAAAATAAAAAATCTCACAAGATAATGTGTGTGTGTGTGCGTGTGTGTCTGTGTGTGTGTGTGTATGACGGGGAGAGATAAAGATAGAGAGAAAAACAAGATACAAAAAACTACACCAAAATAATCAACAAGATTCCCACTCACACTCATACAAAATAATTCATCATAATCCGGGCGTTTTGGTTAAGGAAAAAAGTACTACATACCGCCAGAATTTTAATTTCCTAATTTATTTTGTGGACCTCGGAGATTGTTCATATACGAGTGGTTGTTCATAAAATTCTTATGTACACATTCTTATTATTCATTTAAACTTGGTTTCGTGCCTTATAATGAGGTAACAACATATTTTGTGAAGTTTTGTTGATGTGGTCATATACGTCAAGGGATGAATATATATCGGTTTTTACACATGTGTATAAATATTTCTTGATCTATAGTTGTATTTAAATACTCCCAATGGTCACCAAGCAAAGGTATTGAAAGAAAAAGAAGCCCAGAGTCTGAGCCCAGAGTCTCCCCAGACCAAGACCCAGACCATATTATGTATCTTTCAACAGCAAATAAATCTGCTAATATGACTTTACAGCTATATCTATGACTTTACGATGGTGTTAGTTCATATAAGGAATAATATTAATAGAGTTACTTAGTCGTGCTAATCGTTATTTACCCTATATATAGCAGATTCTTGCAATAGTTATAATGGTTGGTAATTGTGAAATATAAGCAGTTATATGCGTATAATCAGTAAATAAAAATATATTAGACATACATTAACTCTTATTTGTTTCTTAGAGAGTGAATAGTTCCTGCATACATGAGTTAAGAGACGACGTTAGTTAAGAGTCATAAGAGTCTAAGAGTTAAGACGAGTTAAGAGTCTTATGGTACCATCCATACCCTTCCACTCCTTCCGGAGTCTTACCATAAGACCCGTGGAACCAAGTTTCCTCCAAAAAGTGTATAACTACTCCTAAATATTGTCGGATCGATCTGAAATTTGACATGAGTGTAGTGCTGACAAAATCAATGGGGGTCGTCGTAAGAAACTTTTTGCGTAAAACAAGCCCTTAATGAGTAATTAGCGTAAACTACTCCTAATTATTGTCGGATTGAGCTGAAACTCAACATGCAAGTAGTTCTGTCAAAATCAATGGGGGTCTGTAGAACAAACTTGTTGCATAGAACAAGCCCTTAATGAGTAATTGAGCTCGCTGTCGCTTACCATAAGACCCGTGGAACAAAGTTTCCGCCCAAAAGTGTATAACTACTCCTAAATATTGTCGGATTGAGCTGAAATTTGACATGCAAGTAGTGCTGTCAAAATCAATGGGGGTTTTCGGAGGAAATTTTTTGCGTAAAACCAGCCCTTAATGAGTAATTAGCGTAAACTACTCCTAATTATTGTCGGATTGAGCTGAAATTCGACATCGAAGTAGTGCTGTCAAAATCAATGGAGGTCTGTGCAACAAATTGTTTGCGTAAAACAAGCCCTTAATGAGTAATTCACGTAATAAGTTAATTGGCTGGACGTCTATACTTGATTCACGTAATGAGTTAATTGGCTGGAACGTGGCTCGCTACCACGTTCCAGCCGCAAGAACTGAGCCAAAAGCAAAGGGGCCAGAGGCTGGACGTCTATACTTGATATATATATATATATATATATATATATATATATAATATATATATATATAATAATATATATATATTATATATATATTAATATGATATATTTATTATATATATATATATGTATATATATATATATATGTTATATATATATTGTATA
>JACEEZ010016189.1:0-17534 GCA_016584305.1 Chionoecetes opilio | reverse complement strand
GCCTCGAACCGGCTAAAGCCGACCCCCCTACGAGCCTGAAGAAGCTCCGTTCCAAGTTCCTTCTCGGGCAGGCTATTCGAACAGCGTAGGGCCTGGCGGACATGATGGGCGAGTCTTGGCTGATACTTGGCGTTGTCACGGTGGACCCTCCAACTGAGCGGGCTTCACACCACTGGGTTACAGGCAGTGGATGCGGATCCTCCCATTGACGAAAACCGCACCCTCTCTGACGAAGTCAAAGAGGCTGTAGCAAAGTTGAGGGGGGAAAGGCAGCGGGTGTTTGTAATATCAGTGCGGAGCTCCTCAAAGCTGGGGGTGAGGCCATGATCCGCGGGTTGCATGCGTCCTGACTCCCGTGTGGCAATCAGGTACCATTCCTCCGACTGGAAAAGGGGCTGGTCGTCCCTATCTGGAAAGGGAAAGGGGTAAGTAAGGACTAAAACAATTACCGCGGTATTACACTGCTCAGCGTACCAGGCAAGGTGCTTGCCCATCTATTGTGACACAAATTCGCAGTCATCTGGTGAAGCATCAGAGACCTCACAGCTGGGTTCACGCCTGGTAAGTCAAAAAACGGACCGTATCCTAGCACTTCGTGTCCGGGTGGAACGCCGACGTGAGTTTGACAGGGGAGGTTGCACCCTATGTTGATCTCAAGAAGGCGTTTGACTCAGTGCATCGTGAGTCACTCTGGGATCTTCTGCAACTTCGAGGGATTCCTGAAGGACTATTGGTTTGATAACGGGTCTGTATTCTGGGACTGAGAGTGCTGTGAAGTGTGGGGCAGGTGAAATCCAGCTTTTTCCTGTGAATACAGGAGTGAGGCAAGGGTGCGCCCTTGCCCCATCACTTTTCAACGCTTGTAGGAAACTGGGTATTGGAAAAGGTTGTAGACAAAGTGATTGTGGAGCATCCGTCGGCAACACCAAGATCACTAATCTTGTTTTTGCCGATGATGCAGTAATCTTGCCGAGTCGCTGGAGGTCCGGTGATGGCTTCGAGGGCGCTGCACGAGGGAGGCAAAGCCTTGGGGGCTTGAGGTCTCCTGGCTCAAGACCAAAAGGTCCAGGTATTTGGAGACTTACTAGATGAAGCAGTACAGTCTGTTCATGCGTGTGGCAAGGACATTGAGATCTTGGAAAGTTTACATACCTTGGTAGCGCAGTCCATAATGACGGCGGGTCACGTCAAGAAGTCTTACGGCGGATTGGCATAGCCCACGGTGTTATGGACTCGCTCAGCGGGAGTATTTGGCGTTGTCGGTACCTGTGCAGGAGGACAAAGATCCGGATCTTCAAGTCGCTTGTGATCCCTGTCTTACTCTATGGTTGTGAGACATGGACACTAAATAGTGACTTGAAGAGACGAATCAATGCCTTTGGTAATAAGTGTCTTCGCAGAATCATGGGTATCGCTGGGATGATTACGTGTCAAACCAGCGATTGCACCGTGAGACTGAATCGAGGCCTATTACCTGCATAGTCCGTCAGCGCCAACTTCGGCTATATGGGCATGTGGCACGCTACCCTGAAACCGATCCTTCCCATCGGGTTGTATCTGTAAGAGACAATCCGGCGTGGAGGAGGCCAAGGGGGCGCCCACAAGGCTCGTGGCTGGGGCAAGTTGATGTTTCTTGTCGAGAGCTGCTTGGTATGGGAAAGGAGCCTGCATGGGAACTCGCGCGTGGTGACCCCCGGGAGTGGCGTCGTAGGGTGGGCGAGGCGATGCGCCCCCCGGCGTATGCCCCAATGATTGATTGATTGAGCTATGAAAGTGTTGTTACCTTTCACCACCACCTACCTATGTGAGTCAAGCTTTTCAGCCATGACAGCACTGAAAACTAAATATAGGTCAAGATTAAGGATCGAAGATAGCATGCATGTCAGTTTATCAAGAATACCCCCACGCATGATAACATCATTGCTAGCAGTCAGCGGCAAGTATCACATTAAGTGAAACATAAACATCATTTGCAGATAAAGAAAAAGTTAATGATCATAAACAAAATTTAACGTGGGCAGCTTTTATATGACCATGTTATTTGTAACTTAATTTTTCAGAGTCGCTAAATAAGAGTTTACCATTTTGAAGCCTAATTATTCTGTTTTCTTAGAAGTGAAGTTTACTTTATTTTCCATTTCGTAAACATACACGGATTTTTTTTTTTTTTTTTTGTATCATGCTTGTACAATGCAAACAATCTGATAATAATAAACACCACTTCCTGTGAAAAGAAAACCTTTTATTAACCATTCCTACATACAAATGTAAAATGACTATATCCTATCTAACCCCGTACCAAGGGTCCCCTAAAAATATAAGTGGATGAAAGGGGTCCCCCAAAGCTTGAAAGGTTGAGAAACACTGCTCTAGCTGACGTCTCTGCTGTGATGCTGCTTGAGAAGTACGTACATGCAGGAGTAGAAGGGTGTAATGCTTGCGAAGGACATGCAGCACTAGCAAATAATATTTCAGTGTCACTATCTGTGCTTTGGCCAGGTTCATCTTCTGCAGAGCTGCTAAAGCTGCTTTCGTTCTTTGTTGTCAATGAAACTGGCACTAGCTTCAAGGTGATACTGGGCTAGACTGTTTTGTTCCTTTTGACTTTTTTTCAGACGCTCATGTAACCTCTTTGTAGCCATGCTGTCAAGTGGCTCTATCATCAGCTTGCGTGCGGTTCGTTGATCTTGAAGAAAAAACAGTTCAGAAATTGGAACCTCGCAAGACTTTGCACACGAACATGATGAATGGCTTGAATGTATGATTGAAGAGTTAACTCACTCACCCTCTCTTTCCCCAGGCCTACCGCCTACTGATTCATAGCCTAGACCAAGGAAAGAGAGAGATGAGAGAGGCCGGTGGTTGTGAGCAGCCGGGGAGACTTGCCAAATGTGTGTTGTCACCAAATTGTTTCAAAAATAATAAAATATTGTAAGAAAAAGTGTGAAAATATGAAGATAAAGTGAGTAGAAGTAGAAAATCGATTCATATGCAATTTGCAATTTCGGTAGAGGGCAGAAAATGTTGGCTTTAGAATGCCAAATTTTACATGCAAGATATGTGGGATACATGTCTACTTTTAGGGGGTATTACATGTATAATTAATTTATTTTTTTCACTCCACCCTAATGGGCAGATAAGGCCCCTTTACAGAGGAAGCAACTGGAAGGGAGAAAAAAATGGACACAGACGCCACAGGACACCTAACTTTTTAGAAGCTGTTTTAGCAAGAGATGAGATGAGAGATTTCCAGTTCAGATTTTAGTAAAGGATAGTCCAAGAATGTTCATTGTAAAAGAGGGAGACAGTTGAGTGCCATTGAAGAAGAGGGGATAGTTGTCTGGTAGGTTTTGTCGAGTAGATAGGTGAAGAAATTGGTTTTTTAAAGCATTGAACAAAACAAGGTTTGCTTTGCCCCAATCACAATGGACCCGTTTACTCACACCTAAAACACGGAGTATTATGAAGCTTTGGATGCAATATAGGCTACATATCACTGTTCTCATATTCTTTTTGCTGAAAAATGCACCATAAATGAAATATGCCTTTTTGGGGGGCCAAAATATCACCAAACCGCGGAACCCGCTATGATTGGTTGTGACGTAGGTTACTTCTTCAGTCTCAGATCACGCCCAGCTGATCAGCTCTTTATGGCATCAGCAGACCGTCAGTACCTAACCATTCAATATGTCCCAGACAAAAAGAACATATTATGTTTTTTTTGTGCCAATGTGTAAAAACACCACATTTAAAACACCAGAAAGTGTTCATAACTATGCCTAAAGACAAAAAGAAAAAAAACCAGTGGTGGATGTCTGCAAGGCTTGATTTCCCGAGAGAGAAAATTCATGTTACTGCTTCGAAGATCATTTCATGTAAGTTTTAAAAGTACTTGTGCCTGGATAAGTAACTTGCAAATGATATGTAGTTTTGAGGCTTTAGCTGAGCTATGATAAGTTGTTGTAGTGGTATGCACTATCCCAGGCTGTTGAGGTTGGGATGAGACAGGCTGTGGGGGTTTGGGTTTGGGTGGGTGGAATTTTTTATTTTCTTCATGTACTAGCTATAGTTGCGTGCTTTGTAATGCATTAAACTGCAGTAGAACCGAAAATAATACAGAAAAAGTAAGCTGTAAGGCATGTGGAGCCCGCCTACTCCTGTGGAATATTAACCAAATAATGAAAACAACTAACTGAGTGGAGTTTGAGTGTTGTGGGAGGCGGGTGTTAGTGACGAAGGGTGTATGCTTTGCTTTATGTGTGGAAAGAAAGCCATATATCTCATTCTACCTGTTCTATGAGTTCGTCTATCTGTATAGGTGTACATTAGGGTGCCAATAAAATCAAAAGTTTGAATTTTCTTCCTACTTTGGTGTAATGGGGCATCTATGCAAGAAACCACGTATGCAAAGTTTGACCTCAATCGGTTGATATTTAGGGATGGCGGATTACAACTTTGTTATTTACACTTATGCACTGGCCTATTAAGGAGGGGATGTCATCTCTTGAAAGCAGACAAGCCGGACATCCCTTCCCCAGCAGGGCTGCTGGTCCCCTCTTGGTGAGTATTAGCCCCTCGGTGGGGGGGGTATCAGGGGGAGCCACCCCACTCATTGTGGCCGGCTTGGCCGGGGAAGGGAAGCCTCGAGGTCCCGGGCTGTTGATGGCGATGGGCCTCCACAACTTGGAGGAGGAACTGGCCTGTTCCTCGTCTTTGGTCAGCCGGAGGTTGAAGGACTGGATGAGCGCCACTCCTCGCTCAGCTGTGTCGTTGACGACGCGAAGTCCCTCGATTCGGCGGCAGGCCTCGACGTACGATTCCTCTTCCTGCCACTTCCGAGGATTGGCGGACAGGAAGTCGGTCTTGATATCAAGAGCTTCGAAGAGGCGGAGGGAATTTTTCGTGGCGAAGGAGGGCAGTGTTGCCGCAGGAACTTGTGATGATGGGAGGTTTATTCGCTTGGCGGGTTCCTCGGCTCCTTCATCGTAGAGAATGGGCCTGTACAATTGCTTGTTTGTCGGAGACAGGGAGACGTGAGTCGAACAGTGACAGGCCAATGAGATCTTCGCTCAAGTACCAGAAATGGCGGCTCAGAGTGGTGAAGCAGGCCTTCCGAATACTTTCGTCGTGGTACTGAAGGATGTCCTTTGCGAATCCAAGATCGTTGGCGAGAGCGTAGGATGGAACCGTCGATTCGAACCATCGCAGGATGTAGATCTCGGTTGCGAACGATGAGAACCGCTGGAGGGCTGACATTTCTCAAGATGTGACGACTCCAGTCAGCTGCTCCCGAAACAAAATCATCTTCAGAGCGTAAATGATACGCGCCATCCAACGCGCTCGATGAAGCGCTCCGGGGCTACGGATCGAGGTCTTCGGAAGAGCGCCGCCGAAAGGGAAAAAGGGTGCTCAGCTCAGCGAGTTCCTTATAGTCGTCACGGGGCTGCTTTGTCTGAAGCAGATGTTTCAAACCTTGAATGAGATCGTCCCTCTTGGAGACCAGAGTCTCCGGCAGATCTTCGTTGGTGGGAGGGTTTATTGCCGACTGGTTGATGTAAGACCAGTAGCCCCTTTAAGCGAGAGAAGATGGTGATCTCAGGACCAGAAGATGACCCCAAACACGTAGAAAAGGCCTTCTCAAGGACAAGTCGTGGACGTGATGACAGGGAAGCAAGTGAAACGAGGGGTCGGCCGATCTTCTGTTGCAAGATGGTGCATGCACCATTGATGGCTCCAGTGTTGGCACTGGTTGTGTCGAAGCACATCGCCACGACTCGTTCCTGGACCCCCCAGTCTTCTAGAGCCTCGAACACAGCTGTAGCGCGGGATCACCAGTTCCGGAGTGCAGTTTCGGGACTCCTAGGAGCTTCTCCACTCCTTCTCCTGTGACGAGGATGGCGAGTTTTCAGCGCGAGTGCCATCATCCTGAGGAAGGATCTTCCCGTCCCAATGAACAGTAAGAGGGGTAAGAGGAATGAAAGTCTCTTTGATGTCCTTCGCCAAAGTGGACCTGTACTTCGCTCTTGCCTGTCGAATGGAACTCGGGATTCAGCACAAGCTCTTGTGGATCGTGGCCCAAGCTACTTGCCGTAGCCGCCACAATTCTAAGGGCTTGGCGGCTACTGACCCAGTTCTGTCAAGGGCTCCGACGAGATCAGGGGATAGGACGGACTTCGTGCCCCGTGTCCTCAATCGCTTTGGTGGAGAAGCGACCCGGCGTCGGAAGAAGAAGTCGATGTGTTGGCAGCGTTGGCTGGACTTGATGACTCAGACGATGACGACTCCAGCTCCACCATCTCTTCTCCTTTTGGCGTCTGTTGACGGCTACGTGAGAGAGCTTTCACGTCGGCAAACCGATTCTTTCAGCTTCTTGTCCAGACCAGCCATCGAACCCTGCCTCCCCTTCTCCGCTGGGCAAGAAGGAATTCCTTATCTTCAGGAATGGTCATCAGAGTGAGGGCGTCGGAGTGGGCGATGTCCAAAAGATCTGGGAGACTTTCTTGGAAGGTCTTCTGTTTTTCGGCAGGCGTGACTCCAGAGTTATTCTTGCTTTTGCTCAGGATCTTCCACTCGTCGAAAAGTCAAGTAATCTTCCTCCTCACGCTAGTTTCTGCGATGGTGGGGATCCTAGCTCGTGTCCAGAAGTCGAGGACCTCCTTTGCAGCCTCAGCTGCACTCTGCTGCACCGTCTTCTTCTCTTCCTTGTGTGCATAGAAAAATCGTCGTAAAACGTCTCCACTGCTGGGAAGTTTTGCTCCTGTGATAGTAGGAACACTGTGGCCAAGAAGCCAAACTTCAGTTGTGCTTTCTCGTGGTCATGACCTGAGGGCGAAAAGAGGAAATGTTCAAGATCGATCCGCCACCTCTAAATATCAAAACCCATTAGCCTGAAACTTTGCACACGACAGTTTCTAAGTACAAGGCAGAATACCACAAAAGTACGTGAAAAAATATTGACTTTGAAAAATTACCCCTATGCGCTATTGGCACCCTAGTGTACATGTCATTGCAGGTTCATTTGAGCTCCTTATAAAGAGTTATGATACCAAAAGTCATCACTTGCCTAGTGTCATGGGCCACTTATCCCTGTCTATCCACTTCTTCCTTATAAACTCCTTCCTCCTTGGTTATAAGATAACACCATCACTTGGTGTAGTAGGTAGGAGCGGCCACTTGACAGCTGTGTTGGTCTGTAGCCGAAGAGTTGTTGACGTCACAACATGGCGCCGGTCGTTTTAGAGCGCATAGATTTTCCAGTACTTAAATTGGCTGTATCATCAAAAATACTGTTCACATAGAAAAATCAACATCGCTGCCCAACTATATGAGGCTTGAAGATTTCCAATCTATCGTTACCTCAAGAAGAGTAAACAGGTCCATTATAGAAAGATCAGAAGTTAGGCGCTCTGTGGCATCTCTCCGTGAATCACTTAGTTCCTGTTGAGTTGGACGTCTAATGAACGACGTTAAAAAATACGGGTAGAAATCATCAGCGTAGGAGTGGATAGGGATTTGAGTTAGACTTAGATCATTAATGAATAATAGAAAGAGAGTGGGTGATAGGACAGAACCCTGGGGAACACAACTATTGATAGATTTAGAAGAACAATGACCATCCACAGTAGCTGCAATAGAACGGTTTGAAAGGAAACATAAGATGAAGGTGCAGAGAGATGGATAGAAACCAAATGAGGGTAGTTTGAATTTTAAAGATTTGTGCCACTCTATCAAAAGCTTTTGATATGTCAAGGGCAACAGCAAAAGTTTCACTGAAACCCCTAAAGAGGGTGACCAAGATTCAGTTAGGAAAGCTAGAAGATCGCCAGTAGATCGCCCTTTACGGAAACTGTACTGACGATCAGATGGAAGATTGTGAGCAGATAGATACTTAAGAATCTTCTTATTAAGTACAGATTCAAAAACTTTAGAAAGGCAGGAAGTCAAAGCTATAGGACAGTAGTTTGAATGATTAGAACGGTCACCCTTCTTAGGAATAGGTTGGATGTGAGCAAACTTCCAGCAAGAAGGAAAGGTGGAAGTGGATAGACAGACAAAAAAGTTTGACCAGGCAAGGTGCAAGCACAGAAGCACAGTTTTTGAGAACAATAGGAGGGACTCCGTCAGGACCGTAAGCCTTCCGAGGATCTAGGCCAGAAAGGGCAAAGAAAACATCATTACGAAGGATCTTGATAACAGGCATAGTATAGTCAGAGGGTGGAGGAGAAGGAGGAACAAGCCCTTCATCAACCAGGGTGGAATTTTCAGCAAAGGTTTGAGCGAAGAGTTCAGCTTTAGAAATAGATGAGACAGCTGTGGAGCCATCTGGGTGAAGCATAGGAGGGAAAGATGAAGAAGAAAAATTGTTAGAGATGTTATCAGCTAAATGCCAGTAGTCACGAGAGTAGTTTGATTCAGAAAGATTTTGACATTTTCTATGAATGAAGGAGATTTGGTAAGTTTAAAAAAAAAATTGGCATGATTACGGCAGAAATATAAAGGGCATGAGTTTCAGGAGATGGATGGTTACGGTACCGTCAGTGAGCCGCCTCTCTATCTTGGACAGCATGAGAACAAGCAGAGTTAAACCAAGGTTTTTAAGTTGAGGGGCTTTAAGATTAGAGAAAGTGTGTGGAATGTAGCCTCCTGCCAGAGACAATGACTTATTTTTAGCGTCTGCACAAAAAATGGGTCCTGACAGGGAGCAATAATCTTTCAATGAAAAATCAGATTTTAGTTGCCTTGGGTCCTCCTACTTGCTGAATTGAAAAATGCCAGAACACTCCGCTTAGGTGGGCCCGGGGGGCCCCGGGCAATAGGACAGGTTACAGAAATGAGATTGTGATCGGAGGGTCCCCAAAGGGAAAATAGTTTTCACAAGGAAGAAAGGTTTGTAGTTGGAATAGATCAAGAATGTTGGGTGTGTCTCCAAGGGGGCAGGAATTGGGTAGGGGGCGCACCCGGCTCTTGGTCTTTGGAGGATAGAAAAGTTGGGTTTTTTGGCTTGTTCACCAGGTGGGCATGAAAAAGATGAAAAGGGAAAACCTAAGGGAAAGTAGGGAAAGTCTTTCCTACCTTCATCTATATAATAAATAAGCGAAAGTGTGTCTGTCTGTCTGTCTGTCTGTCTAGTCCCGGCCGTAAGGCCAATTTTAAAAGGATGGGGACATGCCGGATAAAAGACCAAATTTTGTTCAGGCATTTTACAGGGTCCCAGCTATGATTTTTGAGAGGGGAAAAAAACGTCCCAATTACTCAGAAGCCTCTATGAACCCTTTTTGTGATAACGGCTAATTTTCACTTAGAAAAATCTTGATGAAATCAGATCGCCTTAATGGCAAAAGACAATATTCTCGTAATGCAATACATCCACTAGTTTGTATTTTTTTTCATCCCTTTAACTTCAAGATCACACTTTCAAATTTTACCAGACACCCCCGTTCTATACAATGGAATTAGGCTTACATGTATGACCAGAATTACTTACCTGAATTAAAGTAGGAAACATCTTGGAGAGTAGATGTGGTATGGGGACAGGTACCTGGACAACAGTATCAAAAGAATCAACCAGACGAGAAACGGGTGGAAAGGTGTACGAAGGAAAGGTGGCAGGCCCAGACCAACGGTCCAGGCAATTGGCCCGATTTCTGCGTGACCCACAAAACCAGGTAGAACGCTTCATTTCTATCAGAGAAGATGTTATCCACTACCTTCCCAGACGGAAAGCAGGTCTTTGGCAACATCTGGAGCCTCTGTAGGCTGCAGTGGCACTGACCACTCGATGACGCCATGTGACCCACGAAGAGCAGACACAAGAATTGTGGTCCATCTACAAGTGCCTAGAGAGTGGATGCACCACATGCTGGATACGCACCGTGGATTACTACGTTCTTGTCAATCCTCATCGGAAGTATCACTTTCGTAGCCAGCAAGTATCCATCAGCTGACATCTGGGTCGACCTTCGGCAGTGGCAAGAACTTCCTTTTCCTACACATCAATGCCATCTGTAGGACTCTGGGCAAAGAGAAGCCACAGGCTTACCAGTGTTCCACAGCTACAGGGTGTGATAGACTTCTTCTTCTTTGGAAAGGGGAAAAAAAAGTCGGTTTGGGAAGCATGAGGGTGGACTATATACCGAAGTCACAGATGCCTTCAAACTTCTCGCTAGAACATCCAATGCACAAATCACCGTGGATTGCCAGGAGTTCCAGATGCTGGAACGTTTCACAGCGTTATATCTGACAGGACCAGCCTCTGGGGTCGGTGAATGAAGCAAGAAAGGAACTGTTCTGCCAGAAAAACAGAACGATGGAGAACAATTCCCCCAACTCAACAGCCTGCTGCAGCACACAAGCGGCAGTGTACCAGGCTGGCATCTGGGACAACCTGTAACCAGCCCAACAACAGACACCAACTGATGACAGGCTGCGGTGGACAGGGGATGCAGGAAAAAAAGTCCTGGGGTTCCTGTCTGGAGCTCGCAGCCTGCGGCAGAAAAGGCGAAGTGAAACTTTTGTTGAAGTGTGCCTGCAAAAGGTGGCTGCCAGGTGTGGCGGGAATGTCATGCAAGAGAGCCCAGCTGGAAATGCACCGAAACTGGCAGCTGCAAATGTGAGAAGTAGACCAAATAATTACAATTATGGAATTCATACCTGCATTGTGTTACTGGGTGCTTAACAAAGGACATGCATTCCTGCAGCTGTCAGGAAGAACATGATTGTTGTTATTAATGAGCTAATGAATACCTATTTTCATAATGCACCGTCAGTAGATTAACCACTGTCAATTTTAAAGTGCAAGGAGTATGTTTTAAATTCGTGTTCTGCTAATAAATACATGGCATTTTCGCGAGTCCGCAGGGGAGTTTAAAGTCGAATAAAGATTGAATTTATGTTTTTTTGACAGCCATAATTGGAAATATTTGTCTGGAGTTATTAAATAATAATAATAAGAGAACTTGCATCCAATAAAATTAGCCTTATTATGGGATATTTCTTTTAAAAAAACCATTTACCCTAATTTCCACATGGGAAACATGTCAAATAATAAAGAAGCGTTCCTTATAGCCATCTGAGTGGATGGGATCATTTGTCTCCCTCTCAAAATAATAGCTAGGAGCCTGTAGAGTGCCTGGAAAAAATTTGGGGGCTTTTATCCGGCATGTCCCCATCATTTCAGTAAGCTGCCGGACTATCTGTGTGTGTGTGTGGTATAGGTTCCGCCCCCCCGTGGCGCAAACACCTCATATGGCACATTTTTGGAATCAGGTTGGACCAGGGGAAGTCATAAAGCCATTTATGAGATGATCGAATCACGTTTTTTGTTTTGTTTTTAGCAGCCTATTAGCGAGAATTGTGAAAAAAGTGGGTTGCGAGAATTGAGGAAACCTTGATGTAGGGGATGGGTAATGGGTGAGGTGAATGGGTGGGGTGAGGGTAATGGGTGATTGGTGTGGGG
Source organism: Chionoecetes opilio (assembly GCA_016584305.1). Taxonomy (NCBI): domain Eukaryota; kingdom Metazoa; phylum Arthropoda; class Malacostraca; order Decapoda; family Majidae; genus Chionoecetes; species Chionoecetes opilio. Next base: position 6,079 of record JACEEZ010016189.1, on the reverse strand, counting down.
TGATGGCGTTGAGGTGATGGGTGGGGGGTGATGGGTTGGGGGTGATGGGTGATGGGTGAGGGAATAGGTGGGGGGTTGATGGGTATGGCGGTGAGTGAAGGTGTCGTGTGGGATGGGTAATGGGTGAGTGAATGGGGGGGGGATGGGTAATGGGTGAGTGAATGGGCGGGGAATACCAATTCTATCTATAGGCCCTCCGCAGGAGCTAGCCAAAAAGGCCGCCCGGAGGGGCGGGCTTTGAGCTAGTCCGGCATATATATACCATAATCTAGTATTCTAATAGGCTTAGTATAGCTTGTATGTAGTTTTGCTTTGTTTTTTTCTTTTATTTGTGTTTCTCTAAGGAGCAGCCGGTGTCGCATAAGATAGGTAACACCTCGAAATAAGTACCACCTTACCCTTACATCCCTGCCGTTCCTTACTTATACCACAAAATACTCCTTTATAAGTGATTAACCATGACGTGTGTAGTACGTGGTTTCTGTTGTTGTTGTTTAGTGCTGCAGGGGGAGTCCCTTGGGGAACACTACGAGCATGGTGATGTCCTATGATGCTATCACAGGTAACGCTAGTGACCTGTCTTCCTTCAGGAAGGCAAGTGAGGGGATGAGGCGTGTTGCCAAGAGGGGGGAACGCCAGCCGCCGCCGCAGGGGTGGGCAGGTCAAGGTGGTGACGTCAGGGCGATGAATGAGAATGTAGCACTACACGGTGTGTGGAGTGGAAGCGCGGACCAATAGGGTGTCCACCAAAAATATTTTTCTACTTTTATGCCTCCACAAGGTTATTTTTTGTCCATACCATAGGTTACAAGCCTTATGAAATTTCATGGCGAATAAACACTTAATTAGAGGTCGACCATCATCTGCGTTCTATCATAGGATTTAACCCGGAAAAATATCAGATACCCGAATTGAGCACTTCCCCGACATCACAGCACCCAAATGGTGTTGATTTCTGAATTCTCCGGGGTTGGTAACCCATAGACACATGCTTTTCCTAGACACAAACTTCAACACTGTATACAGCTGGCTGAATGCTGATTTTTCATTATTTGGTTTTCTACCGTAAATAGGGTAGGCCATACCCAACCCTGGTGTAGGGTACTTCTAATAGAGATAGAACAAATGGTTTGCATTTTTGAACTCAGAAGTGTCGATTTACACAGAGAAAGCTTTCATATTTTCATTTATTTACTAAAACCTGCAAAAATATGACAGAAAATTTCAATTTCTTCTATTTTCCTATAGAGAAAAAAACGATTTTTTTTTGGGCAATATTTGTGACTTGTCAATAAATCAGTGTCGATGAAACACTTCTATGTGTAAAATCGACGTTATGAGTTCAAAAATGCAAACCATTGTGCTTTATCTCTACGAGAAGTCACCCTAACCAGGGTATGGCCTACCCCTAAAATTACTGTGAAAAACCAAAAATAATGAAAATCAGGCATTCAGACAGCTGTATATCAGTTTTTAGTGTAATTTGGTCTATGGGGTTAATAAACCGGAGAATTCAGAAATCAACACCATTTGGGTCGTGATGGGTCGGGAAGTGACTTTAATTCGGGGTATGTGATATTTCCGGGTTTTAAATCCTATGATATAGAAGCGAGATGATGGGTCGACCTCTTAAATTATTCAGTGTATTGAGATGAAATTTTTGCACAAAGGAGAGGAATGCAACACGAAAAAAAAACAGCGGTGTGGAGACCAGTGCACTTGAAATGTTTACCCCCCTCTTCTTGACCCACCCTAGCGGACACTGCAGCAGAAAGTGTTCAATAGTCTCCGGAAATTCAATGCAACCACGGGGGCAAGTGGGGGTCCGGGGGACAGATGGAGGCGATGCAGGTGGGAGATGTGGAGTGTCGTTGTGCCCCAGGCCCGGAAGGGGGTGAAAGTGACATCCAGGACGCGGGACTTTCTCCGTATCCACGGTGGGGGAAGTCACTGCGGTATTGCCCATGGAGGTGATGCGGGATGGGCATCGCAAGTGTGTTATTCCAGGTGGAGCGCGCAGACCCGGGAGATCAGTGCGTTTGGCCGTGGGAGAGCGGCAGAGGGAAGGGGGTCGTGTTTACATTGTTAAGGCCACCTGGCAGCAGAACAGCCACCTCGTTGCCTGGGATACCAGCGTGGGAGGGAACCCAGGAAGGCGATCTCCCACCCGCGGTGGTAAGTTGAAGGGCCCTCTGGATTGGTGTGGACGAGGGACGTAGAGGATCGTGGAGGCCGGGAGAGGAGGGAGAGGAGGTGGGAGTGAGGAAGAGGGGTCTGTGTAGACCACAGCCTGCCCTTGTGTTGTGCCTGGTGTGGAGGTGTGTGATTGCCTGGGGGAGGGCCGTCGTAGAGCTCAGATGTTAAGAGTCCTGTCTCCGGCGGGAAGCCTCCACGTCTGCAGGAGGAGGTCGGCAGGGTCGTGGATGGCAGCCGCCGTGGGAGGGGGTTTGACGGGGAGGGTGAGCCATCGGTGGTTTGGAGGTACTGGAGGAGACAGGAGAGGCGATGGGAAGGCATGTGACAGGGTTATTGCGTAAAACACCCCCATAACCTCATGCTCAAGCTCAAACTCCTCTCCTCCCTCCTCTTCCTCCCCCCTCTCCTCTCCTCTACGTATTTGTTAGCCGAAGCACCACCCGGGAGGCGGGTCAAAAACCCCTGGCTAACAACGGTCCCCATTCACAGCTGGGTGGACAGGGGCTTGGGGCTTTTTCAGGATATTTTTGGGGGAAAGAGCGAGTCTTAAAAGCTGTAAATACGAGTTACACCTCGCACCGGACTAAAAAAGCATTTTTACAGTGTTTTCAATAACAGAGTTTTCGCGATCCGGAGTTTCGCGCTATGTCTCCGGAAGAAAGCAAGCGCGAAACTCGGAGGGTACTGTACTTCCGAATGGGAATTATATACAAAAACATATTATTAACCCTTTCACGCACGGTGATGCGATCCGTCAAAACGGGCCCGTCTGCAATCTGAGCTTTTGACGCGAATTGCGTCAAAAAACAGTTAAAAATTCGCCAAAAATAAAGTATTTTCAGAATTTTGTCAACTTTTTTCTGCGTCAAAGATCCAACCTAGACCTATAAAATAAACTAATTGTCAACTCTCTCGTGTGAGGGGATGTGAAATGATAAGGGTTTGTGTGTCAGTTTCCACTCAGCAGCAGCCTTTTGCGCGCGGATTGTCGTCCCTTTAAAACGTGTCCCCAAGCTGACCATAATGGCCATATGAAAATTATAATGGTAGCGGTGGAATCCTCATAAAATTTCGCTTTTATTGGCATATAAACCATAAAAAGTTGACTCAGGAAGTTTCGAGCTACGAAGTGGTGAACGTAAGTATTTCTTATTTCTCTTTTCTCAATATTTTTCTGAGTCTGTAAATTCCGCTATTTATTTGCATTTCTTGTTATTTTTTCTTTTTATAAGGCAGAATAATCTCTTCAAAACCGATGGATATATAACAATGCCGGAAAAAAGAATACACGTTGTGAAATTGATAACATAAAAAAATAATTCGCCGCACAGTCTGGCCATTTCACGGGGCCCCTTAGGGAGCATAAGACGGATGTGCAGTGGACGGAAAAGCTATTAAATTTTTCGTGCTGAAAGGGTTAAGGAAGCTTCACGCTTAGTAGTGCAGTACAGTTGATTAGGAGAATTTTTTTTATAATTTATGCCAAGAGCCAAAACTCAGTTGTTTGTTTTGGTAGTCAGCTGGGGTGGGCAAGGCGATTGCCCCCAGTGCATATGCCCCCAATGATTGATTGATTGTTGCTTGTCTCTGTGACTATATCCCCAGTGTTATACCCGACTATATACCCATGCCGTGCTGCTTGTCATGGCGCATCCACCGCATATAACCATTCCGTTAAAAGAACATACCCACAGTTATCCACACACCGTATAAGCGACCCCTAGTTTTGGAGAGATTTTTTAAACTCGTAGTCGCTTGTACGCCGCCATTTACGGTATGCGGCACCAAGGTGAGCATGATGCTACGTCGGGCCAAGCCTCGTATACACCCCCCATGCTCATTCTTGACAACTCCCCAGTGAAGGGGTTAAAGGGTAGGATGAGGCAATTCTTCTGTTGCCTGGAATTATGCTAGCTTACCAACCTTGAGTCCGAGGAATGCCGGATCAGTGATGATCTACCAGTATCAAAATTTTAAGGAAAATCATAATCCTCAACTAAAGAATAATTTCTGGAAGAAAAAAAAAGTAAGATTTCATTGAATTTGAATAATAGTTAAAATTATATTATGAACAACCTACTTGAAAGCAAACTTCGCAGTATTCTGGGGGCTGATTTAAGCTGGGTGGATGTGATTGGTTGTCGGTCCAAACAGGACACGTCCCGCTGTCTGGAGAGCCATTCATTGATGCATCCACTGCAGAAGGCATGTTCACACGAAGGAGCCTGGCAGGTCAGATCATACTTAAGGGTTAACCTAAACTTTTGCCACTTGGCAGTGTTTTACTTGCTATTAACTTTTTCCATTAGGCAGTATTTTAGTTAACATAATTGAAATAATTCTCAGACAATGTGATGAACCATGATAAATTTCCTTAGCACACACAAAAAAATTCATAGATGCAACCCCTTTGATTTTTCTTATGAAATAAATAAGAGAAACATCACTGGGCAAAGATTGAGTGAGAAGTATAAACCTGGCTGTAAGAGTGGGAGCTTACCTGGAGAGGCTCCTCCAACACCTCAGAGCAGATAGGACACAACAACTCCTCATCCACCTCCCCTTGGAAGCGTGTCAAGTCGAAACCCATAACATCAAAATCTGAGTGACAGAAACAAAGATGTTAGATTAGAGAGATTACAGATTATTTCAGTTATCTTATATTTCTACCAGAATATCTTTTATTTCAGTGGCTTTTTTCATACGTCTTTCAGCCTGTTTTTAAATACGGTGCTCTTCATTATACCATCGAGTTACTTTCCCTGAAAACCCAATTGTATTGCAATCCATGTATATCGAACTTGATTCAATAGGATTCATAGGGATGCGTTCCTACGCTTTTATTTTACATCCAAGTGGTGAAAACATTGTCTAAGCTAATAGAACTCATATTATATGTACATTTGCATAAATGAAAAAAATATAGAAAAAATAATAAAGACATGAAACTCCCGTCTTGTCACCTTTTTTTTTTTTTTACAGAGTTTACACAAATACATTTGAGTTTTTTGCAACCACTGCTCCCCAACAGCGTTAACTAAAATGACCTAAGTAGTGGGATGGGGGAGCTATGGCAAAAAAATAAAAAAAGCATGTTTGTTTTTTAAGTTGTACTGAGCTTTGGGGATCTCGTGCAAAAAAAAGCAAACTGTCAACTCTCCTCACATGGCAGGCACTGGCTGGCGAATCACCATTATCTACCGTCATAAAAACTATAGTCGCCTCTATAGACAAAGCTAAAATCTTTCTGCACCGTTGAGTGGCCTAAGAAAAACCCCACTTGCCCCGCCCCATTAACTACCTTCGATTTTGAGTGCATCGGAGGACACAGGGGCGGCATGAGCCTCTAATCACAGGCGCCACTATACAAATCCTGCCTGCGCCACCACCAGCCACAAAGGGGGCCAACCATCACAGCCCTCAAATGAACCTCTAGAGCCTACCATCCGAGCCCTGGGTCACTGCCTACAGGGCTATAGGCACAAATGTAAAGAATATATATTTATACACACAACCCTCGTTTTGCCGGACTAATTGGGGGAGCACTGGTCCGGGAACCCCAAACGTCCGGGAATCGCAACAGTCCGAGGCCTTTACCACCCCCGGGCGTTATCCTACTCTGGTATTTACTGTCCGGCAACCCCCAATATAAACTACCCCGCGCGGACTTTAACGTCGCTTTTTGTTGTTTTTTTGGGCTGCGAGTCCTTTGGGAACACTATGAGCCCTGTGATGTCCTAGATGCTTCAAGTGCTGTAGTTGACCTTCTGCCTCAGGAAGCACAGGTGAGGCGGATGACAGCGTGTGCTGGAGGGTGGACGCCAGCCGCCGCACAGGTGGCAGGTCACAGGTGGCGGGGGGGGAAAAGGGGGTTAAGGGTGGA
>JACEEZ010016188.1:0-10042 GCA_016584305.1 Chionoecetes opilio | reverse complement strand
AAAAGTAAATCCAATTGGGGGGTTTTTTTTTAAAAAAATTTTATTTTTTAAATACTTTTTATTTTCCCCAAAAAAACATTAAAAAAATAGTAGTAAAAATAAAATCCCCCCTTCTTGAAAATTTTACAAATATCCCCAAAAAAATTTTAAGGAAAACCCAAAAATAAAAATTTAAAAAATTTAAAAAACCCCCTTTTTTTTCCCCTTTTTCCCAACAAAAAATTAAAATTTCCAACCCTAAAAACATTTTATTTTCATGTTTTTTTGTTTTTATTTTCCCCCCCCCAAATTTTTTCCCCCCCCCCTTCCCTAAATTTTTTTTTTTTTTTTAAAAAATTTTTTTTATTAACCCCCCCCCGGGCCGGAAAAAAAAAAAAAAAAAAAAAATAAAAAAAAATTAAAAAAAAAACCTTATTGTAAAGTTTTCAAAAAAAAAAATTTTTAAAAAATTTCCAAAATTTTATCCCCAGGAAAATAAAAACATATTGTATTAAAGTGCCCCCGGGGTGTTAAAAAATTTTTTTATGTTTGGATCCAGAAATCGGGGGGTTGGAATAAAAATTTCTCCGGGGGGGGAAAAACCCAAAAAAGGCAACAGCGCCCAAATCAACCCAAATTTTTAAATCTTTTAAAAACGATTTTTTTGGTTTTAGAAATTTTAAAAATTTTTTTTTTAAATTTTTTTAAAATTTTTTAAATTTTTAAATCTTGATTTAAATATTTTAAAAAATTTTTTTTTTTTTTTATGTTTTTGGATAACCCCCCAACAAAACCCCCAATTTAGGGAACATTTTTCCACTAAAAATTTCCTTTTTTTTTAAAAAAAAAAATTTTCCCCCAAATTGGAAATTCTTTTTTTTTTTCTTTTTCACGAAAATTTTGGAAAATTTTTTTTACAAAAAGTTTTTAAATACAATTATTTTTTATTAAAAAAAATTTTGTAAAATTATTTTTTTTTTGAATACATTTTGTTATTTTATTTAATAAAAATTCAATTTTATCCCACTTCAAAAATATAGGGGTTGGAAAAAAAAAAAGGAAGGGTAAAAAACCCCACACCCAAAACCCCCCCCCCCCCCCCCCCGGGGGGGCCCCGGGGGGGGGGAAACAAAAAAAAAAAAAAACCCTTTTTTGCAAATTTTAAAAGGGAAAATTGGGTCTTTTTTTTTAAAAAAAAGTCCGGGAAGAGAAAACACCATTAAAAATTAACCTACCAAAAAGGAAAGGACGGAAAAAACCATGCCTTTTTAACCCCCAAAGTTTTTGAAAATTTTTTTTTTTAAAAGTAACTTTTTCAAAGGGAAAAATTTTTTTTTTAAAATGTTTTTATATTTAATTGAATAATTTCTTGATTTTTTTTTAGTTTAAAACTTAATGGTTTATATCTGGGAAATCTACTTTTTTACAAATTTAATTGGGGTTATATTCCAAACCCAAACCCCCCCCCTCTAACCCCCTTTTCGGGCCGCCCCCCTGGTTTTTCCCAACTACTACATAAACCAAAATGTTGAGGAAAATTATAAAAATGCCATTTCGTTTTTAATTTTCATTTTTGAATTATTTTGTTTTTTTTTTTCCTAACAAAAATTTTCACACCCTTTTGAAAATTTTAACTATCACCCAAAAAATACCTGAGACTGAAATAAAACTTTCCCTTTTAATTTTCCCAAAAAACCAACGTTCACAACAACAACCCCCATAGGTCAATTGACCCGGAAGACCCAAAAAAATTTTTTTGGGGAACCCCCCCCCCCCCCCCCCCCCCCCCAAAAAAAAAAAAAAACCCCCAAAACTTTTGTTTTGCCCCCCCCTTTTTACCTTGGCCCCAAGTTGGCCCCCCCGTTTTTTAGTGTAGAAGTGACAGAACCGGCCCCCACTGAGCGACAGTCGAGAGCGATCGGGCGAATAGGCGGCGGTTTTGGGGCAGCTGGGAAGGGAAAGAGGGGGTTTTTTTTGGCCAAAAACTTTTTATTTGTGCTTTTCTTAAAATTTCGCGGAAGGGGTAGAGAGGAGAAAGGGGGGAGTGGGAGGGAGAGGAATGATTGGGGGGGCCATGGCCACCCCACACAGAATTTCCCACCTTTGGGCCACCCCTCACCAGGGTTCCTGGGGGCCACTATGGGGGGATAGGGGGGGGGGGAGTGACAGCTTACGTTTTTGAGTTTTTTAGTCTTTCCTGCAAAGTAAGGTGTTGCCTTGTTTCCTTTTTATTATTATAACGTCGATTAACCATTCCACCACTACGTACACCCCCTTTAGTAGTAGTTAGTCCTTGGGTTTCATGCCCTCCCCCCTTTATAAAATTAAAAAATAAATAAATAATTAATAATGAAATTAAAAAAATTAATAATAATAATGAAAAATAAAAAAATATAACAAAAATATTATTTAAAAAATGTATTCATGTAATAGTAATAAATGAAAATTTTGATAAAAAAAAATTAAAATTTTTTTAATAGAATAGTCTAAAATAAAAATAATAAAAATAGTAACAAAAAAAATAAAACAAAAAATGAGACAACGATAATGATAATGAAAATAATAACACTAAATCTAATAGCAATAAAATAAAAAAAAATAAATTCATAAAATCACAGATTATTAAAAGCGGGAAGACGTCACCGCAGAGTTTTTTTCCCATCGCTTCCCTGTTCAAAATTTTTTGGCTCACCCTCGAGCGCAAAGCGAGCATCAGTTAGATCGAAGACCCAGCTTTAAATTCTTTACGTTCTTTTGTTTTTTCTTTTTCACGCCCCCGGTGATTACCCACGGGCACCTAAGGGGGGGCCCCCCCAGGTTAAGAACCGTACTAGGGGGCTACATAAAAAATTTTCCCGTGGCGTAGTACGGGGGGACACAAAAGCCTCCCGCCCCTGAGGGTCCGGAGCCCGCAGGGCCCCCCCCCTACTGGCCATGGCCCTGGCTACCGGTTTTGGGCCAGTGATGGTACAAAAGCTTATACCTTCTATATGGCTCATTAAAGCCCTACGTAGCTACACTCATTATCCATGGCGTACTTTCATACACGAGCAAAAATTGTTGCCGTCAGTGATCAGATAGAGAAATCTGTTGGCTCAAGAAAAATCATATCCTATATCTCTATCCCAAAACGTATACGTGATGTAAGTCGCCTCCCCCCCCCCCCTTTCCCCCTCTCCCCCCTCCCTAAAGTGTCTTATCTGCCTTGCAAAAATTTTAACAACTTTACTAAAATTTCGATCTGATAATGGAATTTCCCATGATAATACTTACTAAAAAAATTTTAACCATATCAAAAAAATTCCCATTTTCATGATTTATTTATTTTTTTAAGCTAATTTATATTTTTTTCTATTATTTCCGATAACAAAAAATTACAATGGGAAAGCTAATGAAATTCCGCTTTTAATGATATTCTCCATGTAATTACGGTTTTTATTTGATAATATTATAGAAACAAGCATTTCCGAAGATAACAGTATAATTATCTTTTAAACTGATAAACATATATTTGGTTAGGGAAAATTACCATAAGCGGCAACACGGGGGGAAAAGTGGAGTTTGTTGGTTCTCCAGCTCGCTCCGACGGGCGGCATTTGGCTTGAAGGACGGCGGCATTTGGCTTGAAGACGCTAGGTCGTGACGTCAGTGCAAGACACCTATAGCCAGAGTGCTAAAATAGCTACGTACAAATTGATATGCACGGTAAATTCGAGCGTTCGTCGCTATAACGCTATAATGCTAATCGCTATAAGACCCCCCCCCCCCTACACTAATAGACAGGGGAATGCAAATATAAACTTCAAAATAATGTAGGTGATTATTTAAATTTAAAGGGCCAACGCTCCATGATGCCGTATTTCGCACTATCAGCCTTCTGGTGTCCCTCCTAGGCAGTTTTTCGGTGCTCTATTAATAGTCTTTTTTCTATTGCGGTAATGTTTCGTGAATCGTGATGAACGCGCAGACGATGGCCCGCTGAGAGACGAGAGCAGAGAGATGGAAGGTTAGGTAAGCGATGATTATGTAGTATACACATATTGACAGAGCATTTAACCATTGTGATACAGCGAGCTATAACTATATGGCAAGATGTCAGTCCAAAGTGTTATATCTTGACCATCATACACATAATTTTCACTGTGTGTTAGTGGTGCACTCAATGTTTGTATCTTATCGTGTTTTCTTGTTTTATAACCTTTGAATATTAACCCTGCCATATGTCGTTACTACCTTACGAAGGCCTAATCTTTTGTCATACACGTCTTCTACTACTAACCTTCATACCCTTTGGCAAACTGTTACGTTGGTCAAAATCTTTTTATGAAGTAAAGTTTTGAGATTTATGAAATATGTGAATGTTTTTCTCAAGGTGTTTTGTGTGGCCAGAAGCCGTGTATTACGTGCCTTAATCTGTCTTAACATCTTTTGTGACATTTCTTTTATTGACAGAGCCGCACCCACCGCCACTCCGCCAGTCATCAATTGTTCAGCACAGAGTTGAGTCAGGATTCATTCAGTAGCGCTTCTCCTCTGTTGAGCAGTGAGCGTCTGAGCACGACCACCACCCCGCCACCTCCCACAGCCTCACACCACAGGGTTTACTTCCATGACGTTCCTGCGCAGTATGGAGTAAAAATGGGTTTACTGGGAATTTCATTGAGGATCCCAGATATTAATCGTCTTAACCATTGTCCCTTGGGTAAATTTCGGTAGTGGGCTTTCACCGATTTCTAGGCTGAAAGTGTTCCTGATTTTTTTGATGTGTTTTGAAAGAATCTGGGGTATTATTTCGGTAGTGGGTTTTCAAAATTCCTAGGATTCTTATGTACATCATCGTGTAGATTTCTTCATTCTGAGTATTTTTAACCCCATTTCCCCATTGGCGTAATTGAATAATAAGGCGTTACATGTACTTTCGAAATCTAGTTATTTCAGCCAGAAACGGTTAAGTTAGGTCAAATCAGATTAGGTTGGAGGTGGGGTTTGGTTTATTTAACAGATGATATCAAGAAAAAAAGAAAATTATCAATATTATGGCAGTGCGAAGCGGGAGCAAGGTTTGCGGGGCGGGCCGGGAGGGGCGGGGCGGGCATCCCTCCGACACCTGTAAACAAAAAATAATTTCCGACAAAAACGGAGTGTCAGATTCATTCAATACACATAAAAACTATTCAGAAAAAGTAAGTTTTGGCCTCGAATCGGTGAAAGCCCACTACCGAACTTTTACCCTTAATATGGTAATATTTTAACTGCGACCGAATTATTTTACCTGGGAGTGTGATTTCTGTTTACCTTATTGAATTCTAAGAAACATTCTCATTGAGCTTCCGTCGCAAATCATACTTTCGGAGATATAAGATTTTTTTGATAGGAAGGAGAGTGATAGGGTTAAAAATGGACGAGAACTGCGCGGTCGATACCGCCGTTACGAAAGAGGAGGTCAAACCGTTAGCAAGTATTGATCATTACGAGCGAGCGCGAAGCGCTCGCGAGTCTTCACTGGATACGGGATTTTTCTCATAAGCGGCCGCCCCCGACGACCATCACGCTTTCAGGAGCTTATATCTTTGGAATCCCGCTTCCGATTGACAAGCGGTCTTCGCCATCTGATAGCCCCATTCAATCCCTATTTGTGATTGACATTTTTTTGTCTCACGTGAGGGTCAGCATGGCCGTGGCGCGTGCCCGCGTGAGGGTGTCAGACAACGTTATCTTGCTATAGCTGAGAAACGGCTGTACCGATTAAGTTTAAATTTGGTGTATGGTTTGAGGCCACACACCTAGCAATGTCACACCCGGTCAAACTCCGGGGGACGCCGCACTTGCGCACGTGCGGCGGGTTTCTACGGGCTCCCCTCGTCCTTCGCCGATTGAGGCGTCTTATGGTTTATATTTTTTTTGATATCATCCCAAAAAAATACTATAGGAGTAGCCGTGTGTCTGTCTTGTCTGTTTGTGTGTGTGTGGGGTCTGTCTGTTTTGGGTAGCCGAAACTGTAAATTAAAATTTTGATGAGAGTAGGCTCAAAAAATCGCAAATAATCGAGGTGGTAAACGGCTTGGTTCATGTCGATTGAATCCTTTTGAAGGGGTTTTGGGCTAAAAACAATTCAGAGATTAGATTAAGGGGAAAGAAACTCTGCGGTAACGTCTTGCCGCATTTCACTTATTCCGTAGACTCATGTACTTACCGTTTGTGTGCGTGTTTTGAGTGTGTGTGTGTGTGTGTGTTGCAGGACAGGCGTGGGGCTGGGGTTTAGACAGGCGTGGGGCTGGGTGAGACAAGTGGGGGGGCTGGGGTGAGGCAGGCTACGGTGGTGGGGAGTGGTCTAAACCCTGAGGCACTTTGACCAGTGACCAACGACCAACAACACGATTGGAGTTTGCACTCACATTTTTGTTTAAAAATATACTACTACTACAAACATCAATACATGGGTCCGAAGGGCCCACAAGCAGTGTTGGTTCTAAGCAAAAACCCTCTAAACCTAACCTAACCTAATCAGATTTACCTAAACTAAACCGTTTCTGTATCTTATTGTCACTTTAAAAAACCGCCCAACAACACCCCTAAGGTCCCCAAAACACCTCTAAGTCCCCTAGGGGCAAAGTCAAAAGTGTCAAGTCAATAGGTCAATAGTCAATAAGTCAATAGGGAGTTTTAATAGAAGGCGAGACAATAAGAGGACGCAATGTTTCATGAAAACCTTATTTAGTCTTACCCAATCTTAATCCCTTTACTTAGTCAATAGGAGTTTTTAGTTAATAGGGATTTTTTAGTCAATAGGGAGTTTTTAGTTAATAGTAGTTTTTAGTCAATAGGGAGTTTTTAGTCAATAGGGAGTTTTTAGTCAATAGGGAGTTTTAGGCAATAAGGAGTTTTTAGTCAATGGGGAGTTTTAGCCCAATAGGGAGTTTTTAGTTAATAGAGTTTTTATTTTAATAGGGAGTTTTTAGTCAATGCTCCCTATTTAGTCAATAGGGGGGTTTTTAGTTAATAGGGAGTTTTTTAGTTAATAGAGATTTTTTTAGTCAATGGGAGTTTTTTAGTCAATAGGGGAGTTTTAGTTCATAGGGAGTTTTTTAGTAAATGGAGTTTTTTGTCAATGGGGAGTTTTTTTTGATAGGGAGTTTTTTGCAATAGGGAGTTTTTATCAATGGGGAGTTTTTAGTCTATAGGGAGTTTTTAGTCAATAGGGAGTTTCTAGTAAATAGGGAGTGTTTAGTCAATAGGGATTTTTTTTTTAGTTCATAGGGAGTTTTTAGTCAATAGGGAGTTTTTAGTCAATAGGGAGTTTTTTTGTCAATAGGGAGTTTTTAGTCATAGAGAGTTTTTAGTTATAGGGAGTTTTTAGTTAATAGGGAGTTTTTAGTCAATGGGGATTTTTTTAGTCAATAGTGAATTTTTAGTCAATACGGAGTTTTTAGTCAATAGTGAATTTTTAGTCAATAGGGAGTTTTAGTTAAAAAGGCCTTAACAAAAAAACTTAACTTAAACTCCCGGGTTAACTAAGTATGCGAATCTACCCACAAAGTGGGGGCAGACCCAGGGAAGCCATGCTGTTTAGTGGTAATTCCACCAGAGTGTGTGCTGGTGATAAAAACCATGCACTCTGTCTTAAGTGGTGTTATAGACAATGTCATGTTTGGCAGCATACACCTGCCCACTATTGAAAAGGGTTTCCTGCAACCGCAGTGGGTGCAAGCAGTACCATATCATCAGCATAGCTCAGTGAGTTGATGCATCATGTATGTGGCAGCCCACACCTGTATCACGAAGGTTGGCACTGAAAATCATTCCGTGTACACATATACAGGTAGGGAATAAAATTCCCCCCTGCCGAATACCTTTGGGCCCTTTTTCTAAATGACAGCGAGAAGGAATTACCCCACTTAACAGTAAATTCCCTTTGGGTTTAGTGTAACCATTTCAGTATACGTATTAATAAGTAATATGTCCCAGGTGTACCCCTGTCGAGAATTTATTGAAAGAGCTTCCAGTAAATTCACTCTGTCAAATGCTTTTCTGGCATCCAGGAAACACAGATAAAAAGGTGAATTTTTTGGAAGTGTGTAGTGAATGAAAATTTTTTCAATGTCCACACACAATCTCAGTGCCAAGGCCTTCTCTTATAGCTGAACTGATTGTCCAGTGTATACAGGTAGGCCTCAAGACGATGGAGCTCAACTTTCTCCAGCACCTTGGACAGGGCAGTCCCCTATGGCAATGGGCCTGTAATTGCCAGAGTAGCAGAGTCCTTCACTTTGCCTTTTTAACTAAAGGCACTATAAGCACTGCCACGACCCGAAATGGGTATGTACTGATGGCAGACACAGGCATAGATGAAGAGACAGAAACCATGTAACAGGGTGGGGGGCGCATACTTAAATGCCCCAGAAGGGAGCCCATCCATACCCAAAGCCTCACTGGGGGAGAGGGTTTTCAAGATCCCTCTCATCTCCTCGTGGTCCACGCTGCGGAAAACCTGCAACGTCGCACCACGCATCCCACCACGCAGGGCATTCCTCACTCTCCTCGTCCCCCACAAAAGTTTTAGAATGCCCTTGAAGTGGTCACCCCACATAAGGCGATGCCCTCCTCATATATGTTATGTCAGTAATTTTTCTTCTTATAAAAAAAAGTTACCCCCCACATGTAAGAAGAGACTATGTAGTTGTAAAATAACAAACTGTTCTGCAAGTTTTTCATATTCACCTTATCCTTAAAACATGCAGGGCATGATAAAGACTGTCAGAGACACATGTGTTTAGGGACAAAAGCTTCTAAGCCTTATAAATACTGGAAAAATTTCAAAAGTTTCATTAGCCCTCAGGAAAAAAATTAGATATGTTTTGGTAATAAGCAGTTATTTTACATATAATCTCTTTTAACATCAGGGGTTATCATTATGTAAGTGGCTGCGTATGCTGTTCTGTACTGTAATATTGTTTCTTAAAGTATATCATGATTATATATTGTATAAAGGTTCAAAGATATTTCAAATTACTTTCAGGTGAAGGCAAATTTGCTTTCAGCAATGGACAACTCTGCTCGCAAGGTGCGGGTGTGTGTGATGGGAGCAGGAATATCAGGACTTGGTGCTGCTCAGCGACTTGTTGAGGCGGGTGTTGAAGATATTGTGTTGTTTAGAAGCTGAAGACAGGATTGGGGGGAGAGTTTATACTGTCAAACATGGTGGGTATTCATAGAAACTTTATGGAAATAGAACACCGCCATTATTTTCCTACTACTACCTAATTTCAATGTTCTAAGCTAAAAAGATTTGAATTTCGTGCTGCAAATTATCCATTAGCTTAACAATCTTATCACTGCAGCTTGATTTCCTTTTTTTTCTTTTTTTTCCCACAAGGAACATTCACAATGTTTCTCAGTTTTCTCTCAGGTGTACACTCAAGTACGCTACTGAGAAAGGTCCTTACTAACCCAAAATTTTTTGCTGGTAACTTTTTTAACGATTATCCCGATAATACTCTAAAAGTAATGTATAGTTACTCCTTACTACTAACGGTTTTTCATTTCAGATGATGGTTCAGATAGAATTGGAGCTCACTGGATTCATGGGCAAGAAAATAATGTTGTGTATCAATGGGGCTCTGAAAAAGGGCTCACGTTCGGAGAGCTGTCTTGGGATCAGACAGGTAAGGAAATGGCTTTTGTTCTAAATGCAGTTTGATGTGTATAGATATTTAACATAACAGTTTTTCTGTGTTTCATGTCCAATTCTTGTCCTAAGAGAGGCATTATTCTTTGTTTCAGGGGGGGGAAATGCCGTGTATGTGAGAAGTGATGGAGACATTGTTGCTCAGGATATTGTGGATGAATTTTCAAAAAACTTTTGAAGAACTCCAAAAGTCTTCAAAGATGACTTTGCTGACTTTTCCCGGCTCCTTAGGGGGGCAGTATTTCACTGAGAAAGTGAGTATGTGTGTGGTTAAAAAGTGTTGTGGGTGGGGGAGTTGTTCTTCCCGGGGCCAAAATTGGGGTACTGATCATTATTAACACTGCACCCTTACAGATTTAAAGGCCCATGGGAACGGAA
>JACEEZ010016186.1:0-12070 GCA_016584305.1 Chionoecetes opilio | reverse complement strand
TAAATTTGGAGCCACTTCATAACAGCCCAAATTGGGGGCCCCCAGTTGTGTTAGCTTGTGACCGCTCTGCTACCAATGTTAAAATCCTGACACTACTGCACTCACCGCGCGCTGGGGACGACTGCCTCTTCCCCTCTTGTGACTCCACGTGGTCAACTTGTCACGTGATCACCAGTGATGACATCATGAGACGTCTGATGATTGGCGGTCTCCCATTGGTTCCCGCCGCGGCGGGCGCGCAAAAAACATATGAACGTGCTAACACACTCGCTATATTAACACTGGGTTTCCTGTCGGGAGCTCGCAGCCTGGGGCAGCAAAGGCTTAAGTGAACTTGTGAAGTGTGCCTGAAAAAGTGCTGCAGGTTGTGGCGGGAGATGTTCATGCAAGAAAGCCAGCTGGAAAGGGCACCGAACTGGGGCAGCTGCAAATGTGAGAAGTAGACACATAATTACAATTATGAATCATACCTGCATTGTGATACTGGTGCTTAACAAAGACATGGCATTCCTGCAGCTGTACAGGAAAAACCCATGATTGTTGTATAATGAGCTTAATGAATACTTATTTTTCATAATGCACCGTCAGTAGATTAACCACTGTCATTTTTGAATTGCAAGGAGTATTTTTTTAATTCGTGTTTCTGCTAATAAACTACATGGCATTTCGCGATGTCCGCAGGGGAGTTTAAAGTCGAATAATATTGAATTATGTTTTTTTGACAGCCATATTGGAATATTTTTTTCTGGAGTTATTAAATATAATAATAAGATAACTTGCATCCAATAAATTATCCTTATGACTATTCTTTTAAAAACCCATTTACCCTAATTTCCACATGCGGAAATGTCAAAATAATAAAGAAGCGTTCCTTATAGCCATCTGAGTGATGGGATCTTTTGCCCTCCCCTCTCAAAATCATAGCTAGGCCTGTGAGTGCCTGAAAAAATTTTGGTGCTTTTATCCGGCATGTCCCCATCATTTCACTAAGCTGCCGGACTATTAGGTTGGGTTTCATTAAAGGCTATAAGGTTAGGTTAGGTTTCATTAAAACCTATAAGTTTAGGTTAGGTTTCATTAAAGCCTATAAGACGCTGACAAATTTTTCACGGCCAAGTTTTAGGGCTTTTTCTGATGAAATATATATATATATATATATTTTTTTTAACGATGGTTTTGCGCAAAAAAAAACCTATCTCCATTAGAAAAGCGGATAATTTATAGTTTCACCCAACCAACAATTTTCTGATGCACCTTATATTTTTTCTGGTGTGTTTTTATGTGTTTTTGAATTAATCTGCTAACCGTTTGTCGCAGTTTTTTTTTTTTTTTTTTTTTTTTAGGTAGATAAGGGTTTAGTTTTTTTTTTTTTTTTTTTTTTTTTTTTTTTTTTAGGTAAAGGTTAGGTTAGGTTAGGCATAGGTTAGGTTAGGTTAGGTATAGGTTGGGTTTTAGGTTAGGTTAGGTTAGGTATGGGCATAGACCACTATATACCTGGACGGGCGACGGAATATCGGCCTGTCGCACAAGGGCCCGAAGTCGGAGGGCCGCTCGGATTCATATATATAATATATATATACGGATCATATAGACTGGTTTATCAGTATATATGATATACTGTAATTCGTAAATGTTTGTTCTATAATATTATAAAATAAAAAACAGTAAAACCGCTAAAGAAATGCCATTACGAGACTATGAAGAAATATGCATGAACTTAATATTCACTTCAACTCTTCGCCATTTAAAACTTTAGGAGTCAACTTTTATCATGAAGGGTATCAATAAAGCGCAATTGTATTAGTTTTCCCATTGCTATATTTCGTTATCTGATAAATGAATTAGAACCTGCATAAATTAGCGTTAACAAAATAAATAAAATCATCAATCGGGTAATTTTCCCGATTGATGAGGTTTTTTATTTAGGTAACGCTAATTTTAAAACATGGTACTAATTCATTATCAGAAAACGAAATATATAGTAAATAAATAACATCATCAATCGGGAAAATTACCCGATTGATAATTTTATTTTTTATTTAACGCTAATTTATACATGGTTCTAATTAATTTATCAGATAACGAAATACATCACTGGAAAGCTAATAACATTGCGCTTCTATTGATACCCTTCATGATAAATTTTGACTCGCAAATTTTTAAAATGGCGAAGAGTTAAGTGAATATTAAGTTCATGCATATTTCTTCATAGTCTCGAAATGGCATTTCTTTAGCGTGTTTTACTGTTTTTTTATTTGATAATATTATAGAACAAACATTTACGAAGATTACAGTATACCATATATGCTGATAAACCGTCTATATGATAGTCCATAGACCACTATATCTCTTTGTAGGGCGCCCGCGGGCCCCTATGCAGCCCTGCAATTCAAACATTGTCGCGTAAAACAGTCCAGGTATACAGTGGTCTAGGGTATAGGTAAAGGTTATGTTAGGTTATGTTAGGTTATGTTAGGTTAGGTTAGGTATAGGTAAAGGTTATGTTAGGTTTAGGTTTCTTTTAAATTTATTTTTTTTGTCATTTTTGAAAAAAAAAAAAAATAATAATAATTCCGACAGAAACGTTACCGTAGATAACAGTAAAGTCGCCAGGACAACGTTTCTTTGTTATTTACAGAGGTGTGGTGGCTTAATCTTACATTTGTACATCCATGATTTCAGGAAAGTTGAAGGGGCTATTTGGAAGTCTGTGTCATTTTGTGTCTTCATCTGTGTCATATTAGGGCTATAAATTAACAAATTATAAAAATAAAACCGAGTGGCGACCTTGCTATACCTACTACAGTAAAGTCGCCAGCTAGTATTTAACCCAACAGGAGAGTCGCCACTCTAGGGAATTCAGGGAAATTTAGGGGTAAAGTAAAACAAGTCTCTATATATATTACCTGCGGAAGATGCTTGGATATATAAAAATTCCTCTGGCCAACGTGAAAGCAAATTCTATTCAATTTTAAAAAGATCTGGCAAGACTTGTGTCCTGTCGCCTGATTGGTGATGGAGCTTACTGTCTGTTGTCGCGCCAAGAAAAACTTGAGAAGCAAAATGCGCAAGTTATATTTGCAGATACAAAGCATAAAACAAAGCTGAAACAGGGTAGATTATACAGTCATGATAAAACTACTGTGTATCATCTTAAAGTGGTACATAAAATCAGTAGTGATGCTATAATTCGTAATATTTGGTGGCTGCGACAGGGACTGCAGGGGGCGACTTGACTGTTATCTACGGTAGCAGATTCATTCCAAACACTAAAAACACACCAGAAAACATAAGGCGCATCAGAAAATCGTTGGTTGGGTGAAATTATAAATTGACCGAAAAAACACTTATTTTAGGCCAGGAAAACTAGTCGGTGTCTCTGAAAAAGACCGGGGAAACTCTCGTCCATTATCACCGGGTTTTAGGTTAGGTAAAGGTTGGGTTAGGGGGCAGGTTAGGTTAGGTGCAGGTTTAGGTTAGGTAAAGGTTAGGTTTAGGTGCGGGTTAGGTTAGGTAAAGGTTGGGTTTTAGGTAAAGGTTAGGTTAGGTAAAGGTTAGGTTAGGAAAAAAGGTTAGGTTAGGTAAAGGTTAGGTTGGGTTTAAAGGTTGGGTTAGGTAAAGGTTAGATTAGGTAAAGGTTAGGTTGGTAAAGGTTAAATTTTTTTTTTTTTTTCTTTTTGTCTTTTTTTCAAAAAAAAATAATAGGTAAATTTTACGATGGCACCAAACTTGCCTACAAAATTGGGAGCACGGTTTTTGTTTACCTTATTGTATTCTAAGAGACATTTTCTCCTTGATCTTTCCGTCGCAAATCAATAGTTTCGGAGATATAGAACATTTTACGTGGGGGGAGGAATATGTCTCCCTTTTTTAAAAAAATGCCTCCCTCTTCCTCTTCTTGTGACCTGCATCGTTTTTGTTTCGGAGGGGCACCCGTGGCTACCTAACCTAACCTTAAACCTTACCTTTTAAACCCCCTAACTGGGTCTAATAATAAAAGTTTAATAAAATACCAAACAAAAGCGATGCAGGTCACAAGAAGAGGAAGAGGGAGGCATTTTGTAAACAGTTTGCCATATTCCCCCCCCCCACCTAAAATGTTTCTATATTTCCGAAACTATTGATTTGCGACGGAAAGCTCAGAGAAAATGTCTCTTAGAATACAATAAGGTAAACAAAAACCATGCTCCCAATAGACTACCTGAGGCGAATTTTGGTGAGGAAGCCGTAAGAAGCCGGGTTCTTGCCGGCTTCTCTCTCGTTTGCGTGCTCGCCAGAACTGCCCGACAGTTGCCAGCTTCTTGTCGGGGGTCGCCGCTCGGCGATCACAGCTGATAGCTGTAAACAAAGCAACCACACAAAGACATTGATTGATTGATTTAATGCCAAAAAAAGGTGAATGTGCACACAAAGACGAATTGTCATCTTTACTCATAGCCAACCACATCTTTTCTCATAAACATACTTAATTAAACCAATGCTAGTCCCTTTCCACAATATATACCCATCAGCTGCTCTACCGTAATAACACTATAGTCCCAGTCACTTGCCACTGCACTAATGTCGCCAGGCACAATATTTACGAATTTTAGCATCACTACTGATTTGTATGTGCCCCTGAAGACGCTCCACAGTAGTTTTATATTATGTACATCACACTACATGTCTTCAGTGGCACATACAAGTCTGTAGGGATGGTAAAATTCGTAATATATTGTGCCTGGCGACCTTAGTGCAGTGGCAATTGACTGGCGACTAGTGTTATCTACGGTACCTTGTATATTCTTATACGTGGTCTTAAGGTAAGTCCATGCTTTGAATGTAATCTGTGTGTTTACTTGTGTCCTGTAAACACATTATTTCTACACGATATTCACTCTATTACTAGTTCCCCCCGTCCCGCTGTTTTTCAAATATTGTTAAGGCGCGAAATCCTGTTTAAAACCCCCATTCATCGCTCTTATTTCACTGGTTTTACAGGTTTACTGCTGCCCTGATACATGTTACAGGCAACATCGAGTCACTAGCTTCCCATGAGAGCACTTACAAGTAATAATAGTTACTCAAAAGCTTAAATTATCCACGTCAAAAACAGTCAGGAGTATGGTTTTTATCATGTATTATTTTTTTCCACTATTATTACTTGTAAGTGTTCTCATGGGAAGCTAGTGACTCGATGTTGCCTTAACGTGTTTTGGGGGTGGGAGTTAAGCTGTAAAATTAGTGTCACAAGCTCTGCCCTTCCCACCATATTTGTTGTATCTCTGACGTTCACGGCAAGAAGCCGTGAGAAGCGAGCCCTGGCTATGTTAATATTACCTCCATGTATGCAAAAAGAAGGTAATATTAACCCCTGCACCCCCTTGAAGCATTCCTTTGCAGTATTTAGTAGAATGTTGTAGGACACCGTGATCGAATGCTTCTATTTTGCCAACAATCCTCCCTTTTAACGCCATGAATAATGTAAAACTCGTATATTTCCATTTTGCATAAGCCTATTTTGACCATGGGCAACACTTCATGTAGCTGGGGTTTTGGGAGGGAATAATAGAAAATAAGTCTAGCCCGACACCCCCAGACCCGACATTCTAGCTCCGCGTGTAGCTCCCAGACGGCCACCAGATGGCAGATCGCGCGCTCAAATCAGGTAGCCTATTGTGTAGGGAAGTTTGGTGCCATCGTAAAATAATACCAAAAAATTAATAATATTTGCGACAGAAACGGTTAGCAGATTCAGAAATACTTTCGAACTCATCCTTCCGGCTTTGACTGAATGAACTACCGCACTGTATTGTATGCTTGTTGTACTTCACATCTGTAAAGGTTCCAGCGTGCGCTCAGCCTTGGTTAACCCACACGGCCGCTCTGATATATGAGGTGCCTCAAAAATTCTAAGTCCAGTTAGGTTTAGGTTAGGGATACTTTGTGGTTAAGGTTTGGTATACTTTGTGGTTAAGGTTTAGGTATACTTTGTGGTTAAGGTTAGGTATACTTTTTGGTTAAAGGTTAGGTTAGGTTCGGTTAGGTATACTTTGCGGTTAAGGTTTAGGTTAGGGTTTGATTTTTTGGGAATTATGGAGGAGAGTTTCACGTTCGTTTTCAGAGACACCCAACTACTTTTTCTTGGTCTAACAATAGGTGCTTGTTCTAATGGTACTAGTTTTATTTTGCGCATCCAAAAAAAAAAAAATTAAAATTAAAAAAAAATGAAACCTAACCTAACCACAAAATATATTTTTTTTTTTTTTTTGGTTTGCGCAAAAAAAAACTAGCACCATTAGAACAAGCACCTATTGTAGGCCAAGAAAAAGTAGTTGGTGTCTCTGAAAACGAACGTGAAACTCTCCTCCATATTAACCAAAACCCCGTATTCCCGCCATTCCCCAGGCTTGTTGGCTAGAGGGGGAAGAAAAAAAAGATAGCGGGTGAAGGACTTCTTCCAAAATTTTACCCCAGATTCATTCAAAACACAAATACACACCAGAAAAAAATTGTTTCGTCCATCAAAGTGAGTTCGGTTTTCATCTGGTATTTCCCCAAAAAATTAACACAAAGAAAAAATTCGCGTCCCTGAACGTCACAAAAAGTCAATTCGGGCAATTTCCTTCCACTTTCCCCTCACCAAAATCCCACAAAACCATCAAAATCCCACCAAAAAAAAAAAAAAAAATTCCCACGGAAACCCACCAAAACACCCCGCAATATGGAACTACAAACACGTCTTTACATAAACCCTTAATAGACCCTTAATTAAGGTGACACAAGGTTAACTACGCGCTATAAACGTGTGGGAGTGTATGATAGTACTCACTCGTTAGGTATTGTGGTGTCTTCGATGATAACTACGTCGTCATCGTCCGAATTGTAACTATTGTCCACGTTTCCCTTTGTGTGGGTCGGCCATCTTGGTGGCTGTGGGAAGGCGCGAGCACGAGCACGAGTTGCGACTTTCTCTCTGTCTGTCTCTCTCTCTCTCTCTCTGTCTGTCTGGCTGTCTGTCTGTCTCTCTCTGTCTGTCTGTCTGTCTGTCTTGTTTCTCTCTCTGTCTGTCTGTCTCTCTGTCTGTCTGTCTTCTTGTTTCTCTCTGTCTGTCTGTCTTTCTTTTCTCTGTCTGTCTGTCTGTATCTCTCTGTCCCGTCTGTCTGTCTGTCTTTCTGTCTGTTCTGTCTCTCTCTCTCTGTCTGTCTGTCTGTTTTTTCTGTCTGTCTGTCTGTCTCTCTCTGTCTGTCTGTCTGTATCTCTCTTCTGTCTGTCTGTCTGTATCTCTTTTGTCTGTCTGTATCTTTTCAGTTCTGTTTGTCTTCTGTATCTCTCTGTCCCGTCTATCTGTGTCTTTTCTGTCTGTATCTCTCTGTCTGTCTGTATGTCTGTCTGTCTGTATCTCTCTGTCTGTCTGTCTGTCTGTCTGTATCTCTCTGTCTGTCTGTCTGTCCCCTCTGTCTGTCTCTCTGTCTGTCCCGTCTGTCTGTCTGTCTGTCACTCTCTCCCTGTCTATTTATTACTAGTAATTATATTTCTAAGCTGACTAGTGACTGTTGTTTTATTTTTCAGCACATTATATTCAGGCTTATTCATATATTAATATTTTGTTGTTGTTGTTGTGATCGATAAATGAAGATAAATTATAATATCTTTTCCTTGCTTTTCCAGATGGGTGACAAATAAGTGTTTGAAAATAGCGGTACAACTACAGCTAATCTAATATACTATAGCTGTGTGTCTGAATATACTAGCTGTGTGTCTGTCTGTCTGTCTGTCTGTTTGTCTGTTTTGGGTAGCCGAAACTGTAAATTCAATTTTGATGAGAGTAGGCTCAAAAATCGCAAAAAAATCATAGGTGGTAAGCGACTTGGTCCCATGTCGATTGAATAATTTTCAAGGGGGGTTTTGGGCTAAAAACACTTTATGAGTATTAGATTACAAGAAGAACTCTGCGGTAACGTCTCAGTGGACTCATGGACGTTTGTGTGTGTGTGTGAGTGTGAGTGTGTGTGTGTGTTGGAATCACACGGAACGTGGTCTATCCCGAGGCACTTTGACCAGTGACCAACGACAGCAACAACACGATTGGAGTTTGCAATCACATGTTGTCTAATATATACTACTACTACAAACATCAATACATGGGTCCGAAGGGCCCACAAGCACCTGTTATAACTACTATGGCAACTACTACTACTGCTACTACAATTACTACCCAGCAAACACAAAGACGGAGGGCCTCCGGAGGCCCTCCGTATGTCTTACCGGCGGCCCGACGGAAGTGTACGACGTAGGGCCGCTGGGAATTTGCTCAGAGGCTCACCGGCGGGCCGCTCTCAGCGGCCCGCCGTAGGGCATTTGCCCATTTGCCGCTGTTATATTAACTGATTGAGGAATATTTATGGTTATACTTTCTAAGTATATTGCAGATATAGTAATGTTTTAAGGGGTGTTGCACAACCCATTAGCCGATTAATAGACTAATGGACTGTTCAACACTTATAAAAACATTACGATATCTGCAATATACTTAGAAAGTATAACCATAAATATTCCTGTCGTTATCCAGTAATACGATGAAAAGGAGATCATAATTGCTACGGACATTGTTTATTTCATTAGTACAAAAACATTTTCGTTATTGGGCTTATATATATACATGCTGGTGTACGTGGAACACTGTACAGCCATGTAGAAGGATATTGATTGGGGCGAACAACATAACAACATCCACCCGCTTGTGCGCTTTCCAAGTAACTGATTTGAAGTGATTTCACCGAGTCGCTGACACAACGCTGCCGAGGAATTCCTAAAGAAACGTGTCGTACTGCAATCATTTATATTATTCAGTCTATTTCGATATAATGAAGGAGCGAAAACATGTTATAAACTAAGTTCTCATTATGTTATTGACTGATTAAGGGTGATAATTTAGGCCCTTTGTGGGTTTTTAACCCTTTGTAATGGCTATCGTACGTCTGCAGTTTAGTGCATTGATAGCTGGGAATTCAAATAATATTCTGTTCTAAATCATGATATTATCCATGTTAATTCTCCATCATCTACATATTCCTTATTAGGTGTACCGTTGAGTATTGATATGTGTTAATAATATGTTGGAAATGATAGAAATAAGGGAAAATATGACCTTGTGCACATGTTATCCCGTAATCTTTGCTCGGTTAATTAATAAAATGTTATTTTTATATGATACTAGCTACACACATAGACTAACTGATAACCTTTTTCCATGTAAACTCCTTCCTATGTACGTATCTCATCTTTATTTCTATGTATCTCTGGGTGTTCCTGATTAAGCTGGAAATATTTGAAATAAACTGATATATGATAATTTCTATAAACTATTATAAAAACTTCTATAGCAATTTTTAATAGCTTGAACAGGCCTAATAATAGTGATGGTACCGATATTGAGATACTATGTATATTACTGTGTTAATATATATAATATGATATGAATATTTCCCACTTACAAATACGTACCAGCGCCCAGCGGGCCTCCGGAGGATTGACGTCAAATTGCCGCTGCTTGTCACTACTGATGTAATACTACAGCAAGATAATCATATAACTGTTTGTTTCAAAATGTTTACACATAGAAATATTCAATTCTTCAAATTCTGTACATTAATTTCAAACATAGTAAGTTTTTCCCGTCTGAAAATACACCAGCGGCCCTTCGGAGGGCTGACGGAGGTAAATTTGCCGCCGCGGCCGCCGTTCGCCGCTCTACAGCCTACTTAGGCCCGCCGGTGATGGTTAGCTGGGTATTAGGCTACAACAACTACTGCTATTATAATTACTATGGCAACTACTACTACTGCTATTATAATTACTATGGCAACTACTACTACTGCTACTACAATTACTATGGCAACTACTACTACTGCTATTATAATTACTATGGCAACTACTACTACTGCTATTATAATTACTATGGCAACTACAACTACTGCTATTATAATTACTATGGCAACTACTACTACTGCTATTATAATTATTATGGCAACTACTACTACTGCTATTATAATTACTATGGCAACTACTACTACTGCTATTATAATTACTATGGCAACTACTACTACTGCTATTATAATTATTATGGCAACTACTACTACTGCTATTATAATTACTATGGCAACTACTACTACTGCTATTATAATTACTATGGCAACTACTACTACTGTTATTATAATTACTATGGCAACTACTACTACTGCTATTATAATTACTATGGCAACTACTACTACTGCTATCATAATTACTATGGCAACTACTACTACTGCTATTATAATTACTATGGCAACTACTACTACTGCTATTATAATTACTATGGCAACTACTACTACTGCTATTATAATTACTATGGCAACTACTACTACTGCTATTATAATTACGATTACAACTACTACTACTACTGCTACTACAATTACTATTACAACTACTACTACTGCTATGGGGAGTTTTCTAATAAGCTCACGCTCAAGCCTGTTTCTCGCGCTCTCATATCCTCTGCCCTTTGAGCGTGAATGATCTATCATTTACCGTAAACTCCCTGTACTTTTTCGGGACATATCAGAATTACCCTTCAATACAACAACTGAAACAGTTCTTAATAAAAAATGTAGTTTATCATTTTGATTTTCAGCACTTGAAGAAAATATTGGCAAAACATAGAATACTTGAAAACTCAATTTCTTAAAATCGTCATTTCATGGGAACACTGCACGTTCAAGCTGAATGAAGCTTCAGGAAGTATGTACTTGTATGTAAGTTTTCACTGAGTACCTGTTTTGGGTGTATATGTCTCTCTTACGACGAACATTTAACCAAGAAGTAATTTAAGTAATTGGCACCTCAACGAACAGTCCTCTATCGAAGACAATACATGGGTCTTGTTTACTTGTTGTCTTGAAAAAGTGCGGGCTGCAGGAACGCATGCATCCCACTCTTTGAGCTGCCTTGGTGGTGACAAGACATATGTGCTTCGGCTCCTCCAACGCAATCCTACCATACCGCTTTCGCTGGCCACGACACTACACTACGTGGTATTGTGTGCCTGGTTTCTGCTGTGTGGGGCCTGTGCTTGCCTGTGCCCTAGACTCCCTGCTCCCGTGATCAATGCCGCTTGACGAGGACGTCCACATGGACACCATCTCAGTTGGCCCCAAGAGGTCCCGCTCGCCTTCCCCTTCATCTGGTGAGACCCAACAGACTGAAAAGTCATGCAAAACAACACGCTCCTACGCCACAATCACTGCCTCACCTCCTCCCCGCGTTGCTACAACCCACTGCTTCTGCTCCCACTGCTTTCTGCTCCTGCTTCCGCCTGCCCTTCTACTCAGCCTCAACGCCTCATCATTATCAGGTCAGCTCCGGTCCTTCATTAACCCTGGGAAGGTGTCCAGGGCAGTTTTTAACTCCATTTTTCAAAAGAAATTCGTGTCTAGCACTCTAACCATCACCGGGGGGGCAGAGGTATCAAGTTCGAGGTGGCCAACCTTGACAACCTTGCCCAGCCCCCAGAGTCTGTCACAATGCTGGGGGAGTGGTCCGTGAAGTGCTGGGTGGCATCGGACGACGACCCGACCTACATGTTCGGGAGAATTTTCCCTATCTCTCCCGAACTGACAAATGACGACATTCTAACTGGACTTACAGTACTTGACGACTCCCCTACAAAATTGTAGACGCTATACGGCTCCCGGCTCACGCCGGGACGACGGTCAGACGGAGGCTAACATGGCCATCAGAATTAAATTTCGGGGCCCCTCCCGGACCGGGTCTCCCTTCAACATGCCGTTTACCGGGTCCGGCCCCACACCCTCCCTGTCCTCCGGTGTACCCGCTGCCTCCTTTTGGCCACGGTAATGCCACCTGCAACATGAAGGTCCGCTGCAGTAATTGCAGCGGCTTTCATGTTGCAGAGAAGTGTGCCCGGCCGATGTCCTGCCTTTTTTGTGTGGTGACCACCGCCCCACCTATAAGCGTGCCCGGCTTACCTCCAGCGGAGCAAGTGCAACAGCTCCAGCACGAGACTACCTACTCCATGTCAGGGAACGGCCCC
>JACEEZ010016185.1:10000-11408 GCA_016584305.1 Chionoecetes opilio | reverse complement strand
GGGGGGGGGGGAGGGGTGAGTGAAGGGGGGTGGGGGGTGAGGGGTTTTGGGGGGCGATGGGTGATGGGTGAGGGGAATAGGTGGGGGGGTAATGGGAATGGTAAATTTAAAAACGAAGTGGGGTTTTTCTGTCTTCGTCTGTCTGTCTTTGGTGTGTGTGTGTGTGTCTGGTATAGGTTCCCCCCCCCTGGCGCAATAAACCTCTATGGCTATTTTTGGGAACCGGTTGACCGGGGGAAGGTTTTAAGCCCATTTATGAGTGATTTCGATCACTTTTTTTTTCCTTTTTTTTTTGCACCCTATGGCGATAATTGAAAAAAAAAGTGGGTTCGAGAATTGGGGAACCTTGATGTAGGGTGATGGGTAAGGGGTGGTGATGGGGGGGGTGATGGGTAGGGGTGTGGGTGATGGATTAGTGAATGGGTTGGGGTGGGGTGATGGGTGAGGAAATAGGGGGGGGGGGAATGGGAAATCTAAAATAATATAAGCGAAAGTGTGTCGTCTGTCTTGTGTGTGTGTCTGGTGTGTGTGTGTTTGTGGGGGTGGTGTGTGGGTTAGGTTCCCCCCCCCGGGGGGAAAATCCCTTATATGGACATTTTTAAAACCCGGGGTTGCCAAAGGGAAGGTTTTAAGCCCACTTATGAGATGATTCGATCACTCTTTTTTTTTTTTTTTTTTAGCCCTTTGGATATTGTGAAGAAAAAAGGGGGTTGCGAAATTTTGGGAAACCTTGATGTAGGGTGAGGGGTAATGGGTGGTGAAGGGGTGGGTGGGGGTAAGGGGGTGTGGGTGATGGGTGAGTGAAGGGGTGGGGGGTGAGGTTGGGGCGAGGGGTGAGGGTGGGGAATAGGGGGGGGGTAATGGGAAATGGAAAAATATAACAAAAGTGTGTTTTCTGTCTGTCTTCTGTCTGTGGGGTTTTTGTGTGTGGGGTCGGGTATGGTTCCGCCCCCCGTGGCGAAATTTACCTCATAGGGGCACATTTTTTGGAACCGGGTTGACCAGGGAAGGTTTTTTAAGCCCAATTATGAGATGATCCGATCCTTTTTTTTTTCTTTTTTTTAGCAGCCTATTAGCGATAATTGTGAAAAAAAGTGGGTTGCGAGAATTGGGAAACCTTGATGTAGGGTGAGGGGTATGGTGAGTGAAGGGGTGGGGTGAGGGGTAATGGGTGTGGGGTGATGGGTGATGAATGGGTGGAGGGTGAGGGGTTTTGGGGGTGATGGGTGATGGGTGGGGGAATGGGTGGGGGTGATGGGTAATGGGTAAATATAAGCGAAAGTGTGCCCTGTCTGTCTGTCGGGTCTGTGTGTGTGTGTGTGTGTGTTGTGTGTGTGTGTGTGTGTGTGTCTGGTATGGGTTTCCGCCCCCGTGGCGCAATCACCTAATTTTGCCACATTTTTGGAAC
>JACEEZ010016185.1:0-7500 GCA_016584305.1 Chionoecetes opilio | reverse complement strand
ATGCTATAGTTTCTTCTTCTAATTGGTTTTCCTTTGCTTAATGAGATCGAATTTCCTTCACTCATTTTTTTTTTTTCCAAATCAATGCCTACCCCCTCAAATTATTGAAAGCAAAAAACAAGCAAATAAAACCATCCTCTCCAAGTTCCCCTAAATGAAAAGTTCAACCCCAAGTCGCACGAACCTCCGAACCCCATAGTGACACCAGACTAATGTTAAACTTTTTCCATGGGGGGGGTGGGGGGGTTAAAAAACGTAACGGTAAAACTGGAAAAACAAACATTTAAAAACTATAATAAAAAAAAAAAATTTAAAACGTAAAAAATAATTAAAACGTTATAAAACTGCGTTAAAAAAACGAAAAAAACGGCAACAAAAAGAACTATAATACGAAAAAAAAAATATTACAAATAAAAAAAAACCTTTTTTAAAACTAAAACTGTCCATTTTAACACGAGAAACGCCATCTCAGTTACAACCATTCGGAAAAAAAACTAACTCCATGATCTCTTTAGTTTACATCTTCCTAACTCAAAATTTTTTAAAAATTATTTTTAACTAATATCCTTTACCTTAAGAACTCATTTCAATATAAGACTCTGATACCTAAAGCCCTTATATTCGTACATAATTTAACGAATTCAAATGTTCTAGGTGTAAAACGCTAGTACGTCGGCGGGTGGGCGGCGAGAACGAACAAGTAATCTAACCCTTAGTAGCCTTACTGAGCATAAAGGTTGTTTCTTCTTTTTCTCTGCATCTGCAAACGTCTGGTCGATACTCTCTGGTCGAAAAGACAAAACATACTTGGTCGACCCATTTTTTTTCCTTTCTTCACCATTTTTCTCTTTATCCATTTTCTTTCTTTCTTCAACCCATATCTTTCTTCTTCACGCTTCGAGGGGGGCAATCCTGCAAGGCTGCAATCCCATACCGCTCACCAGACTGAACTCACATGATTTTTAGATCAATCAAACACACAAAAACCACACCCCACACACAACACAACCCACACACAGATCCGAAACCCCACACACACATCAACACCAACCCAACAATCAATCACGCCTTAGTTGATCACACAAAACAAACAATCACACCACACGCATGATCACGGAGATCACATATCACAACCCACACACCCAAAAACAACACTCACACGAAAGGAACCACAAAACTTATAGGGGATCCATCACGGGCACACAAAAATCCAAAAAAAAACACAGACACACAAAAATCAATCACACACACACAATATCAACTCCACAAATCACACACTGTGGTTTACTTTATTAGAGAAGTGTAAGATTTAGATCACGGCTAAAACACAAAACAAAAAACCCCTTTTTTGTCTATGAATGACTTTCAGTCCTATCCAAGCAACATACCCTAGTGACACTAAATTATTAGAATCCATACCCATCAAAAAAGAGCATATACTGTGATTGGCTGTCCCCCAATAAAGCAAATCAATCTGATCTGGTCCCCTGATCTTAATAACCAAGCAAGGAGAGGATAAAGTCACTAACTTACTTCACAACTCCACCTTTCAACTTCCAACAACTTCACACACCAACTACATATACTCAATGATTATCCACTGTTTCGAATTGTCCGATTCTCGTTTCGATCGCCACACCGAGCCGAAATTGTTACCCACGAAACTATTGGTGCATTCAGTCCTCCTAACCACGCAGACAGCATACACCCAAGGTTCCGTTAAGTACAAATTGATTTTATTTATTAGTTGTATTTTTAAATACTATAGGATTTACTTTATTGTTTTTCTTAAGAAATACTTTTTTAGAATTCGCTTTTTTAAGCATTGTAATATATTAAATTGTTAACTATTTTTAGGCCCGGATGATGCCAAGTGTCTTTGGCGAAACGTTGCGCATAAACAACCCCCAGAATGACGAGTGTCTTTGGTGCAATGAAATATCAAGATGTATTACCAACGAAGAAATCAACTAAATATATTATATATATATATAGATATATATATCTATATTATATATATATTATATTATATAATATATATATATATTTATATATGTATGTATATCACCATTTTTATATATCTATCACTATATATATATTATATATATATATATAGATCTATACTATATATATATATATGTTATGTCTATATATATTTATATGTATGTATACACCTTTATATAATATATCTATATATATATATTTATATTTATACGTATATATATTTATACGTATATATATATTTAATACGTATATCTAATTATATATATATCTTATTCTATAGCCTATCTCTAATATATAATATATATATCTATATATATATATATTATTATATCTATATATAATATATATATGCAATACACATTTATATATATATATATTATATATATTATATATATATATAGATGTATCTATATCTATATATATACCCTATATTATTATATATATATATTATAATTAGATTATATATAATAATATATATTATATATATAAATATTATGATTAGTATATAATTATAGATATATATATATATATATATTATATATATATTTCTATTATATAGATATATATATAATATATATATATATATTAGATATATATAATATATATATAGTAATATATATAGATATATATATTACTATATTATATATATATATATATAAAATGTATATATATATATATATATAATATATATATAATATATTAGGGTGGGTTCAAAAATTTTAAGTTGTGATATTCTTTCGCTTGAATTGTATTTTAATACCTTCGATAGTGGTGTGGCATGATAAGTATCCGTGGTGATTGCTTTCAATATTTTGGTTCGCACAGGAAGGTTCACTCAGTTACCCTAAGACGTAATAGGGAAGGTTTGTAGTGCAAGTGTCACCCGTGCCCTTTAACACTCAGCGATTTAAACATGTAAGTTTATACTGTTAAAACTTTGTTTGTTTGGTTTTGTAGCTTGCAGCTACTGTAGCCGGACTTGTTCTGCTCCTAAATCTATTAATAGTGGTGTTCCCCATGTTTCTGTCCTATCACCCACTCTCTTATCTATTATTCATGTATGATCTTCTAAGTTCTAAACTCAAGCCCTATATCCACTCTCTCCTCCCAAATCCACTCCTACGCTGATGATTCTACCCTGCATTTTTTCAACGTCGTTATTAGACCTCCAACTCACAGGAACTAAGTGATTCACGGAGAGCTGCCACCGAGCGCATAACTTCTGATCTTTCTAATAATTTTTTCTGATTGGGGCAAAGCAAAACTTGCTTTGTTCATACTTCAAAAACTCCAATTTCTTCACCTATCTACTCGACAAACCTACCAGATAACTATCCCTCTTCTTCAATGACCACTCACTGTCTCCTTCTCTACAATGCACTTCTAGGACTATCCTTTTACTAAAATCTGAACTGGAAACTCTCACATCTCATCTCTTGCTAAAACAGCTTCTGAAGAAGTTGTGTCCTGTGGCGTCCTGCGTCCTTTTTTCTCCCTCCCAATTGCCTTGCGCTCTACGGGCCTTATCCGTCCATGTATGGAGTATATCCACATGTTTGGGGAGGATCCACTCATACGCTTCCTAAACAGGGTTGAGTCAAAGCTTTTTCAGGGGTCTCATCAACTCTCTCCTCTGCTGAACTGTCTTCATATTTAAATCACCGGCAATGTTGCTTCTCTTCGCTCTCGACGTTATTTCATGCTCACTGCTCTTCTGAAAATTTGCTGAACTGTATGCATCCCTCTCCGCGCCTCCCTGCACAGCCTTTCTACTCATTCTTCCTATTCTGTCCATCTTCCTATGCAAGAGTTATCAGTATCTTTACTCTTTAATCCATTTCACTGGTAAATTCTGGAACTCTCTTCCCTGTTGTGATGCCCGTATTGTTATGGTTTTTACAATGTGGTTGCATGAAATTAATTAGATTAATTCTCTACTGCAAGCGAAGTATTTGTTAGTTATAGCTTATAACGATGAATGATTTTTATTTAGGGAAATGCTGCACAGTCCCAACGGTATTCCTATGGTCCCACCCCTTGAACACGATTTAAATATAAAGGTATTACGGTAGTCGTGGGGATCTATTAGTATCCCCGAGTACGTCTGAAACTTTTGGAAACGTGGAGAAGTATTTCCACATCAAGATAAGTCACTGGGTTTAGCAAGAAAAACTCCTACTTTTGACTCATGGGGATTTATTTAACAAGAAAAGTTACTCATCCTTTAAACTTAATGCTATTTATGGGATAACACGGAGAGAAGCTCTAAAGAGCATAACCTTCCACATCGGAATATATCATAGGCCTACACCCTACCCTATACAGAATATCATCTACTTAGACATGGAATATAGAGGGGAATGGAAATGTGAGAGTAATGAAATGTTTGCGAGCGCGACCACTGTGGAAACATGTTGTTCCGCTTGATAAATCTATCTGCGTGCTGAAGACGGTGAAGAAACGACATCACGTTGTTAGGCGGGGGGGGGTGGGGGGGGGGAGAGTACTAACACTGGTACGATATCACCTCACAAGAACAAAAACATAATATGAGTATAACACGAACACGATAACACATTACCTGGGAGACGGAAGAACGAATGGCACCGGGTCGCATGGCTCTTCCTGGAGGACTGAGGCCAGCAAAACGCGGGAATTAACGAGTTGTTCAAATACTCACCAGAGTCTTCATCAACGAGGACACGAGTGTCGAATGTTTCTTATTAGCTGTGGAAGCAGATATACTACGAAGTGAGTAACTATACACAATTCTCTAATTGATGAGGAAAATTTATTCATAGTCTAATCAACGGAATGGTATAAACTTAATCCAGAACGCCCGGTAACGAACGCGTTTTCACATTGTAGGGTATTTTGAAGCGTGATAGAACTTGCCGACTCTTAATTGAAGCGAATGACTCTAACTATTTAATGCTTAATAGCGAAACAAAAACTCGATTTTCTCTTTTTTAGGATCTCATAATCTAGAGTGTTATTCGATCTCCGAGGAGGGTTAGGGGGAGAATAAGAGTTTGACACAATCTACAAGTTATTGGTACAATTGCGAAGTTAATGTTCCATTTATACTCCCGGGGCTCTGCGCATAAATAATATTGTAATAATAATCCTATGAAATAAAAATATGAATGGCCTTATCCTAATAGCCTGTTCACTATATACTGGTATTTAGGCACACTAATACGTCTAGACTAAACCTATGGTTTATTGAACTTCTCTTTCCTTCATATACAATAACTCGGGATCGTGTGATGGAAATTTCCTCTTACTCATGTATGCATATTTCCGGCACTACACTGTTTCTGATTTTCCACTTTCCTAATTACTTAAATGCTTTCAAAGCAGAGTAACAAGACACCTCCGAACTAATTGCTCCCCTCTTTTTTATTTTATTCTCTTACTGTCTTCTTTATAGAGACTGGCAACTAAGCGTGCTTTGTGTTTACCCAATTTTTTTTTGTGCCCTTGCCAGTTTTCCTTGTGATGTAAAAAAAAAAAAAAAAAAAAAAAAAAAACCATACACTAACTAAAATGCCCATATCCATAAACTTGTTTATTTTATTGTAGTAGCATCTAACATAACCCATTAATGGGATAGTGGCCTTCTTTCAGGAAAAAAAAAATTACAAAAAAGTACCCAGCACACTGACAGTATCCACACACCTAACTTCATATTTGAAGAATGGCAGTCTGGCCACTCCGCCGGATTACAGAAGATACTTGCAGTGCCCGAAGCCCTTCTGACGGAAAGGCTGAACCAACAGCAGTAGTGATAGGAGAGGTCCTTTCTGAGTGGAACCTGAAGGACCGCATCGTTCCTGTCTGCTTTGACACAACGGCAGTGAAGGCAGTGAAAGACGGCAAGTCGGGAGTCTGTCTTCGCCCTGAGAGTATGTTAGACAAGCCACTGCTCTACTTCGCATGCTGTCATCATGTTCTCGAGATCCTATATTGGATATGGTGTTTTTTCTCTCCTTTCCAAGAACAGTCCAAATGACCAGAGATCAGCCTCTTCCTTGACTCATAAACATAGGCCACAAATAGATCAAACAAGTACTCCACTGCCATGAATGATGAACTATTATGCTGCGGGTTCAGCCGTGGAATAAAGAAATTATACAGCTTTCTTAAGCATTTCTGCAGCAAAACCATCCTCCCGATGATTACAAAAAGTTTCTGGAGCTTACAATAATCTTTCTTGCGTCAGTACCCCAGAGTCACTCCTCCGTCCAGTTTAGTGTCCTGGGTGCGCTACATCGTGAACGATGGATGGCAAGGGCCATTTATGTTTTGAAAATCAGGATATTTATTAATCAGTTCGAACAGCTTCGTCCCAAATGCTCGTATAATCGTGGACCCAGTCGAAATACCAATTTCCGGGAGAAACTGACAGACTTCTGAGTTTTCATTGTGAGATACTACGTTCGAGCATGGTTCTCCGCCACATTAGCAGCTGCTTCTCCTTGCTTAGACCTCACCCTCATCAAGGAACTAGCATCGCACACAAACCAAGCCATTAGGGACGCCGGGACAAAAGCCTTCTCTCGTCACCTTTGGTACCTATCTGAGGTGACAGTTGGGCTCGCCCTGTTCGAAGAAGCTTCCATTATGGAGAAAAGGGAAATAGTCCACCGTATAAAAACTGTTAAGGGTTTGGAAGAACCAACTCCTCGTCTCCACTTGACCCCCGAGGATGTTGTGAGTAAAAACCTGCCAGAGTGCTTCACCAGTACGACGAAGAAATTGCTGCAACATCTGGACATTGACTCGTCATTTTTGGGCACCGATCCCGTTACCTGGGCAACAGCAGATTCATATGCTCGAGGAAAGGAACGTGTGACTAAGCTACTGCTGACAAACGACGTGGCAGAGCGCGACGTGGCCTCTATTCAGGAGATCACAAAGAATGGCAGGACCAAGCAAGAGGATCAGCTGTGTTGCCAGAACTTCCTATGAAGAAGTTTATACCTGGTGCCTTTGTTATTGGAATGAAGTTAATTGGTTAAGATTTTTCCTTGATTTAAACTTGAATTGAGAATTGAAACTTGTCTTATGACTTCACTATGTGATTATAGTACGAACACTTCTCGCTGCGGAGAGTACTGAAATGGGGATGAATTTAAGTGGAAGGGGTAGGAGTAAGGTTAAGGGGAAAGGGTATGAGTTAAGGGGAAGTGCTGCCACCAGCTCAAGCGAGTAGTTCTCTGGTTTACTCCCTGAGCACGTGAATATACATGAGAATTAATGGTAGTCGGGGAGATATATAGTATTATACCGAGTAAGGCTGAAAAACTCTTTTGGAAGTGTGGGGAAGTATTATCCTAACACGCGGAATAGTCACCTGGGTTTTTGCATACACAAGCTAATTTGAACTCATCCTATTATCACCATGAAAATTATTTCTGTTTCAGATCTTAGACCATACATAAACCTAATCTGGAACGGGCAGCTCTTTAGAGCTAAACTCCCTCACAATGA
>JACEEZ010016184.1:25000-47551 GCA_016584305.1 Chionoecetes opilio | reverse complement strand
TGCTACTGATAGCGGCGCTTAACTCTGATCTATTTCTGTATAGGCATTTCTGACTGGGGAAAAAGCAAACCTTGTTTGTGAATGGCCAGATCAAACCCAATTTATTCTTACTATCATGAGCTATCTTAAATAACCTATCGATATACTTCCCTTACTACTATCTCTCCGAGTTCTGCCTGTTTTGGGATGCGGGAGAGCATGCGCTTAGAATTCAGATCTGCCTACTACTCTCAAGATTGGGACTAACACTATCACGTATCACCCTAGTACATGAAATAATGCGCACAGACTTAGATGTATGTGTGAGTGTGTGTGATGTGATGATGCTGTAGGATGACGCTATATTTCGCAGTATGTCTCTTGTATTCAGAATGTGTGTGTGTGATAGTGTGTTGTGTGTGTGTGTGTAGTTGATGTTGTGATGTGATGTGTGTAATAGTGTGATGATGTGTAGCTGATGGGTAATTGTATGTGTTGTGATATGTGTGTGTTGTGTGTTATGTTTTGTGTGATAAGTAGCAGTTATATTGCACTAAGTAGATAAGCTCCGCTTGGACCAGTGCGCTGAGTGTTAAGTTTAGAAGGGTTGCCTCGTGTGCTTCCCCTAGAACAAGTAGCATAATCAATACCGAATACAACAGACACAATGTCAGTGCTGAGTCTGTGTGGGGTGTTGTCGTGTTAATGAGTGTTGAAAGGGCTCTCACCCATCTCTATGTTCTTCTATGAGTTTTCGTCATATTCTGATCTAGGTCTTACGTATTTTATTAGTACGGAGTTCATTTGATGGGTTCCTTAGTATTATGTGAGTTCAATGTGGATGCAAAGGTTATCAGACACTTGACCTGGTGACATGGCATAGTGTCCCTGTTCTATTTCACTTGTATTTACTATTATATATACTAGCATATACGGTATATATTTCTAGCTTTTTGTTACACGAGTTATAATAATCTAACGCTGGTCATCATTCATAGAGTAGGTATAGTGTGATTTACAAATTGCTTTAATATTGTGGTCAGCTACGGAGAGTAATGGGCACGTATTATCACTTGATGTAGACATTGTGGAGCGCGGTCTGACTGCTGTAGTTTACTGGTAGTTATCGTTTGTATGTCTAATGACTGATGTAGTTGCAAGTGACTATTAAGTCATTTAAACATAGGACGCGCGGTGTCTGCGTACACATTTTAGCAAACCTCACTAATGAAATTGGACTGAGATCATGCAATATATACCTGTGTACGACCATTATCGCAACTATGCACATGGCAATTTCATACCTTGAGGCTACTCCATCGGAGGACTTGTAAGTGATTCCGAATGGCTATAGTTTCCAATGTCACAGTTTGAGATATCATGGTGAGGGTCATTTATTAATGTCAAGGGAACATTAGCAATGACGAAAAGAAACGCTCCTGTTTGACATATATTTTTAATAATCAGCAATACCAACAAATTTCGTTTACGTACCTTAGCTCGATGAAGGGCAAAGTTTTTTTTCCTATGCACAAACTTTCAGTCCTAGCGTGACGAGAACACTTAGTAACCATAGGAGGCTTTAGATTCTATGTTAAACCCCCTTATGGCATGGTGTACAAGCCGAGAATGAACATTATAGCCTGTATATATTAATAAAATAGTGAATTTTTATATGAGTATAGTATTCATGTTTGTACAATAGTATTAGAAATAGAATGGGTCGGTTTTGTGGCCTGTATGGAAAATAGATGCAGCTATCTTTTAGAGTAATATATCTATTTCAGGCTTGCTAATAATCAAGTACGCTCCTTACTTGCCAGTACTATCTCATCTAGGATATTCTGAATGAGCAGCTTTGGTCAGCCTCCGTCGATTATACTAACATCGTCATCTCTAAATACCCTATTAGTACCGTATGGCTGCGTGTGTATTCCGTTGAGTTTTCTTATCTTTAGACATTTCTTGGGGTGTCGATATTTAGTTGTTTCAGTAATGCGTGCGAAAAATACATTGTACCGAAATAGGCATAATTTCATGTCAATCTAGCGATCTAACGCCCAGGACATGTTGTATGTTTATCTGTGATGTGTTAGTCCTATGAAAATACATTTAAACATGTTCGGCCGGAAAAGAGTTAATACAAGCAGGTCTAATGAAAAAGATGGTCGTTAGGAACGTAAGCCTTATAAAACATGATGTCATCATTAATAATCACTGCTAACGTTCATACAGTCGTTCCACCGATTACCATCAGGAGCGGTCATCTCAATCTCCTATGCAGGATATATACAAGACTTTATCGACGCGCCCTATAGCAGTGGCTATGAGTGTCCATAGCAGACACATAAAGTCTTTGGGCAGCTCAGTCAATAAATTGTGCTAAATCTGTCCGCGTCCACGTACAAGGCAAATGTGGTTCCGATGCTCGCGTTGGCTGCCCTATAAAATAAGTTAATTATTCCACAGCTGATACATTGTCACGGTCAATCAGTGCCCTACTGCTTGCCCGCATGGCCCTAGTGGTTGATCAGCCGGAGCTAGCCAGGATACGAGATTTCCCTACTAGTCAGTATGAACATATAGTGGGAGCTTTTTATATAATTATGAAGGAGTAACATACGCTATTTCTTTGGCCAACTCCTCATTTTATCAAATCTTGGTGAGCGCTCAGACTCGATGAACTTTCCACCAGTACTAAGCAAGGATGGGGGAGGTTATATCGTAGGACATTAGAAGGACTTCTAGCTCAGCCATTCGCGATGGATCTGCTGCTGCTTCTCTAAGACTCCTATGCAGATTCGGCATAGCTGCATATGTTACCTACAGCATCCACATTCTCTTATACGGTCTAGCATCCTATGTTACTCTTATCCAATATGAAGATATAACAGTATCATCGCTGAGTTGAGCCTGGCGCTTGCCTGTGAGTCTGACTGAACTTCCTCTCAAATGAGTGGGTGCTCTTCCAACTCCGTAGTAGTGAACGGCATGTCATGCGTGTATGGTGCATTCCTGCAGACACGGGATAAAAAAATGACAATAGTGGAACGCATGCTCTAAGAGGCGTCCCAAAACCGCCAATCCTATGAAGAAAGAAAAGAAAAAAATAAAGAGTCTCAGTAGGCGAACGTCCACATGTATCCAATGACGTCCTTGATCGTCCGATGGGACGTCCTGACTTCCGGCTTAAATCTATCGGAATTGTGTGCTGAGCATGGAAGGATGGAACTTGCGTAAAGACTACACACTGCATAGATTATATGTGGGGTGTGGAGTGAACTGAG
Organism: Chionoecetes opilio; assembly: GCA_016584305.1. Taxonomy (NCBI): domain Eukaryota; kingdom Metazoa; phylum Arthropoda; class Malacostraca; order Decapoda; family Majidae; genus Chionoecetes; species Chionoecetes opilio. The sequence goes on along the minus strand of JACEEZ010016184.1, from coordinate 44,285 downwards.
CTGGTGACGAAGATCTGAATAAGTCTCCTTGCCCCTGTATATTCCACTCTATCGTGAGAGCTAGGACATATGCGACACATTCTAGCTTTGCAACTAAGCACTAGCTGATCGGGCGAGGTGTTCTACACAACAAGTATTGAATCACACAAGTTATTTAGAATATGTCTCTTATTGCCTGAATGAACGCTAATCTATCAAGACCCTGGATTCGAAGAGGGAGAAACTTTTGTACTAGGACTTATCAAGTATAACCTAAAGTGGTCGAAATCTTCTGATCAGTACATCTGCCTCTTGGTGGGTTATGCAATATACGGTCTGCTAGCTACTATAAGCGCAAGCTAGGTCTCTCTGTATAGATGTAGACCGGGCTGAATTTCTAGCCTGCTGGATGATACGCTTAGCGTCCATACCAGGGACAATCTGGGAAATGTACATGAAATTGAGTGATCGTTTACTATCTTTCATAACGACACAGTAAGACATTTAGATTGCTAGGGCTTTCAAATAGAGCGCAGCGATCTTACTAAGCTGTAGGCTTTGCATTCTATTCTGCAGTAATACCTTGCAGCGCCAGAAAACGAAATAACATCTGCATCCTCGTCAATGGATTTGTATGTATTCAGTGATTACGTGGCACTTTGGTTATGAGGCTAGTCAGTAGACTTTCTCTTCTCATCGACGAGTTTGGACCCAGAAATATTTCTGTTTACTAAAGACAAATGCACTAGGGGAGTCAGGTAAGGCTGTATACGTCTCTGCCCGTACAGAGTTTTTCAGACACTGTCCACTTACACCTCTCCAGCAGGTGTGGCTTTCGTGGGTGTTGTGCTATTGCACCATCGTGGTACTGGAGTGAGTACCCACTAAATGTAAGCTGTCTACTTCTCCCGCTGCAATCACGCCTTGCAAGCTGTTAGCACGGTTCGTATCGAGCATCCTGGCTAAAGATCCCCATCCACTAGTCTGTCTCAGTATAGAGTCATCCGGAGTTCATTATGCCAAATGACGACATATCAATCATATCCACAGCGTCTCTCTTGATGCGGGGGGGGGTAAAATCTTATTCCGCCAGCCTTCCTAGGCATCGTAAATCCTTTATTTTTTTCCAATCTGCTAAGAGACGATGAATAGGGCGTGCATTATTCTAGTAAGTGAGATTCCACGCAGACAATATCGGTCATCGCGGTGTGATGCTCTCGTACACGATCTTGTATAGTATAGGCTAACCCCTAAATTATATTAAACACGCTAGTGATGAACGCAAGCACATTCCATGGTCGCTCGATCCGGAATCGATTGACTAGCTATTGACCTTATCACTACTACATCGGGCTAGATCGACTAGTCTGTCCCTCGACAATATCTCTTATTAGGTTGGTGGCCGATTCTCATTCGAGGGAAGTGACCATTATACGGCACATACTACTTAAGAGCATGTAGTAGCTCGGCTCACTTAATACGTCTGATGTCTCCCTATATAATGTGCTCTGGGGCTCTTCAGTCGTGCTTAGGTATATATTTATACATGGAGTGGTGCTTTCAAGCTTAGGGTTTTGAACATCAAATATATGAGTTACTTTCCATACAATAGTTACTTAATAGGGCTCGTAGTATTCCCTAACATTGTAGAATCTCGAAATCATTTAGAGCTACGCTCTGTCGGGGGCTGAGCACTATTTACCTCCGGCGCGCCAGGCACATCTAATGACAATCTTATTCTTAAACCGATAAAGCCGACCCATGTACCGTGTGGAGCTGGACAGGACTGTACGGTCAGCGAGAGTTCACTCGGCTAGAGCTCGGAATTATGCCAAGTCTGAAGACGCAGTAATCATTGCGCGCTGTCAAGCTTCTTGAGTTAATAGGGACTCTAAAAAATATTCTTTGCAGCGTATCTAGAACTAAGAGCTTAGATTACCTGACGGATTATTGAAAGAGTCTCGTGCTATGCTCCTCTTGGAGGCTCGTAATAATAATGTACGATCTCGATGCATCTTATACGTCGATGTCGCAAGGTTTGACAAGCAGTATGAAGGAATTAAATAGGAAGGGGCAAGTATTATCCATTCCATCCCTCTTTCCGTTCTATGCTCGATTAATGATGAGCCCTCGTGTGGCAGTCTATGCAAGCCTGACATGAATAGCAGGAGACTTATGCATTTCCCATAGTTAGTGTTACAGTGCAGAGCAGACAGTTACTTGTGACGTCTCCTAGCTGCTAGAGTGACTGTTGTCTTGCTAGGAGCCAGAAGCAGACACGGCGACCTGCGCCCACAGCACCTCAGAGCGCAATAGATTTTTATTCCAGGAGTCGAGGAGAATCTTAGCAATGTTCTTATGCATTTACCCACTCGCTGGCGTCTTAGGTAGTGAAAAAAAAAAAAAATCAAGCCATGAAGGTTTGCGCTGACCTTCCCAGAGCCTAGATGTACTGTCCCTATTATGCGATGCTCTGTCCATCTAAAGAAGATATCGGATCTCCTAGGTTCTTGTTGAGTCATCCTATCCATTATAGGCATCTGGATTGGAGAAGCGTTCCCCCAGTAGCTGTGGTGTGACGGTGGTGATCCCGTATCTGCGCTCATCTTAGCCTGGGAATGGGCCCCCTCCCTACCGAAGACCTTTCTCCAGCCACATATATCTGACTAACTTCATGTGTGTGATAAGTTTTCGAAAAATAGTAAATGTCGACTTAATGGTTTTATCTGGGAAAAGCGTTTAAACCTTTTTCTCTCGACGCTGTTTCTTCAGTGTTGGAATACATCCGTAAGAATCCCTGCTTACTACGGAAGTGCGCATCTATTTCGCTTACGAGTCTGCGCATGATTGTAGCGTGGGCATTCGCGCTCTACGGACCATGTTACCACCTGGTATCCATGTTGCATTGCCAGTCTATACTCTTTTCTGGACTCTTCTGAAAGGGTCTCTGCCGACAGGCGGCGCTTGGACGTACGGCGGTCTATTCGCTATCATAGCCTGTTCATGACCTAAAGATATTCGAGGACTTATTGAAGAGGTCGTTTGCCTGTAGTTGCGGCATGCAGAGTTTCCTAAGCCACAACCTGGGTTTCTTCAATGTTCGAATGATTGTAGCGTAAGTTCATACTTTCTACTTGAACACCGCTCGCTTCGCATGGATGCTATCTGCGTCAATGGTCGGCTCTAGTCTATGCATGTAGCTCTGATAGCGCGTGACTGGCTCTTATCGATGGTATTGTTGATGTAGCTGGCGGCAGTATGAGGGTTACTTGTTAGTACGAGATATATTGCGGAATCATTGATGATTATAAGTTCAACTCGTGCTTTTGCTGCTTGTCAGGATTGTTCAGGATCTGCAGGAGAGATAGACTTCACTTGCTGATTGATTAAAGTTTGTGAATGGGAGCGACGTAATCGTGGCTTATCTGCGGATTTCTTCCATATCGTAATGGAGGACTGGTATGCGTTCATTTTTGCAGAACCCGTGGGATTCATCCCGACCCGACCTACATCTTTAAGGGAAGAGAATACAATGTAGGGAAGAGACCCGGTTTTTTAAGGACTCAATTTGACAATAGACTGACTTGGGTCCTCACCTTCGTGTCTCAAACTGAACTGTCTCCGGACATGGATCTTACTGAAAGTCCTCTCGCACTTACGCTAGCTGGGGGGGCTGACGGGGGGGGGCGATAAATAGATCGACCGCTACATCATCTCTTCCTCCGTTTCATCTTATCTTGGAGCCTTAATATCGAATACGTGTAAGTGTAACAATTCCATCTGGGGCACACCCTAAGCTTCGACGCTTAGGCGTAGATAGCTGATATAACGGTCATCATGCTGTGTCCCGTCTGGCAACTATCAGGGGGCGTTCTAGGATCATCTCCCACCCCTCGGCAAGTGCTATTTGGTGGTATTATGCTGGATGAGCTCTCTACCTTGTACCTATCTAAGTTTATCGATTCAACTGAACGCCAGTCCTCCTGTTAAGATTGTTGGTATCAGACTCACGCGCATGCCCATTGACGTTTCAATAGACATTGCCGGGGGGGGGGGGCATGGGAGTCTGTGGATTCCTAGATCGCAACTTATAATCTCATGTGGTACGAAGAAGCTTTTACTCAAGCCAGCGTCTTATGGTTTCCGGGGGGATGACTTGAGGCTATTTATGAGGCTTTAGTACGTTGGCATAATCTTCATTCCTGCTTTCCGGATCAGTCAGCATAGGGCGCTACACGAGTCCGCGTTTCGCATGCTTCTTCCCTATGAGAGATGTCCTGCTTTGACAAAAGCCTAACTAGCTCTCAAAAGGGATCTTTACCTTCCTATCTATGGAGCTGAGCTTTGCCCGATGTTTTTAACCACTTTTGCAACTCTTCAGGAGTTGATCGGTCCCTATTGTTCTTACGTCTGCATGGATTCGCATACCATACAGTATAGGTTGGAATACGTGTTACCCAGTATATCCCGATTTCGTTAACAAAGGCGTCCAGCGCATTCAAGTGTTTTCATCTCGTTTTTTTTACGGTGAAAATAAGTGCTATTTTATATGCCTCATGATTATTTTTTACCTTCCGGATGTTGTCGTTTACAATTTTTTAGTGATCATGTAGTGCTCTTCAAGCACTATGTTAATTTTTTTTACACACGTGACAATACTCCGTACACTTCGCCGCATCGGTGTCAACTTTGCGCCATGCCTATGGTATATGTTCTTATAATCTGGACTAATGTCCAAGAGCGCGAGGGCGGCCTGGTGTATCCGCTTTCTTACAGTGGGTACGCGCGCACATGTAGGTGTATGGCTCGGTAATGAGTGAAGGTTCTGATGGTGTGCCATACATAGGCAATATAGCTGGCAGCTTAATAAAGATGAACTAGCTTCATATGCACTAATTTATGGGGGCAGGGGTGCGGCTACGGCCCATTAGTCGCGAGGCATCAGCAAATTCCATTAGGATCAGTTCTCATCTATATGTTGGCAGATATGTTTGGATTATTATAGGCAAAATAAACTGCGCACGCCTCCGCCAAAAGTATCGAGGACTGGAGGAGAGCTTATCCATGCGGATACTCTCTCGGGAGATGGGAGATCTGCTAACTTGCACGATATGTCGATATTGGATGGGTCAGCAACTCTTTATATACCTTCTGCGGTCCTCACTTAGGAGAGAAGGACGGGGAGCACCAATCACTATAACTGTGATGAGTGTTATGTCCAGGCCTTAACTGTGCCGAGCTACTTGCTGCGTTCGAACAGGGGGTGTCCCACGTCTTGGGAGACCTGCGTGTGCAATTTTTGTCTGCTAGTGTCGCGTGTGTCCGGACTGGTGGCTTACCGTCTCTTCCCTGGCATGGAGAGGAGTGTCTTCTACTCCGGACAGAAGTTCCTCTCACACTTTATTGATGAAGGTACTGGTGCCCTTCTCACAAGTTATGATGTTTTTAATATTAACTAGATGTATTGTTTGTTTGTACTCTTAGTCTGCTTTATGTATTTCGGTAATTTCAATTATATTTTGATTTTAGTTCTCTTGTAAATTATGTATCTTTAGTTTACTGTGTTACAGATAGCATCTTTATTGTAATTTTAGCTTAGGATCGTCATATAACACGCATCGCGTATAGCTGCGCCTTTAATTGAACTTATTAATACAAAGTCACGTGGGGGGTGCAAGTCTGCATCTCATAGTAATCACCAAAGAATGAATGGCCAAATGTTTAAGTTTTACACAGCCTTAGTCTTTACATATAATATATTTATGTGTCCTTTTCCAACTTTACTTGAACATGCCTCTCAAGTAACGAACATCTACTAAGTTTATGCATTATATACATATATAACTCATGGAACTGATTATATTATAGTCGTACGCGCTATTGTTTCTTCCTGGTTTTTACTTTAAGAGATATACATTCAGGCAATGACAAATTATAAAGGATTTCCATAACGTCATTTCTTGTAGGTATTTCCAGACACCTATCACAATTGATATATTATATTTTCAACTTCTAAACCCTTAAGGTCCCTCAAAGTAGGTTGTCTAATATAAATCGACCCTTGGGGTTTATAGTGATTTTCCAGGGTCCATAACTGCTTTGTTAGAGTTAAAAGGGACTCGATGATTTGTTCAGATTATAAATAACTACGATTCCGGCGAATTTGCCGCTCAACTATGTCTACATAGTCGCTTCCTTGCGTTATTATCCTTGATTGGCCCGAGTACTTCCACGCTTTCAATGTGGGCTTTTCGTATTGGCAATCGCCTCCTACAAAATTGTTTCATCAAGAATACTCTTTAGTTTAGTCGGAAGCTCATGATAGAGTTTTTCTGCTTTGAAGTCTCTCCTTTCATTTTGGCACTTATACTAATGATTCTGGTGATGGTCCCGTCTCGGCGCCCCGAAGCGTGGCTGATGCCGGTCAGATTGTTCATGGTATAATGATTTTGCTGCCCAATCGCTAGGGTCATAATGAGTTCATTAGATGCCTCAAACTCGTTATTTTCCGTCCATACCAAAAACAAGACACTGATGAAGTTCTCGGGCGGTCTGTCTGAGGCTATGTGCTCGATTATTCAGTGACTTGATACACGTAGAATAATATTGGTTAGTCCAAGTGGGTATAAGACATACACATGTATCTCTAGCACTGGATCATCAAAGTATCTCTTTAGCGCGGTTATGTGAATTTGTCGGGCTATAGCTTAGCAAGAGAGTCTCATGATGACTATGAGGGACTTAAATACCATTTGTCATCTCGCTGTTCGAACATGATATATGATATGGCTTCGCCTAATATTTTATTTGGCGGTTATGTGTGTGGTTATAGATTTTTATTCTATTTTGTTTACCGTTGAGTTATTCGCGCCTGTAGGATTGATTATCTTACATTGAATCAGAGTGCTCCGGATAGTTGGAATCCTGTACTGTATCTTACTGGAAGACTGTGGAATGGTTGCCCTTAATATGCTCGTGTCGTAGGTGCATAGCTGGATTTCTTTGTGCCACCTGAGTAGTATGGACATATTTTAGGATACATGAATATCGCAATTGGATCACCTGGTGTCTCGCCATACGCCCGCGAGCTCGTGCATTCGAAGTGTGAAGGGGCTTGATGGTACGCGCTGTGGTACGTGGGTGTTTTGGCTACTGGCGAAGTGCGAATGGTAGACAGAAAAGATGCTTCATATTTATATATTACTCATAGCAGCACTTGAACGCGTGCGAGCCACCTTATGACACTCTACTCACATCACAGAGGTCAACACATTACGAATTGCCGAAGGAGTTGGCCTACAATCGTTGAGACTGCAACATTCGCCGATCTCATCAGGCTTACTCCTACTTCTAGACGCATTTACGTACTTCGGCACCTATCCCGTACTTCGCTGTATGTCCCAATCTTTTAGTCAAACAGACTTTGTGCGGCGTAGGACTCTGTTCCTCACCGCCTATGAATGAATGATTCAATCTTATAGGTTACGATGGCGATCGCGCAAGTGAAGTTATATGTTCTAGGGGGAGGTGACGACTCTTTTAGTGTTAGGGTAATCAAGCAAGGGGGGGGGGGGTTGGCTCGTTGTGATCCAAAATGAAAAGTGAATTATAATAGATTGATTTTCGCAATTTGACAGTATTAATGTTCTCTTATGTCAAAAATTGAATTTTAATCGGTTCGTTTGTCGGCTTAACTTTTTGTGTTGTGAGGCCATCTTCTTTAGGCATATGGGCAAGACATGGACTTTTATATTATATGGCATATTAACAGTAACGCTTTAGCCCGCGCTTAAATATAAGCAGGCTGTTCATGTTTGCACCTATCATCACCTAATCTTGGGATCACCGTATTTTTTCGGCAGGGAACTGGACTTCTCCTTGTTAAGATTAACCAAGTGGGTCAGAAACTGCCCGCACTTATAGAGCCGAGCTCTGGATCCAAGGTTGGGCCATACGCTTTGTTGAGCGGTGTGATCGTATATGTTTGTTGAGTCGTCGAGAGTGGGCTTACTGTCTCTTGATCGGCAGTTGATGAAATGAATGCAGAGAAGGGATTCATTTGGGACTCCATTACTCGCAAGAACCATCGTAGCTTACGCACTGTCGCGGGAGGGTGATATGGAAAAAGCGGGGGTAACCAAAAAAAAAAAAAACAGTGAGAGACATTGCGAAGCAAGTCTGACCCCCTGCGATGGTGCTTGGTTTCCCATTGACAGAAATCAAACGCCCACGTTTGCACCTCCAGTGGTTGTTATTAACCGGTTCCGTGACGCAGAATGATAGAGATAATTTTTGGGAAGAAGGTTTAGGAAGGTGTTGAGGACAGAGCAACTAAAGGCATAAATGGGGATTCGTGGAGTGAGGAATATGGACAGGCTGTTTTGACATAAACCGGCCTGCCCTCGGTAACGAAGCGATCTTGCCTCTGCATAGGACCAGGAATTCCCATTGCTCCAACTCCCAGCTTGTGCCACGCCGAAGAGCACACTGTGCCGGGTGACTGCCCCCTGGCCATCAAAGTCACTACTTTAGAACCTGGAGTGGCTGTACGTTACCAGAGGATCAAGTTGGGGGAGGAAGTGCAATTGATGATAACAGGGAGTTAGACAAGAATGAGACTCATAGACAATGAAAGCAGCAAAGGAGAAAGCAGTTTTTTTTTGTGGAAGAGGAGGTCTAGCTGAAGAAGCAGAGGCAGAAAGATGAACAGGTCCAGACGTCATGATCTGCAGGAGCAGGATGTTCCTTGGGCCAGATGCTGAAATTAATCACACAGGCTTCTGAGGATGGGACGGGGAGTCGTTCACCAACTGCCCCCTCAAGAGAACCGAGGCAGGATCATCAGGATGCGCCATACTGGTAGACCGAACTGCTCACCGAGGAGAGGCTGAGGGTCCCTGGCACCCCTTGTGATGCAGTACTCTTGGACAGGCCAGCTGCAAGAAGAAACACCATGCCAGCCGAACCTGGCGCTGGCAAGCATGCCCGGTTCGACGTTTCCGCCCACTGCTGCTGCTGCTTAGCTTCCTGGTGTTCCTCCAGACCTTATCGCTGACGGCTCCTCTCTCCAGTACATGGTCGTCCTGTTCTGCGATCCTAACAACACAAAAACCAACAGAGACTAGGGCCGCCTCCTAAGACATCCTCAACGCAGCTCAGAGCGATGAGTGTCGCAGCCCAAGAAGGTCCAAACAGCTGTGACCTTCTATGTGCGGACAGGAGCATAGGTTCGCACACTCGAATGTTGTCCTCCTCTCGCTGATGCGAGTCAGAAGTGAGGACGACTCGCAGTTCGCCGTGGACCCATATTTTGAAGCTGAGGGTTTGGCGAGATTATTGGGGACACATGTAAGTACCCTCGCATCACGCCCAAATGCTGAACTTGTCAGCCACCAGCTTGCAGACCTGATCAGCTGGCAGCAGTGGCCTAGGTGCATGAGCCGGCATTCACCTGTTCACTGTCCGGGGATCAGATCCGGATATCCTGTCAAGCCGTACGAGGTTCCGGAGTTCTCTCTCCACAACTCAGAGCGACCGAAAGAGTCTTGAAGCAGTGACAGAGGCCTGCGGCAGCAGTGGTGGGGCAGCAGGCCGAGACGGGTTCATCCGGGCTCGGGCCCACAACCAGGAGACCCTGCCTTGCTTCAGGTCTAGAAGGACATGATGGACACGTTCTAACGTAGAGGCCTGTGACACTGTGATGTAGTGTCCTGATAACCACTGATCAGAATAGCTTACCACCTTAGTCATGATTGGGTACCATATTGGTGCATGAGGCAATAAATAGGACCAACCGGACACTGCGTACGTGCTTTAAGCATTATTCGATCAGGGTGCAATATAAAAGTGCGATTTTGCATAGTAAGAATTACTCAAATGCAAAAATGAATTAGATAAAATCGTCTTAGAATTCCATTTTGCGTAGGAAATTGGCATGCCAAAGTTGAGAAAAAAGAATTTTTGTGGGGGGTTATACGGCGTACCCTACTTCTAGGTGTCTCCCGACTTTCTCTAATTCCGTTCCGCCAGTTCATGATGCATGATGGTCTTCTATTCGTTTGTCCTAACGCCTCTGATCTCTGAGGCTCAAAGAACAATGTCCGCGGGCTAATAAAAGTGGACAAAAAGTGCGCTTAGTTTTGCCAATCCTAATAAAGAAGCAGTAAGAGAAGAAGTAGAGGGGTGGGCCAATATTAGTTTCGGAAGTGTCTTTTTACTCCCTCTCTTGAACAAATTTAAGTTGTAGGAAGGTGGAAAATAGAAGCCGAAAGAGAGTTCCAGACTTTACACAGTGAAAAATGGGATGAAGGGGTAAGGAACCTGGTTTTACCTCATGCTTAGTGAGGATAGCAAAAGAGGAATGAGAGTCAGTAGAAAGTCTTGGTGCAGCGAGGCCACGGAGGGAGAGGTATGCGTTGGCTAAGTCATAAGAACAGTGAACATGGCAAATAACGGTAGAAGATCTCAAATAAGCAACTTTGGGCGGTACAATGTAAAAAATGATGACGTTCGTCGCAGGAAGGGAGTTGGTGAGGAACGAAAAGCTTTGGCTTAACCCTGTTTAGGAGAGCTGGATGAGTGGATCTCGCCCCAAACATGGACTCCTCCATTACGTTGGCGAAAGTCTCAGTCGAGCCCAGAGGTCTTCTCGTCGGCTAATGTCTTCATAGATGACCTGAGGTCTTCTCTGTCGACCTGAATTCTACTAGAGCGAATGAGTTCTTCTCATCGCCTGATGTCTTGCCCAGTCGACTTGGGTCTTCTCAGTCGACCTGAGGTCTTTCTCAGTCGACTAAGATCTCCAAGATTGAGGTAGTTTTTGTTGTCTCTCTGGGATGGGCTACGTCTATGTTTTTAAGGTGGTGAGAGTGGGTGTTGTGAGTGGAGTTGAAATGAAAGTTTTTTTCCCTTGCTGGAAGTGGAGAGGAAGTGAGGTGGAGAGGGAAGGGGACGTTGAGTGCGAGTGTGAGTAAGAGCGGTGGAAGAGATGGCTTTCGGGGTGCTTTGAGTAGTGGTGAAGTGAAGGAGTGGGAATGGGTTGTTTGGTGAGGGTTTTCATGTGAAGTTGGTGCAAAGGAGGGAGTTGTGATTGCTCCAGAGGGGCCGAAAGCCGTGAGGTGGGTGACTGTGGAGAGAATGGAGAAGAGTGTGGCTAGTGTAGGAGGGCAAAGTGGGTGTTTGTGAACCCGGTGATGTGGAGTGCAGTGGAGGATATGTGCAATTCTGGAATTCGCCTTGAGCGATTGGCGATTTGAAAGTGTAGGTGAAGAACCAAGAGAAAAGAGATTCCTAGTTCTTAACAGTTGGGTTTTCACCATCTGATAGAGGCTTACTTAATGAGCACCTGGAATGGTGGCTTACCTAGTGGGGTGCCTCTGAAGGTGGCTTACCTATGGGGCACCTGACGGTGGCCTACCTAGTGGGGCACCTGAAGTGAACCTACTAGTGGGGCACCTGGAAGGTTGGGTTACCTAGTGGGGCACCTGAAAGTGTGCTTACCTAGTGGGGCAACCATGAAAGGTGGCTTACCTAGTGTGGCCACACTGAAGGTGGCCTATCCTAGTTGGGAGAGAAGGGGAAAATTGCAGGACTTTTGCTACCTAACGGTGACTTACCTAGTAGGCACCTGAATATAGTGAGTGAAGTAGAAGAGCATAGTGGGTCTACTTTGAGGCTGAGTGAAGGACCCTATCACCTTACAGGTAGAGTTCATGAAGTCTTTCATTCTGCCTAGCCTCATCGGTGGCAACCCTCTGGCCAGCCCTCGCATCACCCATTCCAGCCCTACAGCCCGACCGTGGATACCAAGGGCGCTGCTAGCACCCTGCCCGCCGCGGACTCCTGCAGCCAGCGTTGCCCCTACCCTCGGCGGCCGCCCTCAAACCGCCAGCTGCTGCTCACCCTGCCGCGTGGTACTGGCCACGCAGCGGTGCTGCACCCCATGCCCACAGAGCGGTGGCGCACTCCCTTTCCCTGGCCTGGCCCGTATTTCCGCCACCGCTAGGTGAAGAGGAGGTAAAGGACAAAAGGGTTGACGATACATCCCTACCCGAAAGTAAAACGATAGAGTCTAGAGACGATACATCCTTACCCGAAGGTAAAATCTTGGTTGTTGGGGACAGTTAGGTTTTATTTTTGGATACGGCCTTTTGTGACAAGAGATATGAAGCGTAGGAAGCGGATGTATTTCCCAGGGGAGGGGATAGGTCATGTTAGTGATAGCATAGAGGCGTGCATGGCAGGCGAAAGGGACCAAAGGAAGGAGAGGCTTGTGTGGTGTCCTTCCAAGGCGACGAAGACGTGTTGACGACGTGTGCTACTCCAGGGCGATTGCTCTGAAATTGAATGCGATTTGAAATTTTGCAATGAATTGCCGGCTCAGCCGCAATTCATTGCAAAGCCAATGGATGGGCCTATGTCGATGACTGTAACTGGTTTTTCAGACAGGACCGCCTCTACCACAGGGATGGGGTGGACCTTTCGCGGAGAGGGGTTCATATCCTGTCTGAATCCCTTGAACGGGAAGTAGGTGCCTTGCAGAATATTTTAAAGATAGAAAGCCGAGGAATGGACACTGGAGTGAGAGGAAGGGAAACCAGTGACACTAGAACAAGTTTTAGAAGGCAGGAAACTAAAGGTATTTGTAAGATAAGAGAAAGAGACTGGTTAGTTACAGCTATTGGGAAAATTGACATGATGAAGAAAAGTAAACTAAAGATGTACTATACCAACTGTAGGAATATTTTAAACATGATAGATTTACTGAGAAAAATAACTAGTGTAAAATAGTTTGATACAGTAACATTAACAGAAACATGGTTAGATATGTCAGGCAAAGTATTTAATCCAGAAGTTGAGATGGAGGGGTGCAAGATATTTCACAAAGACAGGTTAGGCAGTGGAGGAGTTGCACTTTATGCAATAGATACATTGCAGTGTTGTATGAACAATGTTATAAATACAGAGGAAAGTGTATTTATTTGGGTGGAAGTTAGGGTGGGAACTAACAAAATGCTTTTGGGTATAGTGGACAGGCCTCCAAATTTATGTAAAGAGGATTCAGTTCCTATATGGCAAGAAAAAAGCAAGACTTGTAGATATAATCGATTGTGCGTGGTAGGATATTATAGTCCTAGGAATATTAACTGGGATTTAATTGTAGGAGATAATAACGCAGAGGAATTGTTAAAACTAGTTCAGGATAACTTTATAAAGCAGGCAATCAAGGAGCTTACAAGGGGGACACAATATTATATATTTACTGTAGTAACAAAGAGGGAAGATTTAGTTACGAAAGCTGCGGTTGGAGGTCAGTTAGGTGATAGTGATCATTGTGAAATCTGGTTTTGCTTAAAATTGGAAGTAGGTTCTATAAGTGTTAATATGCGTCGAGTAGCTGACTTCAGAAGAACAACTAATTAGGCAGGATTAAGAAGACACCTGGAAGAGATCAACTGGGGTCGAATGGAGGGTGAGGTGAGGTTTGATGTCAGAGCAGTAGGTGGAGTCACTGAGGTTAGTTAGATGAGGTATAAACATTCTCTGTCAGCAATTTTATTGCAGGTCAGAAGATGAGGTTTATACATTCTTTGTCAGTAATTTCTTTGCAGGTCATGAAAAAAATATTCCTTAAAGGCTATCAAGGATAAATGACCACAAAATATATGACTGCGAGTTTGAAACACACCATAGGATTGAAATGGAATATATACAAAAGGGTTAAGGCAGAACAGGTGAGCAGAGATCAGTATAATGTAATGGCTGGGACCGTAAAGAAATTAACAAAAACAACAAAGAAACCTATGAAATTGAGGTTGCTGGCGAGGCAAAGACCGACCCTAAGGGATTTTTTCATTTTCATAAAACAATGACTAGGGAATTGGTGGGTCCGTTAAAAATAGGACAGGGGGAGATTATAAGTTATGGAGAGGAGTTGTGTAAAATTTTAAATGATTATTTCTTAAATGTTTTTACTCAGGAGGACATGCAGATGGTAGCTACCTGGTACTGAACAGATGTTTAGAGGTGAGGAAGATGAAAAACTAAAAGTAGCTCCGAAAGACTGTAGGCTGTAGCTCCGAAACTATCCATAGGATTTTCTCAAAAATATCCTCATTGTGATTTCCACGCAAAGTTACCATCCTAAGACTAGGAAAACCTAACCTTCCTTATCTAACCGCAACCTAACGTAACGTAACCTGACGTGTTCATGAGTAAACGCCATATACTCTTCCAGAAAACGGGAATATGCCATCGGGAGCCGTAGCCTTTCCCACAGCCACCATCGCTGGAAGCCGTTGCCACCGCCACCGCCAAGACCAGTGGACAATATCGTCAACGGCACCAATAGCCGCTATGCCTAACGAAGACCCCAGCATGTATGCTGCCACAGGTACCATCTCTTTCCGTGTACCTCCATTCTTCAGCCAGGACCCGTCCATGTGGTTCTCCATCTTGGAATGCAATGTCAAGGCTTCCCGCATCACAGCTAGTCTTACGCAGTTCTCCAATGCCACAGCTCTTCTGCCACCTAACGTGCTCTCGCTAGTCTCTGACGTCATCTGACGTCTCTGACGTCTGCACTCACGTCTTCGTCAGGGTAGACGCAATCAAGAAGCCGCTTCTTCAACCGTACGAGGGCCCCTTTGAACTCATCCGTAGGAAGAGAGAGAACATCACAATCAACTGCAACGTGACTTCCGACGTTATCGCCATCGACCGCGTGAAACTTGCGTACCTGCTCCCCTCCACTGTGACCACACCTGACACAAGATCAAGAACTAGATCTTATAATGTAGTATGTGTATGATGAAACATGTTATCACCATGTGATCATTTTGGAGGTGTATGTACGTGTGTCTGCCTCTTTCAGCAACACATCGTTGTTATTGGGTTGCTCGGACAGACACTACGTACCTCCTTGATAATGTTTATGTAGACATAATGGTGTTGTTCCCTCGCTGCTTGCATTCTTGGGAATGCACAGTTAGCTGTTGCGTGTGCTTGTGGCTAATCGCCACTTATCTTAGTTGATAAGCAATGCACACCTGGACATACACAGCTAACTTTGGGTGTGTTTGATTCATCACCGTGTGAACAGCGAGGGGAACTTCGCATTCCACGCACTCAGTAGTTCCTGTGTAAACAACTGTTCAACAATGAAACCTTACCTATATAACACGCCGAGAAGGCCGGAAGGGGGTAAAAGCCATCGGAGACGCGACCCAGGCCCTCATAGTGAAGACTCCTTGTGAGTCTCTGTGTGTACACACACACCTGTGTGTGTGTGTGTGTACTTGTCACGTAAATCATTGTTATGGCTTGTCAATAAGACTTAGGCTTCCTTGGCCGTTTGTAAGAACCCGTGACTTTGTATTGTTCAACCTATACAGTGTATATATATATATATTATATATATATATATATATATATATATATATATATATATATATATATATATATTATATATATATATATATATATATATATATATATATCTATATATATATATATAATATATATATATCTATATATATATATATAGATATATTTATAATAGTAATTGTCTTACTCGATTCCTTTGCACTTACAATACTTATACATTACTTAAATCAGCAAGCCTTACTTAAAACCGTTCGACAACATTTATTCGCTAACACCTTAAATGACCTCTGGGCAGGGAAGCAGGATACACCTGCCTCTCGGGAAAGTCATTCATTGGCAATCAACCCCAACTGTGTCAATGACTCTGTAAGTTATTTGGGTTGAACCCTGTTACCTATAATAACAAGACAGAAAATGGTGACGAGCGCATTACCCTTAGGTGTAACAATCTCGATCTCCCTGGGGGGGGGTCCTGCTCAATACCCTGCAAATGTTTGCACTCCTTCAATTATCCCTCTTCTATTTGTTAAATTGGCATGTTCAACTGTTACTTCCTTTACCAGCAAATATGCGGGACCTCTCAAATGACCCAACAAATAAGTTAATTTATGTACCTCTGTTTAGTCAGCTCTATCTTCAATACATTTTTATTTATCACAGAAGGAGAAACAATTTTCTCCTTCAAAGTGGGGTAGTGACAAGTCTGGTAATTTTATTTGGGGTAAAGAGTCTTTACTGTTGTTGGAATCTGAGCACACTCCAGTAATCCCTCATACTCAAATATTTTATCAAAATATCTTTGACACTCTTGTTCATACATGGTCCCACATTTGTGAATAAATTCATTATCCCCAGCTTGTCTTAATTCAACTTCATATAGGAAGTAAGCCTTTTCATATTTATCCCATTGATTTTTTGACAATTGGAGACCAGTCTCTAGATTAATATAATCAATAGGAATAGCCTTAACTGCATCCTCACACTTATATAATTTTAACCACCACAACTAACTACGTAACTACAGATAATATATTCTGACTGGTAGTTACACGACTGTTGAGTCGTTCCCGACGCGCCAAAAAACTTAATCTCCGCTATCTTAACCACCTGTTGCGGTAGGCTCATAACTACGCCTTACAACGACCATAACGAATCAATGAACATCAATATTCCTCACTCAGGGCACCAATGTGGAAATTTTATGTCACAAACATTTATTTAATTAGAGTTCTTACCTTCAAATACCCTTTGTCTATCTCATCCCAACAAAATACCCCAACCAGTACTAACTAAGATACTTATCGGGGGATAGGAGTGTTGAATTGGGTTGAAGGCTTATCAACACTGCAATGCTCAGGCGGTCAAAGTGGCCAGGCCGTGATCAGGCCGGAGGTGAAGGGCGGAACTGAGAGTTTCGTGGTGGCGTCAGGTGGGTTATCAAACCAACAGACGCGGCGGATATAATCACTATGTTGATTTTAACACGTCCTATTGTTTAACAATTATGTCTACAAAAGTTTATATACAACTTCTCGATATAATCTGAAAAGATAAGCAAGATATGTTACTCCCGCAGGTTCTGGATGTGTAGTAACTCTGATCGCAGCCCAGCGGGTGGTGGCCACCACAAGATCTACGTGTCAACTTTTAGGTGGCGAGAATACTGACCGGTGGCCAATGTCCAGCTGTTTCAAATTAAGGTGCTAATATTAGGTGCGAATGGTTAATACCACTGGGAATGTTCATTTATCATATCCCATTATTTATAATTTACTTAACCCGTGGGCTGCGGCAAGCCTTCCTAGTAGAGTCATTTTCTTGGAGTCCGTGACCATTTTCTTCCTACCTTTTTTTATCGATGGATTTGATAACCTGGACCATTTTAAAGAAAAATTAGCTCCTATGCCCCTCTGGGAAATGACGGCTAACTTTTCTGGAGCCCAATATTGAAAATGGCCGCCGCCGACATCTTGAAAAACATAAAATTTTATATCTCTGGCATCAGATGACTTAGAAAGACAAATGGGGTGTCATTTTTTACAAATTTTGACATTACAAAGCCACTGGAATGGTTATCGTACAGTTTAGGGATCATTTTGACCTCTAAATCCAGGATGGCCACTGTCCGCCATCCTGAAAAACATGGAATGTAATATCTTCGGCACAAGATAAGCTAGATGGATATGTGAGGTGTTGTTTTCCACTTATTTTAGCATGATAAACTCATTGGAAGTATTATTTTAGAGTTTCAGGGACATCCTGACATACATTTTCAAGTATGATACGGCGAAATGGGGAAAACATGCTGTATTTTATATCTAATATTTCTTTTCATACTTTTCCAGCTGCATCGCATGCCCAGAAACAATGAAATGGCAAAAGAAAATAAATGTAATATTAATTTTCTTCTGTTTCAGATGCATTGCATGCCCGTCTGATGAAAATCGCCGACTTGTAAAGTGACTAAAAGAATGGATAATAGAACAGCCAGTGAAGAGTTACAAGACAAGGCTTTAGATGAATGCAAGTGCATTTTACTTTGTGGAAAGTCATGTACAGCAGATGCCAGTTTGGAAAACATTACACCTGAGAAGTGGGAATCCATCCGGGAAAAGTCTTTAAAATGGAGAGAACTTGATAAGTTTCAACATGTACATGAAAATGTGGATTGGGAGAAAGGACCTAAAGGTCACCACATGCATAGCACTTGCTACGCTTCATTATCCAGCAAACGCAAGCTCTGTCAAGCTGAAAAACGCAAACAGAAATCCGAGGAACATCTTGAAAGAAATGAAGCATCCGATCAACAAGACCCTCCGCCAGAGGCCAGAGCACCTAAAAGGCTCCGCTCCAGCATGGGTGTCCTTCATGATAAGACTCTATGTGTGTGGTGCATGAAAGGGGGATACAAGAGTAGTAATCGCGACAAGCAGATTATACTTCTATCAACAGTAGATGCCTGGACTAAATTCAAGTTACATACTGTCCGTCTGGAAAATGACGTCATGAGATTGAGACTTGACACTCCGATTGCATCCATCCCAGATAGCCAAACAGCATTTGGGTTGGAAATCCGCTACCATCGCTCGTGCTGGCGCAAATATGTCAGCGACCACAAGCCCCTTGCAGATGAAAGTACTCAACATCTGCAGCGTGTAAACCTCCGAGAGGCCCAGGCTCTCTTCTTTCATCACATTCGTCAAGTCATCTTCAAAGACCATGAAAGTCGGACACTGCAAAGTCTCCTGCAGGACTATAAGCGCATTATTTCAAATCACGGACATAAAACTCAGCAGTAAAGTCCAGCTACTTAAAGGAAATTCTCATCAATGAATTTGGGAGAGACATCGGATTTCATGAACATATTCAAAAGAATGTGAGTGAACTGATATATGATACAACAGCAGCAGGTACATACATTGAGGCAGCAATATCTTAATTGGGTGTTAGCAATGATCAGATGGAACATGTTGCGGAACGACTCAAAGAGCAAGTCATTAGGACAAATACTATTCCCTGGCCCCCATACATACACGAGTTGGAGAAAGAAGAAGACCTTAATGAGCTCCTGCTGAAGCTGATCACATGGTTGAAAAACCCAAATAAGTCTGCAATTGATGACAGTCCACCCGTCCGGTCGATTGCATCTATCCTCACAAGCTACATCACTGGAAAACGCACTGCATTTGAGATAAATCTCTCTGTTTTGCTACATGGACTGACCAAGAGTAGGGAAATTGTCGAAATAATGTACAAAGATGGACTGGGCATCAGTTACAATGACGTACTTATGCTGCGCGATTTTTGGGTGGTCAATGACCTCAAGTCCTCATCTGATTGTCCGTTCGAACTAGCGGAGGGTAAACCTACCATCGCTATAGTCGACAACGATGACTTCAAGAATGACACACTGACCGGTGCT
>JACEEZ010016184.1:5000-20000 GCA_016584305.1 Chionoecetes opilio | reverse complement strand
TACAATAATTTATCAGCATGACGGTCAATATTCCTAATATAATGTCTTGGAGTAATGAACTGTCACAGCTGAACTGAAGATACACTTGATCCTGATAAAATTAACAAGTCTCGCCTTGAAAAAATCTGCCTCTTCGTCTTCATCTGGGCTGCTGCCTTCTGAGGTATCCAAGACAGCCTGCTCCGTGATCTCGAAAAGCAGTCTTGATTTCATGGTATCTACCTTCTCAGGGTTAAGAAGGCGGATCACATGCAGCTTGAAGAGGGGGTGGATTGCTGTCAATCATTCATTGGGGGCATACGCCGGGGGGCGTGTTGCCTCGCCAATCCTACGACGCCACTCCCAGGGGTCACCACGCGCGAATCCCCATGCAGGCTCCTTTCCTATACCAAGCAACTCTCGACAGGAAACATCAACTTGCCCCAGCCACGAGCCTTGTGGGCGCCCTATTGGCGTCCTCCACGCTGGATTGTCTCTTACAGATGCAACCCGATGGGACGGATTGGTTTCAGAGAAGCGTGCCCATATAGCCGAAGTTGGCGCTGACGAACTATGCACGTAATAGGACTCGATTCAATCTCACGGTGCAATCCCTGATTTGACACGTAATCATCCCAGCGAAACCCTATGATTCTGCGAAGACACATATTACCAAAGGCATCGATTCGCCTCTTCAAGTCTCTATTTAGTGTCCATGTCTCACAACCATAGATTAAGACAGGGATTGCAAGTGACTTGAAGATCTGGATCTTTGTCCTCCTGCACAGGACGGGTACCGACAAAGTCAAATACTCGTGCTGAGCGAGTCCATAGCACCGTGGGCAATATCAATCCGCCGTAAGACTTCTTGACGTGACCCGCCACCATTATAGACTGCGTGTTGGAATTATCGCCCATCTACTGATGGATGACAACAACTATTAAAATTAAAGTTAATTAACGTGAACTCACCTTGCTATTAACCCATAGGCTACCTAAGCTGCGCAGATACCCTACTTAGACGCTAATTAAGGTATACTTAGCAGTGGCAGATGGGTTGAAGGGTGTTAAGGTTTAATCTGTATCTCGGGGAAGCATGGAGGGGGCTAGTGGTACACAGAATCGCAACAAGCTGGCAGTGGAACTGTGATGGCGTGGTGACTGGAGCTGACTGATGCACGTAATGGCCGCGATTGTGTGGTCGGCCAACAAAGCCTTTCACAGCTGATTTCTATAAGATGTGGTTTACACCTCGTCCTTCTCAACCGATTGATCGGTTAAAGCTTACTCATATTATTATGAGGTTGACTACACCTTAGTGTATAATCAAAAGCTCACTACAACTTCATATGGTAGTGGCTGACTCGTGACTAAATTCCCTTCACTGAGAAAACCTTTCAGCTGGGCTGGTGACTTCCATGTGTAATGTTCCAATAATATTTACTCCCATACGTGAGTCACTCACAATTCTTATACTATGTTAATCCTTTGATTAATTGTGGTATTATAGAAGAATACCACCAAAATGATATTACTATATTTAAATACATCTTAATTTATACCCAAATCTATAATAATATATACATAGGTGGAATTTGTGTTCGTATCCCGCACTCCTGGCTGGGCGGTAGGCGCCAAATTCCACCATTCAAATTAATACCTTACTCAAAATTACAGCGGTTTTAGTGGATAATTTCCACACTGCGCATAACCAAGGCATGTAAACCTTTCCAAGATCTCAATGTCCTCGCCACACGCTTGAACAGATTGTACTGTTTCATCTAGTAAGCCTCCATACCTGGACCTTGGTCTTGAGCCAGGAGACCTTAAACCCCAAATGCTTTGCCTCCTCGTGCAGCGCCTCAAGAGCCATCACCAGGATCTCCAGCGACTCAGCAAAGATTACTACATCATCGGCAAAAACAAGATCAGTGATCTTAGTGTTGCCGAGGGATGCTTCACAATGACTTTGATCTACAGCTTTCCCCAATACTCAGTCCATACAGATGTTGAAAAGTGATGGGGCAAGGACGCACCTTGCCTCACTCCTGTATTCACAGGAAAGAAGCTGGATACACCTCCCCCACACTTCACAGCACTCTCAATCCCAGATTGCAGGATTGCTGTAGCCATCAAAAAATCTATTTTATCAAAGAGGGAGAGTCACTGGTGGGCAAGCAGCGTTCTCTGGACGGTGCGCGTAGCCGCGCAGGAATCATGTTCAAAATTGAGAGTTTGCGGACATATTTGCGTTTGCGGAAGTGCTTCTGCAAACGCAAATTAGCAAACATTTACACTTCCGCAAATCCGCAAACGAATTCGGACTTCCGCTATATGCGGAAGTTGCTGTTGGCGGAAGTTCCCACCTCTGACTATATATATATATACATATATACATATATATATATATATATATATATATATATATATATATATATATATATATATATTATATATATATTATAATATAATATATATATATAAACAAAACATTTAATAAATGGATAAAACAATACTCTTACATCGATTATTATTCAGTACTGCTACCCATACTTTAATGTTAGTTTTCAATATTCCCCTCTACACTTTGATATTCTTTCGTTTGCACAGTCGTCTTACAATAATTAAGTAGTATCTTCCGTGTGCGATGCCTTTTCTTCCTTTATTTTTCAATTGGTAAAAAAATTCTCTGAAGTACAGTAGGCTATTCCATTGCTTAACTTGATTTTATTTGCTATAGTTTAATTTAAAACAATCTGAAAAAATTCTGACTCTAGAGTTTCAATTAATCTGGTATCTATGTNCGGCTTCGACCCTCCAGAATAGTTTTAAGCGCGCACCACACCTTTCACTACACCTTCCCTCGACCTTCTCCTCCCTTACCTCAGCCTCCTTCACTCCTACCACACTACCACTCTAAACCCCCAGAAACCAACACACACACCACTTCACTCTCCGCCTCCCACAACACTCCCCATCACAGACGTAGCCATTCTATTCCTGAGAGCTAAACCAAAGCACAACCTCACTTCACGGAGACGACAGGTCGACTCAAACATACTCGCCAATCCTTCCAGAAAAACTATCCCTTCTTCTTTAAGGGACACTCAACGGGTCTCCCTCTACTACATTGAATATTCTAGGACAATCCTTTACATATCTACAATCTCATCTCTTCCTAAAACAGCTTCTATGAAGTTGGGGTGTCCTGTGGCGTCTGCGTCCATTTTATCTCCCTCCCAGTTACTTGCTCAGTACAGAAGCCTTATTCGCCATGTATGGAGAAATTTGGGAGTATGCTCTCATGTTTGGGGGGGATCCACTCATAAACCCTTCCTAAACAGGTTGATTTCGAAAGCTTTTTTGTATCATCAACTCCCCTTCTCTGACTGACTGTCTTTAATCTTTAAATAACCGCCGAAAATGTCGCTTCTCTTGCTATCTTCTACCGTTCTATTCATGTTCACTGCTCTTCTAAACTTGTTTAGAGGGGAAAGGGGGTAGCCGAGTGGTTAGGGTTTTGGAGTGGTGAGCTCGATGTTCCGAGTTCGAATCCTGCTGGACAACTTTTCCGGCCATCTTTAACGCGATCGACAAGAGGGAGCTGGGAGGGGAGCACAAGGTCCCGAGTGACTTTAGGATCCCGAGGTCCCGAGGACTTTATCCCACCAAGGAACAACTACAAATCCATCGTAGAGTGACCGAGGAAACCCGCATGGTACATTCTTGTTTTTCGATTGCGACTTCAAGTGCGGCGGAGGAAAACACCAGGTGGCAGCATGAGCCTAAAACTGAGGGTTGACCATCACAGAAAAACGGACTTTCACCTATAGATTACAAGTACCGTCTCTGGCCTGCTGCCCCACCACTGCTGCCGCAGCCTCTGTCACCTGCTTCACGACTCTTTCGGTGCTCTGAGTGTGGATAGAGAACTCCGGAACCTCATACGGCTTGACCAGGATCTCCTAGATCTGATCCCCGGACAGTGAACAGGTGAATGCCGGCTGGGGCAGCAGGCCAGAGACGGGTTCATCCGGGCTCGGGCCCACCACCGGGAGACCATGCCCTGCTTCAGGTCTAAGAAGGACATGATGGACACGTTCTAGGCCAACGTAGAGGCTGTGACACTGTGATGTAGTGCCTGATGAACCAACTGATCAGAAAGAGCTTACCACGCTAGTCATTTGGAACTCATAGTGGTGCATGATGCAATAAACAGGACCAACCGGACACTACGTACTCATTTAAGCATTATTCGATAAGGGTGCAATATAAAAGTGTGATTTTGCATAGTAAGAATTGCTCAAATGCAAAAATGGAATGAGATAAAATCGTCTTAGAATTCCATTTTACATAGGAAATTGGCATGCCAAAGTTGAGAAAAAGAATTTTTGTTATACGGCGTACCCTAGTACCTATGCTTACCTTGAAATAAACTTCGGGAGAAATAATTGAGTAATCCCCTCAAAATCTTGGGAAAAATCCCGAGGAGTGGCACCCCTGATCTCACCTCAGCACTCTCTCGCCAGCGGTTTGGCGCCATTCGCACCAGATATTTCAACTCTCGACCACAACTACACCACAACTCCATACATTTGGGTTAAAATAGATATATTGCCGGATGCAGAATTTTACTACCTTGACGTTGATGTGATTTTCATCCAATTATGTAATGGTCACTGTTTTACTCACATCCTGGACTGGTGGCACTAAAAAAATGTTTGCTCCCGCAGTTCCCGGGTTAAATTAGCCTAACTAATACCCATTACCAGTATAATTATATATACACATTCCTACGCTCCCCCTATGATGAACGAACAATACCTCCCTTACAAGGGGGTAGGAGGCAAACCACCACTCTACCAATTGAGAGGGTGGTGGTGGATAATTTCCAAATATATATATATATATACGTATAATATTATATATATATAATATATATATATATATAATATATTATATTATATATATATATATATATTATATTATATATATATATCAGAGCTGGGCACTTCCGTACCTCTGTCCGTACCTCCGTACCTCCGTACCTACGGACTTCCAAACTAGGTCCGGAAGTCCGGAGGTACGGAAAGTTTTTCAAAGGTACGGAAGTAACAGGTACGGACCTGCGAAATTTTGGGTCCGTACTTCCGTACCTGATATTTTCTGATGATAAAAAAAAAAAACGAAGACGAAAAAACAGTCCACAGAATAACTTTCACGCGTTTTGGCGGGCAATTTGCCACTAGCTGTCAGCTGATCATTTCCTAAGGCGAGATCCGTGCATCTGTGGTGCCTGGTAAACACCAAACGTGCGACATCAAGCTCAAGATCAACAACGTTTTATGTTTACAGTCACATCACCCGGCAACGCGTTTCAAAGTTTCACTGCTATTGCTTACTGTTTAGTGTTTACAACTAAACATGGACAAATACGTGAAAAGAAGTGATAGCGACAGGAGCAGGAGTGTGTCTGGGGATAGTAGCTGTAGTAGTGTGAGCTACAGAACCAGCACGCCTGCACCATCTGCGTCCAGAACCCATACACCACAGGGGACGTCAGATATTTCTTTGTCTGACGTGGAGCTGGACTCCTCCAAGCTGTTCACCCAGGACATAGAGGAGAGTGGGACTGAGCAGGAGGATCAGAAGAAGAGGCAGGAGGGCACCAGACAGCTAAAGGCTATGCTGTGGCACCTTGAGAAGTAAGACAAATCTAACTGTTCTATTGCAGTATTTTACTAATTTAATATTTTTAAGTTGACATCTTATGATCTTAATAAGTTAAGTTATAAACTCTAGAATAAACTTGTGATTTAAACTAATTAGTCATTTCACTCATTTGTGAACTGTGAAGACTGGAGACAAATTTTATTTTAATTGATTTGATGATTATTTGATGGTAAATATATATTGCTATATATATTTATGAAGCTCTGATGTATTATAGCCTTGTATTTTGTTTTATTTTTGAGGTACTGACTATATTTTTTCAGGCGCGTTTTAATAGTTATGGGTACAGGTACGGAGGTACGGAGGTACGGAGGTACGGTACGGACAGAACAAAGTAAAATAAGGTACGGAAGTACAGGTACGGACGACCCGCGTCCCGAAGTACGGAAGTACAGGTACGGACTACCCCAAATCCAGGAACGTGCCCAGCTCTGATATATATATATATATATATATATATATATATATAATATATATATATTATATATATACTATATAATAGTATATATTTAGGGTGGTCTCCCATAACTATTTTTCTACTTTTATTCCTCCACAAGGTTATGCTTTGTTCATTACCCATAGGTTACTAGCCTATGAAATTTCATGGCGATAAAACTTAATTTAGAGGTCGCCCCATCATCTCGCTTTCTATCATAGGATTTAACCCGGAAAATATCACATACCCGAATTGGAGCACTTCCCGACATTACAGACCCAAGTGGTGTTGATTTCTGAATTCTCCAAGGTTGATAACCCCATAGACACATTTTATCAACTAAAAACTGATATACAGCTGTCTGAATGCTGATTTTCATTATTTGGTTTTCATACCGTAAATTAGGGGTAGGCCATACCCTGGTTAGGGTACTTCTAATAGCGATAGAACAAAATGGTTTGCATTTTTGAACTCAGAAGGGTCGATTTACGCATAGAAATGCTTTCATATTTCATGTATTTACTAAAACCTGCAAAATATGACAGAAAATTTCAATTTCTCTATTTTCCTATAGAAAAACGATTTTGTTGGCAATGTTTTGTGAATTGTCAATAAATTAGTGTCGATAAAACTACTTCTATGGGTAAATCGACCCTTCTGAGTTAAAAAATGCGAACCATTTTGCTTTATCTCTACTATAAGTACCCTAACCAGGGTATGGCCTACCCTTAAAATTTACTGTGAAAACCAAATAATGAAATTCAGCATTCAGACAGCTGTATATCAGTTTTTAGTTGATAAAATGTGGTCTATGGGGTTATCAACCACGGAGAATTCAGAAATCAACACCATTTGGGTCTGTGATGTCGGGAAGTACTCCAATTCGGGTATGTGATATTTTCCGGGTTAAATCCTATGATAGAAAGCGAGATGATGGGGCGACCTCGATGAGATGAGATGATGGGGTTCACGGATATGGTTCAAATTTCACGAGATCATTACTCTATCATAGTGAAAAAATAAAGTATGTGGAGATTGGTTTTGAGCAATTTATTTATTTCACCCCGTAGCCGTGGACCACCCTAATATATATTATACTATATATATATATTACAATAATTTTCAGCATGACGGTCAATATTGCTAATATAATGTCTTGGAGTAATGAACTGTCACAGCTGAACTGAAGATAAGTTGATCCTGATAAAATTAACAAGTCTCACCTTGAAAAAATCTGCCTCTTCGTCTTCATCTGGGCTGCTGCCTTCTGAGGTATCCCAGACAGCCTGCTCCGTGACCTCGAAAAGCAGTCTTGATTTCACGGTATCTACCTTCTCAGGGTTAAGAAGGCGGATCACATGCAGCTTGAAGAGGGGGTGGATTGCTGTCAATCAATCATTGGGGGCATACGCCGGGGGGCGTGTTGCCTCGCCCATCCTACGACGACACTCCCAGGGGTCACCACGCGCGAATACCCATGAAGGCTCCATTCCTATACCAAGCAACTCACGACAGGAAACATAGACTTGCCCCAGCCACGAGCCTTGTGGGCGCCCTATTGGCGTCTTCCACGCCGGATTGTCTCTTACAGATGCAACCCGATGGGAAGAATTGGTTTCAGAGAAGCGTGCCCATATAGCCGAAGTTGGCGCTGACGAACTATGCACGTAATAGGCCTCGATTCAATCTCACGGTGCAATCGCTGATTTGACACGTAATCATCCCAGCGATACCCTATGATTCTGCGAAGACACTTATTACCAAAGGCATTGATCTTCCTCTTCAAGTCTGTATTTAGTGTCCATGTCTTACAACCATAGATTAAGACAGGGATTGCAAGTGACTTGAAGATCCGGATCTTTGTCCTGATCTTTGTCCTCCTGCACAGGTACCGACAAAGTCAAATACTCGTGCTGAGCGAGTCCATAACACCGTGGGCAATGTCAATCCGCCGTAAGACTTCTTGACGTGACCCGCCACCATTATAGACTGCGCATAACCAAGGTATGTAAACCTTTCCAAGATTTCAATGTCCTCGCCGCACGCTTGAACAGACTGTACTGTTTCATCTAGTAAGCCTCCAAATACCTGGACCTTGGTCTTGAGCCAGGAGACCTCAAACCCCAAATGCTTTGCCTCCTCGTGCAGCGCCTCAAGAGCCATCACCAGGATCTCCAGCGACTCAGCAAAGATTACTACATCATCGGCAAAAACAAGATCAGTGATCTTAGTGTTGCCGAGGGATGCTCCACAATCACTTTGATCTACAACTTTCCCCAATACTCAGTCCATACAGATGTTGAAAAGTGATGGGGCAAGGACGCACCTTGCCTCACTCGCACTTTACCTCTTACATTCACAGGAAAGAAGCTGGATACACTCCCCCACACTTCACAGCACTCTCATCCCAGAGTACAGGATTGCTGTGGCCATCAAAAAATCCATTTTATCAAAGAGGGAGAGTCACTGATGGGCAAGCAGCGTTCTCTGGACGGTGCGCGTAGCCGCGCAGGAATCATGTTCAAAATTGAGAGTTTGTGGACATATTTGCGTTTGCGGAAGTGCTTCCGCAAACGCAAATCCGCAAACATTTACACTTCCGCAAATCCGCAAACTAATTCGGACTTCCGCTATATGCGGAGTTGCGGTTTGCGGAAGTGTTTGCGGAAGTTCCACCTCTGACATATTATATACACACACACACACACACACATATATATATATATAAGTATAATATATATATATGATATATAATATATATATATATATATATATATATATATATATATATATATATATATATTATATATATATTATATATATAATATATATATAGATATATATTAGTATATATATACAAACATAAACATTTAATAAATGGATAAAACAATACCTCTTACATCGATTATTATTCAGTACTGCTACCCATACTTTAATGTTAGTTTTCAATATCCCCCTCTACACTTTGATATTCTTTCGTTTGCACAGTCGTCTTACAATAATTAAGTAGTATCTTCCGTGTGCGATGCCTTTTCTTCCTTTACTTTTCAATTGGTAAAAAAATTTCTCTGAAGTACAGTAGGCTATTTCGCATTGCTTAAACTTTAGATTTTTATTCTGGCTATAGTCCTTCTCAATTTAATATGTACATCAAATCCTTGAGAAAAATAATCGTTAGCACACATACTAGAGTTTCAATTATCTGGTAGGTCATATCAACTCTTTGTCAATGCTATTCTCTTATATGGATAGTGTCAACTCGTCTTATATTTTCTTCTGTTTTACAAACAATAATGGTTATTTTGCCATACATTTGCCAATGTATTAATGTATGTTTTCAAATCAGATCTTAGTGTGCCTGTTCCCTTTGATTAGGTTATTTCAGCACTTGAACGTGCCTAAGAAACTGAATTATCAGATATTTCTCTTTTTATTTTATTTGTCTCAAGCTTTTTGCTTTGTTTATGCAAATTTGAATATTCACACATTCATTATAACTACCTATTGCGAAAAGCTTCCCAAATTTACTCGCACATTACTATGTGATCTCATTTGTAGAATAATGCTTAAACTTTAGATTTTTTCGATTGTATGACCACTTTACCGCGGTATTTCGTTTTCAGAATTTGTTGTAATTAGTATTCACCTTAGCTGCTTACGAATATTACTATATATCTTAATATCCGTAACTTAAAATGTATGACCTTTATAAATTTTTCATAGAAGAACAAGCTTCATATCGTCGTCGTGAACGACAAGCATTCAATTTGGTATTTGCTAACATCTTCCATCATGAAACTGCCTATATATCTGATAATATCAATGTGGTTCTTGATAACGGATAATAAATTCAAGCCAGAAGTATATAAGGTTTTGATATTACATACCGACGTCAGTTGTCAGATGTAAGCATTTATATTTCATTAATGCCTCGGTGTCATGGGTCATGACCATGGTAGGCGTTGAACCTCCCGTGGCTTGTGCTTCCCCTACCCACATTTGCTTCTCAAGATATTGATTTTCTGGATTGCCAGAGGGTACTAATATGACGAAGGCATTATATGCTGAAATTGCTTCATATTTTATAGCTGGGTGTGCTAGCAGTTTAATGTATGATCAGGGTTGCATGTAGTGGAAACCAAAGCATGCCGATGAGTGAGGAATGAGAAAGGCAAAAATATGATAGGTTGTAAAGATGTGGCAACATCACTAGTCGTCATATTGTGGGAGGAGTTCAGGCGAAACTGCCCTCTCTCCATCTCACTCAAACGCAGAGTTGCCAGATTTGGGATTTGTCCCTATATTTGGGGATTTCGGGGCACTGATGGGGACATGGGGACATTCACTCTCGATTTGTGGACTTTTGAGGCTTCTGAAAAAAATATGTATTTATCGCTTAAAATAATATTATTATATGAAGGTTAAAAGAAGACATGTAGTTAAACCGACGGCAAGGAAGAAGTATTTGAGCTTCCCATCCCATCCCAAAGAAGTAAGTCAAGAAATGTGGTCTCCATTGGTCCATTGGCTAGTGTATTTCCTGGAATTGTAGGTCCTGACAAATAAATCACCTAGACAAAGAATGGAGAGTACTAAGAAACACCGATCTTGCTGATTCAGAAATCAATGATGTTGAAGGCTTCTGGGAGACAGTTAGAGAAATAAAGAGTGGTGATGAAACCCCCATGTTTCCAAATTTGTCAAGTTTTGTTTCTGGGCTATTGCGTCTTCCTCATTCTAGTGCCACAGCAGAAAGGATATTTTCATCTGTAAACAATTTAAAAACAAAACTAAGAAACAAATTCTCAACCAGAACTCTCGGTGGACTTCTGCATTCAAAGCGGTATTTGAAAGGCCGGGAATGTTTCAATTTTGCTGTAAATGATAAACTAGTCAACATGATGACTTCAGATATCTACAAATACCATGAACATGATGATTCGAGTGATGATAATATTTAGTATGCATGTAGTTAGTATTTAGTAGTAGTGATGATATTATTTAGTTAGTTATTCTATTCTTTCTTGCTGGCTTAGTACAGTATGTCCAGAATATTAGTTGGATTATTTAAGTTCCCCAAGAGGCTAAGAGCATTAATATTTTCATTTATTTCTGTATCATATTTCTAAGCAATTTAAGGAAATATATCATCCCCATCAGCCTTAAGTAGAAAATTTTATTAAATGTACTTTTTATTAAATGCTCATGAGGCTGTATCCTATTACTGCCTTTTTTTTTTTTTTTTGCAGTCCTTGTGATGATTATAAAAAAAAGTGAATTATGCTACTTCATGTGTAATGTAATATATTATGTAAAAAAAGTA
This sequence comes from Chionoecetes opilio, assembly GCA_016584305.1. Lineage (NCBI taxonomy): Eukaryota > Metazoa > Arthropoda > Malacostraca > Decapoda > Majidae > Chionoecetes > Chionoecetes opilio. The sequence continues at coordinate 8,529 of JACEEZ010016184.1, read as the reverse complement.
TGAATTAATATCATTAAATCAACATTAAAATCAACATAGCAATTTTAATTTACATGTGGAGTAGCTATGTAGCATATATTTCAGCATTTTTATAACAAGTAATGAAATATATGAAATGGGGATTTCTGGGGATTTTCCCCCGAATATATAGGGATTTTTAGACCAGGCTGTCTGGCAACCCTGCTCAAACGCCAGACGTAGGCCATACGTACAGGACCTCGCTGCTGCCCTTCTGAGTTCATCGCATACCCATTACATTACGTGTCTCTCTTACGGAGGTTAGAGACGGGTTGCTGAAGCATGAGGACAGGAGAAGGGCATTGTGGTCGAGGCAAGGACGCAGGTCGAGCGTGAGGAGATCTACAGGACGAGGGCAAGCGTGGACTGGACCGAGTACCACGTGGATGTGATTGAGGCCGCGACGAGAGGACCATACAGCCGCGGGTTTATCAGTGTCGAGAGAGAAGCCCTAGCCTTTTATATATTCAGCAGTGCTATAGGTGGTACGGTTTATATATTTATCTAGGAAAGTATTTAGCGGGAGTGCTTGGCTGGATAAAACTGAGTCCGGATAAGGACGTTTACTTTCCTTATTTGATTGCTGCCTCATTATTTAATAAAGTAAATTATATTATTGCGCGTCAATTGATCACACCTGTATTCATCCTGGCTAATGCTATCTGTGAGTCTCGAACAGTCTTTAGTTCAGATTAGTTTCAAGTGACGTGGGGCACGATCATTGTTTACTGTTTTTGTTACTCTCTTTTATTACGTGGACGAGGATTCAAACCTTAGCCACACACCTCTTTGAACCCGACACTCGGGTGTCAACTTATTTTCATATTTTCAACGTTTGACCTCCATGATGTTTCTTATCAGTGCAGTGTTGTATTTTCAGTTGTAACCCCATTATCCTTTTTTATAAATGTATCTTTAATCTTTTGTATCTGTATTACTCTTGTCGAGTAATATGTGAAAACAGGCCGATTTGCTACAGTCGTATCTTGATTACTCTGATATGAAAATAATTATGAATTTAAAACAGCTGAATTTAACTCCCTTATAGTGCATTCCCGAGTTTCTTATATTCCTTTCTACAAATGAACTTTTATGGACCTACAATGATTTGTCACTTGAACTACAGTGGTTGTCGGTTCAGATCTCTTGTAAAATTCGGCATTCCTTGAATGCAAGAGCCGCCGTTCTACTTAAACGTTAGTGAGCATCACGGACACTGGAATATTATAGACGCTCGGCTCATAACCGAGAAGTCCCGGGTTCGATCCCCGGGCGGAGCGAAGATAGATGGGTGGTCTTTCTTAAAACCCGAGCCCCTGTCCACCCAGCAGTGAATGAGTACCGGGTGTTAGCCGGGGTTTGTGACCCCCCTCCCGGGGTGATGGCTTCGGCCAACACTAAGCTGCAGCGGTAGATCACTACGGCTCTGAGGAATTATCCTCTAAACAAACAAACAAACAAACAAGACGTGCATGTATACATAAGTCATTTCATATTCTTATGATTATATTTTTTTTTTTAAATATATACATATGATGCCGTTTATCAACTGCAGATATAGTAACAAGAATATGAATTAATTAAACTGGTTCACATAAGCAGAAGAGGCAGCTATAAGCAGTTTGCATACAACGCGCTTTAAATAAGAGCTAAAATCTGACAATACGGAAAGCCTATCCTTTTGAGGAGAATTAGGAGGACTCAGACCAAGCAAGACTGACCTGGAAGTCTTGAATGAAATACATTCTAGAGGTAAGGTAAGTCTGCTTACTTCTATTACTTGACTATATATCATCTTACCTTCTCCTTAAAAGATTTTACAAGGGACTTTGTGAGACGTGATCCACTACAAGTGATGACCTTCAGGGATGACAGGTTATACTGCTGGACGACAGGTGAATCTGTCATCATTTTTAGATGTTGCGGTGTACAGATTGCCAAAGTCACCTGTAGAGAGGACACAATTGGATCAATATACTTAATCGGTATAATTACTGACAAACAGACATATATACCCTTCATGTTCAGGAGAAGTCAGTAGGTATAAGAATATATTAATAAGTAAATAAATAGATTTATAGATGTATATAAACACACACACACACACACATATATATATATATATCTGTATATATTATATATATATATATATATATATATATATATATATATATATATATATATATATATATATATATATTAGGGTGGTTCAAAAAATGAAAGCTTGAAATCTCTTACGGCACTCATGAATTATTGTGAGGAATGGCAAGAAACAAAAGCACAAAAAGTTTCATGTGAATCTTTCAAGATTTAGGGGTCGCACAGGGTAGTTGATTTTTCGAGACAAACAAATATTCATTTCTCAAGTTTATTTATTCGCATCAACTATAAATGCCACAGAAACGAAACTATTTGCTCGGAAGTGAGGTAACTAACTATTCTAGGAACATTTCACGATACAGCAGTGTATACAAGGATGAATATTACTTTGATACTATACAAGAACAGTGATAGGAATGGCACATTTCCTGAACTCTCTTAAAACTAAAACTTCAAATGACTGAAATAAACGATTGAAACGATTTGTATATTCTTCTGTAAGATTAGTTAGGGTTCAGGTTCAGCCGTCGGTGGCGCTCGACAGCTTGCAGGAGAGCTTGCCGATCGCTCTCGTCCTTGGTGAGGATCTGGGAATAATCAGTGATAAGTTTGATCGCCCGTTCCGCAGGATCATTGGTCACTGCCAGATGTTGGACGGTCTCCTTGCCCTGGTTGTACGCTTCGTTTTCCTTCCAGCTGAGCACAGGAGATTGGAGAAACGAGGCATCCAACTTCAGTTCCGTGAAGGAGAAAGTGACTCCTTGGTGACAAGTCACTCAAAGTGACCGAAAGAAGGATCTTGGGTGCTGTCGTCCATCACTTCTTGTCGAGGTCCTTGTCAATGGCCAGCTTCTCCACCATCTTGGTCTTCTCCTCGATCGTGACTTTGTCGCTGAACAAGGCAAGGCCAACAAGGTCCGTTCCCAAGTACCAAAAGTGCCGCTTGAAGGTCTTCACCGTGGCCTCCGAGATCTTTGAGTTGAGGTCTCTGTACTTGTGGAGATCATGGAAGAGAGTGAGATCGTTGAAAGGAGCGTCTGCGGCCAAGGGAGCCTCGAACCAGGCACGGGCGTAGATTAGGATGATGAACACACTCATCTCCTGGAGGCTACGCAGTTCCCTCGGCGTGAGTTCGAACTCGTTCTTGAACATCGTCATCTTGAGCGTGTAGATCGCCTTCGCCATCCATCTCGCGTAGTGGTGAGCTCCTGTTTTGCGGAAGGTGGTGGGAACCTCCCCCTTAATGGCCTTTGCGGTTAGTTTCCGCTAACTCTTTATAATCGTCTCTTGTCGTTGCGGCCGCCTTGGCAAGAGCCTCAAGGGTCGTCCTCTTCCATTCGTCATGTCAGCCAATCGTGGGTCGTTGATGATCGTAGCATTGGCTTTTATGAGAGTGGGCCACTTCTTTTGG
>JACEEZ010016182.1:0-69070 GCA_016584305.1 Chionoecetes opilio | reverse complement strand
TAAAAATCTATAAGCACACAAACAATGTCATTATGAGACTCTGAATAAATGTACAAAAACAGCAAATAGACCCATTTACTCTACTTGGGTAACGATTGATTTGAAATCTTCAAGCCTCATATAGTTGGGCAGTGATCGGGGCTTGAAAACTAAATAATTTCTCAAAACGGTTCGTTCCGATCAGAAACATACACATTATTATTTATTAGGGCTAATAGCATATTCATACAGGGTTTTTGAGAATAACGTTCTAACCGGTTTTTCATTTCTTTCTAACCGGTTCAGGAACGTTATGTTTGGAGGAGGAACGAAAAAACGAAACGTTGATAACACTGTTTCTGATAGGAACGAACTGTTTCATAAATTATTTAGTTTTCAACCCCTGATCACTGCCCAACTATATGAGTACTAAATAGCTCGAACTGCCATCATTATTTTTTGCCTTGACCTGCTCTATAGGATACAATCAATAAATGCTATATATTCTTCAACTTGGAAGGATTTCAACCATTTACTTACGAAGATTAGTGTTTGGTTTGGCCTCCTTTTTGCAGCATTTTGACCTCTTCTGACCTGATATCGCCACAAGAGGTCTAATATTTGTTTTTCGTCGTAAAAAGCTGATTAATACTAACATTTTGAGTGGGAATCATGATACATTCATTATCAAGGGGGTTATGGCTGTTTTAATGTTTGCTATCCCTATTTGTGGGACCAAAATTTCAGCCGATATAGTTAAAATGAACCAAAATTACTCACTTGCTGTCAGGTTTCAGAAAGTCTACCCTCATTTGTCTAATAATTCAGGATGACCACTACAAGAATCAACAGTGTAACTTAGGGTACACCATATACACACGGGAACCCCCCCAGCCCATGGACTAGGTCGCATGCGGAAGAAGAGTGAGACGCACTTAAACACTTGTCTCTCTCCTCCCTATAAACAACATGTCACATCTTCAAAAGTAATAATTTGCAATGGAAGCTCATAGATAGAATATTCTTAGAATCCAATAAGGTAAACAGAAACCATACCTACTCCCAATTGTGTGGGGAATTCTGGGTCCTAGTGTAAAATAATACCATGATATTTTTTCTTTTAAGATAGGTGGAGTTTCTCCACCACGACGACCAGTGGTTGTTCGTCTCACTTGTGCCTTCCTGAGGAAGACCGGTCAGCTGTCACGCCTGTGATCACTCCACAGGGCTACACCAGGGGGAATAGGGTTGAATAGATCTTCACAGCCTTCTACCAACACCAAGAACCAAGATTAGGGAAAATAATGGATTCGTTTTGAAAGGAAAACACAGCGAGGGGAGTATCTCTCCACATTAAATAGTTTTATCAAGTCATCCCAGCGAAGTTTTTGAGCACTTCACTAAAGAAATTGGGTGGACAAAACCCCCTGACAGAATGAACCAGCCATGCAGATTTACAGAGGCAAGTATATTAAAACCTTGATTCGATGGAATTCCCAGTACTGTATTATTTATTTCTATGAACATTACGGTTTTTCAGCAGGTACCTGGAAGTCTCGCCTGCGTCGAAGAGTGGGTAAAGATTAGTTTTAGTGACCCTCTCCGGTATAAGTGCAGTTAGGACCAACACACGATCAGTGGTTTTAAGTATCCTGAACGTTTCGTTCTCATCATAAGGAGTATTTCTAACCCCTACAATAGTCGTCGGAAATGAAAATAACAAGGGGTCTGGGGGCGAAACCCCCCCTGTGAGGTTAGGTTACGTAATACTTGCCCAGGTTAGGTTAGTGAACTAGCAGGGGGCGGGGCTAATATGTATAACATGACTGTATCTGGATTCAGGTATTTTTCACCTTTTACTGTTTCTATAGGTTGAAACGAGTGTAAAAGTAAAAATGAAAATTATGAAATGTGCAAACATTTAATATTTTGTCTATTTAGTAATTTCTGGGAAGAGGCTGCCGCAGGCAGCATGCAATACCCCTTCCCACCTCATTTGACGTGTCACTGGCTCTCGCTCCCCTCTCAGGGCCCTCTGGGTATCGAGGCTTGCAAGCATTATAGGACAGTGAAAACACAATATTGGAGTAAAAAGAAACATGTACTTAAGGTTCAAGGCTGGACAGGTGAGCAAAGAACAGTATAATGTGACGGCGAGGACAGTGAAGAGATTAACAAGAGTAGCTAAGAACAATTATGAGATTAAGGTCGCTGGACAGACAAAAAATGACCCTAAGGGGTTCTATCAGGTATATAAAACGAAGACAAGAGAATTAGTGAGGCCATTAAGATTAGAGCAGGGTGAGGTCATAAATACGGATGAGAATAGTATGTGTAAAAATTTTTAATTATTATTTCTTAAGTGTTTTTACTGAGGAGGATACACAGGCGATAACCTGATAGTGAACAGATGTTTAAAGGAAGCGATGAGGAGAAACTCAAAGATATTGTGATAACTAGGGAAATGTAGAAGATCGAATAGATAAAAGGAAGAATTTTAAGTCGCCAGGACCAGATGAAGTTTATCCCAGAGTATTAAAAAAATGCAAGAGGTTGTTAGTGAGTCGTTAGTACACATTTTTAGGAAATCGGTTGATATAGGCGATGTGCTGTTATTGTGGAGGAAAGGAAATGTAGTCCCCATATTTAAGAAGGGAGACAGAGGACTAAAGTCAAATTATCGACCGTTAGTCAGTGGTAGGTAAATTATTGGAATTATTATTGCAAAAAACATTAGAGAGCATTTAGAAAAACATAGTTTGGTCAATGATTCACAACATGGATTCACCAAGGTTAAGTCATGTCTCACCAATTATTGAGTTTTTATAGGAAAGTTTATGAGACGGCAGATAATGATAAGGATTATGATATAATATATCTGGACTTTAGTAAGGCATTCGACAAGGTACCACACGAGCGACTTAAATAAGGTTAAGGCTCATGAATAGATGGGAAGGTTCTTCGTTGGATCAGAGCTTGGCTAAGTGATAGGCAACAAAGGGTTACAATTAATGGTTCTAAATCTGAATGGGGGCAGGTGAAAAGTGGAGTTCCACAAGGGTCTATTTTGGGTCTATTACTATTTTGATTTACATCAATGACTTGGATAGTGGGATTAGCAGTGATATCAGCAAGTTTTTCTGATAATACTAAGGTAGGTAGGATTATTGGATCACAGTCTGATGTAAACATATTGCAGGGAGACTTAGATAAACTTTAAAGAGTGGGTAGTCAGATGGCAGAGGAAATTTAATATTATAGGCGCTTTAGAATTTTGGTAGAAAAAACCCGGGAAATAATACACCATACCACTTATCGTGAAAAGATCAGAGGGTGGGAAGATTGGGATGAGGGTAGCTCAACCTCCGACCTAGAAAACAGTTTTGGGGCTGAAATAGGGATAGGGTGTTGGATTCTTTCCCAGAAGTTTTAAAAAGTAAAAGTGCGGGGGTTTATTCAAAAGCTTTATTTGGCCTTTTCAGACCTCACCTAAACATGCGTTCAGTTTTGGTCCCCCAATTGAGGAGGGATTACCTTGTTAGAATCAGCACGGGAAGGTGCCAAAATGATTGAAGGATGCTAACTTTAGTATGAAAAGAGATTGAAGAAATTTAAAATTTTACACTACTCGAGAGACGCAGAAAAAGGGGGGGTCTGATGAAGTTTTAAGGGATAAAGGGATTTATAAAGGAGAGGTAGGAAAAGTTTTTACAGCTATTAACCGGGTAAATAAGAAGTAACAGATTCAAGCTGGAAGAACGTAGATTTAAAAAAAAAAAAAGGGAAAAAACTGATTCAAAATGGGTGGTAAATGATTGGAATGGACTCAGTAGACAGGTATTTTAGTGCGGAGTCATTAGAGGTTTTTAAAGGGAGGCTAGAAAAAATTTTCAGGGGAGGGGGGATGAATGTGGTGTAGGTGCCTATCCCCCATCCTGTCTCTCATCCTTGCCATTTTCCACCCCGACTTCTCCTACCATACCTCCAAATCTTTGTTCTAAATACTCATCCCTTTCACATTACAGCATAAAGTACTCCACAGTTTTCTCACTCTGTCAAAACCATCACCCCTGTCTTCTAACCCATTCTTCCATCAGTAATACGACTTTTTACTCTTAGCGATATTTGACTTGATTTTGATTGTGGAAATGATCCATAAAACGCCCCCTTTAATCGGGGAAAATGGTATGGTGGGTACGCCCCCCCGCAAAAAGGGAGGTGAGTAAAAATTCCCCCTATGAATATTATTTAAAATTGGGTTTATAAATTAAAGATCTTTAAATATGATATAATTCTGGGGGTATTACAGTACCAAAATTAATAAAAGGGGGTTTAACATAATATAAGAGTTGTGAGGAAAAAATTGGAACTCCACGTTAAGCTCCAGCCATTTTGAAAAGGGGGTTCTCGGTTTTTCAAGACAGATTCACGCTTTAGACCCTACACGATTAAGGTGTAGACTCTTTTGTTTAACATTAAGGTTAGTCCGCCATCATTTTACTATGATGAGCCGACATAACCGAAAATGGGTTAAACCAAGGACAAGGGGGTAAAACACACAAAAGTCCCGTCCCGGAAAAAGTGGAAAGTTACCCTCGGCCGCCATTCGGCACCTACCAAAATTTACCAGTCCCCCGCGATACCACCACCCCCTCAAAAAATAATCAGCCTTAAAATAAAAAACCCCCATCTCCCCTGCTGGTATACCTTAGTTACATCTAAATAGGGTACATTGCAGTCGGGTATTTTTGGGTTTAATCTTGGTGGGTGAGTTCACATAAATTATTACTAAAAAATTTAAACATTTTGGTGCCCCGAGTGAGGATTATTGCGGAAGTACGGGAGCCGTTGTGGGGCAAGCTTTCCCCCTCAGCGAGGTGGTGGAAGGTAGGAAAGGGCAAGTTTTTTCCGGGCACCCGGTGGTGTGCTGATCTATTTGACACAGAACAGTCTAAATGAAGTACTTCAGGGGCCCTCAGCCCCTCACAGTTTCTTTTGGGGGGGTACGATAGATGACAATTGTACCCCCAGAGTCATCATAAATAAAAAAAAAATTTTAAGAAAATAGAAGAGAAATGTGGCAGTCGGGTAGGTTGTGTTTAATAGAGCCTAAAAAGCCCACCGTCTCCTAGACATCCCCGGGTAACCCAAACTCTTTATATAGGGTCAAGGGGGCTTTAAAAAGGGAAATTGAAAGGTTTATGCAGTAGTACATTTCAACGCACAGGCCTTTCGAGGCAGATCTTTCCCGGAGGGGGTGCATGGACAAGGGAGGTTTTTATTTTGTAAAAGCCAAGTTTATAAATTTCATAAAGTGTCAGAAAGGGAGTGGGATGCTATCAAGCCTGGGGGAATAGGGTCGTTTAAAAAGCGTAAAAACCCCCTTTTTTTCCCCGCCCCCTTTGGTAAAAAAACCGACTTAGCCCCCTTGACTCCCCGTGTGTCACAGACAGCCAGGGAACGGGCCGCTTTGGTAAGCTACCATCCCCCAACAGAAAGGTTTGGTTTAGGTGTATTTTCTTAAATTTAAAGTGGTGGATGATTTGGGCCTGGCTTCGCCCCTTTGGTGGGCCCGATAAAGGGCAATCCACCCTTAAAATTTAGAAAATTTAAATTAGGGAACCCTAACTTTTTAAAATTGTTCCAACTTTTTTTTTTTTTTTTTTTATTTCATTAACAATTAAAATCAGGGGGAAGGGCTAAAGATTAGGGGCTAAATTAGGATGGCTTACACGAATTTATAAAAAAGGTGGGAAGCAGCTGAGACTACCCTTTGACTATAATATTTTTAAATCAGGTCTGCTAATGCTAAAAAACAAACGGATAATTATAAAAGGCTTCTTTCAATCATTAAAAGGGGGGATAAAGAATTAATTAATTATGAGACCAAGTATGACAAGAAGTAAAAAATACATGGAAACGGTTTTTCAAATATGAAAACTTGGTGCGTGATCAGAACCCCCAAAGCCAAAGCCTTTTTCCCCCCTTAAAATTACCGTTTTGTCATTCCCCCATTTTGGGGGGGAAAAATTTGTTTCTTCGGGATAAATTAAAATTTAATTTGAGATAGGGATGATTAAAACAGAGGTGCTAAATAACCTTTTTGTTGGTCATTGAAGGTTCTGCATACGCTGTAAAAAAAATTTAAACAGTAGAAAAGCCAATTAAAATTGGCACTCAAGATTCTCAGAGAAAATTTATGAAGAAAAGATAATAATAAAGATCTTTTCCCTGCAAGTTCATGGATCTCGAGCCTTCTCAATCAAGAGAATTGGAAGAGTTCAAATAATTTTAATTGAATAAGACCCATTGAAGTAAAAACCCTTTGGGCGGGTCGCTGGAGGTCTATCATGATAGGGAAAAACTCCAAACCGGGAGCGAGACCAAAAATCAGGGGACGATAGTAATTTACTTCAGGGTCAAGCAAATAGGGAAGGATTATTACAAGGTGCAAACTTTACCTTCGACTGCGAGTGATCGGAGGAAACGGGGGGGGCGGCATGACCTCACGGGCGTCCATAAAAAATCCGCCGTGCCCCCAACGGCGGGCCCAAACCCATCGAACCCTCAAGTGACCTCCAGAGCCTACCATCCGACCCCGGGGCCCACTGCCTCAGGCGATAGGCAAGTGAAAAAAAAAAAAAAAAAAAAAAAAATTGCAAGGTTTTTGAGCAGGAAACCCCCCAGGGAGTTTGAGATAACTAACCTAAAGTAATCAGCGATATCGCCACTTTAGATTTTAAAAGACCCCTCATTGGTGGGTATTTATCCCGCTTCTACAAAAGTTACGAGGGTTTAAAAAACCGGTAGATAAGTTTCAAATAGACCAGCCGTTAAACCACCCCTAAAACCTACTAAAGAACAGGTGCCATTCTAAAATAGGGTTTTACCCGGAAAATCAGAAAAAAATTTGCTTTTTCGAGGAAAAACATTAATCTTCCCCTTGTAATAAAAACCAGATTTTTCCACTAGTCAAAAGATTAATGGATCTGGGGAAAATGCCCAACCTCCTTAGGGTAAAAATGCAAACAGTTGTTATTAGTCGGGTACTTGTAAGAAAGTGAAAAACTAGAAACTCACTACCAAGAAGTCCCGGGTTCGATCCCCCGGGGGAGCGAAGACAGACGGGCGGTCTTTCTTAAAACCCGAGCCCCTGTCCACCCCCAGTGAATGGGTCCGGGGGTTGCCGGGGGTTTGTGACCCCCTCCCCGGGTGGGGCTTTTGGCCAACACTAAGCTGCAGCGGTAGATCCTATGGGTCTGAGGAATTATCCCCTAAAAAAAACAAACAAAAAAACAGGGAAAAAAGCCTTTTGTCCTAATGGTATGTGAAACGACCCTACGGCATTAAAATGGCCGTAACTAATATGAAAATTTTTATCCCCCTGTCCCCACGGCAGATTTGAAAGGGGAGCCACAAAGGTAATTAGCATTGTGGAAACAAGTTGACAGTGGTGCACAAAGATATTATAGGGGAGAGATTGATCATTAAACTACCATATTAGCAAGGTGAACTTAGCCCCTTTGGGGTTTTGGCCACAAAAAGCTCAAAATTTTGCATTGTTCGCCAAGTAATTTGGAAATAATAAATGAGGGTAGCGCTGTAAAAAAACGGATAAATTTTAAAGTAAAAGGGCTAAAAACTACAGCTGAAATGTTGGGAAGGAAAGGTGTTAGATGTTAGAAATACCTTTTAAGAGTTGATGGCCATACCTTAAAAAGGCGCGATTTTTGGGGATTCCCAATAAGGTACAAAAGAATAACATTTCCTGTTTTACCAGTGCCCGGGGGTGAGTTAATGGGACCTTCCCCCAAAAACCCTCAGCGCCTGAACAAGGGAATGCCCCCTAGTCATGCACAACCCTCTTGGTTGCTGAAATTTGGAAATTTATTGACCCACTTAAATAAAGATTATTTTAAGAAGGGGGTTCCCCGGCATAAATTATGGGGTCTAGAAACTACGGTTCATACCTAAAATTACCTAAAAAGGATCAAAATACTCAATCACTAGATCACACTGTCAATTATGTAAATGGTAAATATTTAAATAGGACTATTTGGCAAATAGATGCCCCCTTTTACCCTTTCCCAAATTTTCACATAGTTAAGGCCAATTAAATAGTTCAATAAAAAATGAAGAAAAAACAGTCTAAATTGGAGTGCATATAAATAATTCAAGATAAATTAAAAGATGATTTTCGAAAAAATGGACGGAGCGTAATCATAAATGGACATTATTTACCCCACCATGCAGGGCCAAAAATTCATCAAACCCCCTATTTGAAATTTTTTAATTGTAGTTCAAAACAAAAAGTGCTTTTTTAAATGACGCCCTTTAAAACAGGGCCGAAATTTGTCCAATCTAGGGGATGCCCCCAGTAAAATTCAGACAGAAAAATTCGCCTAGGGGCTATATATTAAGGCTTTTTTTAATTAGGTCTAAGGGAAAAAAACAGAAAATTTCCCCAAATTCCTATGGCCTGAAAATATATTCAGGAAGTTTAACCCCCGCCACTATAGGTTTTAAATTAGTTCTGTTTGGTTTTGCTGAAGCCCCTTTTTTTTAAATAAAAAAATTACAGTACCATTTTAAAAGGTTAGATAGCCCGAATTAGGGGAAAAACCTATATGGTAATTTTCAGGGACGATAAATTCAGAGGAAAAACTAATACAATTTTTTAACCTGGGTAATAAAGAGTGCAGGGGAAAGGGCCCGCCTCCCCTTACAGGTTGGAATATAATTTTCCAAGGCTAGAAGGGGTAATCAGGAAGGATTCCTTAAATATTTTTATACGCCCCCCAGAGGCCCAAACAGTGTTAGGATTATGGTGGAATGTAAAAACTGATGACCTAAGATTTAAAATGCCAATTTTCTGATGTAGTCCTAAAAAGGAACCCTTAAGTAGGTCGCCCAAATATTTGACCCTTGGGCATAGTGAGCCAATAAATATAAGGGGGGAAAGTCTAAAAAACCAAAAAACCCGGGAGAACATCTCGATTGGGGTACCCCCCCTTTATGGGGAAAATACAACAAATGGGAGACTTTAAAAAACTGAGTTTAATAAAATAAATGGAAATTCACATAAGTAGGGGAAAAAAATACTGATGGGCGAAACCCCCGCAACACACAATTTTGGATCTTCAAAAAGGATACGGGCAGAGCTTCTTAAAGCAGGAAGGAAATTAATTAATTTTTTCTAAGCTCGGGTTTCCCCAATTAAGCCCAGAAAAATTGCCCCCAAATGGGGCGGGCTGCATTAGAATTTGGCATTTAAATTTGACAAATTAATAATTTTTTACAAATTGGGAGGTATATATGTGGACCTAGTGAAATTTGCCACATGGAGTGAAACATAACACAAAAAAACCTTTGTAAGGAATCGTGTTTGGGAAATCAATTATTTAGGTTCCACATTTCACTTAACATGTTTCTACCAAGGGGAAACCCACTGATATTTTGTTAGAGGAAAAACTATCCCCCAAATAAATACAGGATTTTGGGTTTTAAAAGGTCCCCCACCTGGCTGAAAAATTAAATTGGCTCTTCCCCAAAGCCCCCTTCAACATCCATAATGAACCACGAAAACGCCAACAAGCAATGCGCAGCGCCGTATGGTCCTGGTTAAAGGGGCCCTTTTGGCCCCATCGTGGCTCGTGACACGTCGGCCGAGGGACGAAAAATTGTGCTGCACTAAAAAAAAGGGAATCCCCGATTTCTGTCCCAAACCACCGGATCGAAGCTATGTTACGTATCGTTACTTTTTACAGCTTCGTGCATATCGTGACGTGTTTTATCGTGATGATAAAAAAACCGTTACGTGCGCTTCATCCTACCTTTTCCCCCTTTTTTTTCACCCCTTTCCCCCTTCTCCCCCCTTTTTCATTCACCTCCCCCCCACCCCGACTCCATTACCCCTACTCCCACACCACGTGGTGACACCCCCTCGCTCCCTCCCCCCTATCCCTCACACATGGGACACCCCCTCCCCCACTTTCCCACCCCCTACTCCCCTGACCAGGGAGATGCCACGCACCCCCTTGTAACCTACATACCCAAAACCACAAAGCCTTCTCCACCACAACCCCCCTCCCCCAAATTTTTCCCCCCCAACACCCCCTTTTTTATTTCAACCCCCCTCCCCCGTTTTTCCCCCCTTTTCCATCCCAAACCGAACACCCCCGTTTCTCCCCCCTTTTTTCTCTACCCCCTTTCCCTTTTCCCTCACCTGGGAAAACCCACCCCGTGTGAGGCCTTTCGTATGTGATCTTCATGGGACGTCATGGCACAGTCGTAGTTACTAGCTCTTCGTGACGACAAAATGAAAAGTTTTATTTTCCCTTGTGACGTGCTTACAGCTGTCATGCCCCTTCGTGACCATCTTTGCCATAGACCATAAGAAAGGCAGCAGACATTGTTGTATGCTATCGTGGGTTTGGTTTTTGTGACAAAAATTTACGATAGCGCAAATCAAATTGGGGCGTATGTGGTTCGATTTTGGAATGGGAAGGGGGCTCAAAGTGATCAAAGGGGGGGGGAAGAACCTAACCCCGTCATCCCCGCAAACGAGTCACCCGTTTTCTTTGAGCCCCGGAGAGAGAAAAAAGGGACTCTCAGCTGGTTACTTGCCAGCTTCCTGTCTCCCACACAACATTACCACTTGTGAGTGTTATGCATGTTTATGTTTAATTAATGCGCAGCTATGTTATTTTGTGTGCTATTTTCTCTTTCAGAATGCTTTTTCTACAGAATAAGTAGTATAGTGTGGGTAATATAGACGCTGTGTGTTTGTTGTGTTTGCTATAGTTTATTTTAGCTTGAAAACGTCTTTTTTTTTTTTTTTTTTATTAAATTGATGGGGTCCTTGAACCAAACCTATATTTTACCATTAGTTATGTGTTTCGTCATACGAGATTTCGCTTTACGAGTATGCCAGGTGGAACCTAACTGCTTGTATCTTCGGGACCTCCCTGTACACGTGTCATTATTACTCTATCGCGTTTTATGCCTATCACGCATACCTAAATGTACCTCAACCCTCTGCTATAGCGAATCACGCTATCGCATTTCACAGCTATCACGCATCCTTTTTTCTTCTTTTTTTTTTTTACATTTCGGCCTATAGCGTCTGTAGGCAGTAACCTCCAGGGCGGGGATGGTAGGCCCTGGAGGCTCACATGAAGGCTGTGATGGTTGGCTCTCGCCCGTGGTGGCGCAGGCAGGATTTTTAAAGTGGCGCCTGTGATTAGAGGCTCATGCCGCCCCCTTGTCCTTCTATGCACTCGCCGTCGAGTGTAGAGTTAATGGGCAGCATGTGGGTGTTCTTCGGCCACTCGACGATTGCCGAAAGATTGGTGGCACCTGGAGGGATTCGAACTCGGTACACCGAGCTTGCCACTTCCAGACACTAACCATGTCTTTCACGGGAGGCCACCGCCTCCCCTGAAATGTACCTCAACCCTCGGTATCAAGCTACCAGGTTTTACAGCTATCACGCCTTGTATATCTGCACAAACATGTCTATCACGCCTCAACCATGTCTACCGCACTATGGTTGCCATGGCTACAGCCAGTCTAGGGCAGACCGTGTAAGGGATTGCGACAACTTTTTCATCAGTTTAGTCCATCCTTAATGTAACTTTCCTTAATTCTTGTTCCAATGCCATTTTTCTACAATTCAGGTCATTCATATCACTATTTTTTTTAAATATATGTGCTCTGTCTTCACCTGTACTCTCTTAGTGTCACCTCACTGTTAGTCCCGGCACCTGACTCAAACATACATTACAGTGTGGCTCTCACTTCTGTGAATGATAGAGGTTTCGTTGATTTCGTTGATTCGTTTCATTACTGGTCTCTTTGCATTTCTGTCAAACTTACAATTCTTAACTAGCCTAAATGCCAACACCTCATCTGGTATCATCATTACCTGTTCTTTCATCTTAAATATTTCATATCAAATTCTCTGAAAAAGTCACAAATTGGCAATCTATCACTTCTGACATTCCTCAAAATTTTTATAAGTCATAAATGTTCTTTTTCAGGTTCTTTCAAAAAAGCCTCATCCATTTTTTTTTTTAAAGGATTTCTAGGCCATTTTCTTTCTTTTTATCATCAGTGGACAAGTATATCTCACAAGTTTGGGGGAGGATCCACTTATGCAGCTCTCCTAACAGGGTTGAGTCAAAAGCTTTTTGTCTCATCAACTCCCCTCCTCTGAGTGACTGTCTTCAACCTTTAAATCACCGGCACAATGTTGCTTCTCTTGCTATCATTTACCGTTACTTTCGTGCTCACTGCTCTTCTGAACTTGCTAACTGCATGCCTCCCCCACTTCCGCAGCCTCGCTGCGCAAGACTTTCTACTAATTTTCTCATTCGTATTCTGTCCATCTTTCTAATGCAAGAGTTAACCCCTTCACATCCAGATTTTTCCTTTGCTATTAAAAATTGTATGTTGTCAAGCCATAAAATTACGAAAAGTAACTGAATATACCAAATTAGTTAGTCGGCAAGGATACTAAACAGGTCATATCTATAAAACATTGCTTATATAAACTAAAAATTGTCTAATGGTGGCCAAATTACAATGGAAATTACGTCTGGGTTTCAAGGGTTTAAACAGTATCTTTACTTTTTCATCCCTTTCACTGATTATCTCTGGAACTCTCTTCCTGCTTCTATTTTCCACCTTCCTACAACTTAAATCTTTTTAAGAGAGGAGTGACAAGACACCTCCTGAACTAAGTTGGCCCCCCCCCCTTTCTTTATTCTCTTACTGTCCTCTTTATAGGGGTTGGCAACTAAGCGGGCTTTTGTTACTTCTTTTTTTGTTGTCTCTTGGCCAGTCCTTTGTGATGTAAAAAAAAAAAAAACTTGATTTGCTACTTCTCTGTCCTTTCGCGGCCTAATAGAGCAGCAGCTTCAGCCTAGATGAGAAGGATACCAATATTGGAGTATGTGGACATCTCAGGTGTAGCGTGGGATGTTTTGAAATGGCCGTTTGCCGGGTACCACTGGTTGCGTGTGACCCCTGGGGGCCCTTAAAGTAGCCCTTTTTTCAGGCTACATAGATATTGGAGGTACCACATAAAACCAACTTTACATGGCCAAGTACATCCCCAGAGTGTAAAATGACCAATGCCAGACAAATATCCCGCTGTTTTGGCCCTGCCAGACGGGCCAAAAAGGGCCAAAATTTTGAGCTAGCATAGATATTGAAGATACTGATCGGAACCACTTTTACATGAATGAGTATATTCCCCAGAGTAGGAAATGACCCATGCCAGACAAATGTTCCTCTGCAATGGTGCCGCCAGAAGCCCTTACAAAATGGATACTGGGCATGTTTTTAAACACCATATGCAGTTTCAAATGCTTATTGTATTGGGTTCCAGGGGTGCAAAATTACCAAATGTCTAAAATTTTCGAAACTGAATAGCAAAAAATGTCTTTAAAAAATAAGCGCAATTCAACTCAAAACTGAATAGACATAACTATGCAAACATTACACATGAATAATACATATAATACAGTGGAAGACAAAGAAGTTTGGCGGTGTCTTGCATCCGTCACGCTCTTTGACAAATTTAGTTTAATTCCCTCCCGGCGCTTCCTATGGGGAATGATTGAAAAAAAAGTTGTCTGGCAACTCACTCACGGCCTAGACTTCCTGCTTGTAGTTTTTCAAATCATTAGTAATCAATGGTCAGTGACCAGGACATATTGCATCTTATCGTCAGTCCCGGCTTGATTCCCCCAAAAAGTCACCAAAAAATTTCGGGAAAGTGGTTTCGCTCAGTTGGATATGGGGCCTGAGCCACAGTTGACTGCAGACCAGATCACCCTTATTCACAGCTTATATAAGATCGGTTTTAGTTCAAAAGAATTGTGAGGGAGACTGGGTTACTCAACGAAAAGTGAGCGGTGGGTAAAAAAATCGCGAGACTTTACGGATGTAACGAGACACGCTCCTTACACACACTGTACCCAGTAACTGTGGGTTCATTGACTTTAATTATCTTGCTATTTTTTGGTAGGAGATTTCACTAGCTGTCTTTGATAATATTCAAAGTTTTCTTTGAAACTTTTTTCTTGCGTCCAGGACGAGACAAGTGCGTTAGACTTTCGGCAGTTGGCGAGTCTCGTGATTTTTTAAACCCACCACTCAACCTTTCGTTGAGTAACCCAGTCTCCCTCACAATTTCTTTGAACCTAAAACCGATCTTATATAAGCTGTGAATACGGGTGATCTGGTCTGCAGTCAACTGTGGCTCAGGCCCCATATCCAACTGAGCGAAACCACTTTCCCGAAATGTTTTCGTGACGTTTTGGGGAATCAAGCCGGGACTGATGATAAGAAACAATATGTCCTGGTCACTGACCATTGATTACTAATGATTTGAAAAACTGCAAGCAGGACGTACGTACGTACAATGTGATGTTAAACTGATTTGAGGTTGTGTGTAAGTGATTATAACCCATGAAACAAAATTGGTAGCAAATATCCAGAGTAGTAATTGTGCTATACTAGTAACTCGACAAAGAATGAGATTGAGCATTGGGTATACAGTAGGCACACTTGGAACACTAGGTACAATAGGTCAGTGTTTTTCAAACTTTTTTCATCGCGATCCAATTTGATTTTATGCATTACATTCATGACCCTATTATACGTCTGTAGCTGCTTTCTCTTACCGATGTGATTTTTTTTACAATTACATACATACATATGCATATAAATCTGCATACATATATACATACATACATGCATTTATGTATTCAAATAATTACATATGTTTGAGTGTGCCAATGTAAATTTTATCTATTAAAAGTATTTTTTTTAAATATGTAGAACTTTATGCTACAAATTTATTTGCTAGAAATTTATGCTACAAGCACATATTAATTTGAAGTCTTACCTATACAAAACCCATCGTCTATCTCATCCCGACACAATACCCCAACTAGTCAACTAATAGGATACTTATCGTATAGTAGTGTTAGAATTGGCTGTAGGCTTAATTAATACTGCAATGTCTTGTTATCCGAAGTGGTCGCCGTGATCGAGGCTGCCCGTGAAGGGCAAAGGTGGAGGGTTATTGTGGTGGGCGTCAAGTGGTTCATCAAACCATCACGGCGCGGTGTTTTATAATCACTGATACGTCCAGGAAGCTATTCAGGCTTAATAGACGCAGCACTGATATTCGCTATGTCGATGAGACAAGTCCTATTGTTTTATCACTTATATGTACAAAATGAACGTATGTACAGTTCTTCTCGTTATAATCAGAGATGTTAATCCGTGGGGGTTGGAGTGGAACTTATATATACAAGCACGTATACATTAGTAAGAGATGTTACTCCGCGAGGGTCTGGAAGTGTACTGAAACTCTGTGGGCCCAGCGGGCAACGGCCACCACAAATTACACGTGTCACCTTTCGGTAGCAAGCAGGTGGACCGCCACGATTGGTGCAAATTTAAAGGACGGCGGCCCATGAGCAGCCGTTTCAAATTAAGGTGCAAATGCTTAATAACCACTGGGAATGTTAATTTATATTATCCCAGTACTTATCATTTACTTAAATTACCTTAATTAATACCCATTACCATTATAATTACATATATACATCCCTCCGCACCCCCTATGATTAGCGGACAATACCTCCCTCACAAGGGGGGGGGGGGAACAAAACCACCACTCTACCATTATTGAGTGGGTGGTTGGTGGATAATTTCCACAGAAGTGCTCTGTAAATTGTAACTACGTAAGTAGAGAAAAATAGTATTAATTGATTGACAAGTGAAAAATTATGCGTACAAGTCCTGCCTTCTCCCATCAGCATTCTCTCTCTCTCTTCTCTCTCTCTTATTAATGCATTTCACATATTGATTATATAATTATCCGTTTACGATGTGGCGACCCACTGAGCAAAGGCTTTGCGACCCAGAAATGGGTCGCGAACCGTACTTTGAAGAACCCTGCATAGGTAGTAGGGTAGAGTAATCCAGTAACTGAGTGTGTTCCCACCCAGTTAGACATGAAGGTAGTAGGTAAATGGTAGTAATAAAATCAAATATATGTCTTGCAGCTCCATACTAATAACACACCAAAAAATTGGATATGTTTGCAGACTGGCGCTAACTACTTTCGCATATTAACCACAAGTTAAACATGCCTAACAAACCAATGTGCCACGGCATCATACAACTTCACAAATGTCACTTATAAATGTAAAGTTGAACGATAGAAATTTCAGGCATTCATTTTTGCACATTCCTCGTGTGGCGAGCTTCCTGTCGCTTACTATCTCATTACTGAATATTTTTATATAGGATAATACTTTAACATATTATAGATACAATATCTAAAATTTAAGTGATTTTGTTTTGTTAAAAGTGGGGATCTTTTCCGTATGGTGACCGCCACATAAACTATTGAAACTTTGGCTATATTTATCCAATGCAGTTTCTTTATCCTCGTTCCAAATGTGTATTTTTTTTTGATGAAGAAATGGATATTAGAAAGTTAAAGCCCTTCAAAGTTTATTTCTGCCATAAGTTTGTTAAGGAATCAAAGTTGTGTGGAATTGTGAAGAAACAGCCTAAAAAAAAGCCTAACTTATTGTATAAAAATATAAAAAAACCTTGACTAGCTTAATTTAATATAGTCTTTACCTAAACTAATTTAATCTAAATTAACCAAACTTAACCTAAAACATAACTATACTTTGTAGTTTCCAGTGTCATACTCTTGTTCTGTTAATTATGTGCAATTAAAATAATTTCAGTACTATCACCGGTGAAGGTAATCTGTGTGGTTTTAAGTCTCGTTGGAAGTTAATTTTCTGGTCAATACATTTTTTCGGATAAAAAAACAGGGGGTTCCTAGTTTTTTAATATCTCTTACTAATTTCGGTGCCCCCATGTTTTGCCATGTTAGTAGGGGGGCCCCCCCCAAAAATTTTTTCTACTTTTATTCCTCCAAAAGGGTTATTTTTTGTCCATTCCCCCATAGGTTACAAGCCCTAGAAATTTCATGGCGATAAAATTTAAATTTTAGGGGTCGCCCATCATCTCGCTTTCTACATGGGAAATTAAAACCCGGAAATATCAAAACCCCCGTTGGGCATTTCCCCGGACTACAGACCCAAAGGGTGTTGATTTCTGACTCCGGGGGTTTTTGAAACCCCCTTTGGTGAAGGCCCCCCTGGCTCCCGGTTTCTATAAGGCAACATTCTCGCCAGCAGCGCATATATTAACAAAGATGAGAAGGGGCCCCCCTTTGATTACCGTTTTTTTCGGCTTTTAGATGCACTTTATTTCCCAAAAATTTTCCCCGAAAAATATCATCTCTTTCCAAAACGAATGTTTGGAAAGAGACTGCCCCCAAGACTGGGGGGAGCCCTTTCCCCGCAACTTCTACCTTTGGGAGATTGGCACCAACAGCATCACCTATCATCTTTTAGTGTTTGATGTACATTTCCACCGGGTGTCACATGTTCCCCAAGTTAACCTATATCAGTCGCCACCAAGACTGGCGGGAGCCTTCTTTTTCAATTCCTTCTTCAGATTGGCTCAACAAAGCCCCCTATGTCGCTAGTGTTATGCAGCTTTAACCCCAGTCTGTCACCTATCACAACTTTTTTTCACCTGGAAATAAAAACCCATGGCGAATTCATCAAAAAATATTTACTTAATAGGGGTTTTACTTATACCTTTAGAAAAGAGAGTTTTTTTTATCCCCTTAGATTTTTTTTTTTCTTTTTTTTTTCTAGAAATCTCTTTCCAAATCGGGTGCGTCTTCCAAGATGCGGTCTTAAGCCGTAAAATATTTATACAGTACCCCCCGAGTTCACACCCATGCGAGTTTTGAAAACCCTTTAGTTTTAAAGTGAGTCCCAAATTCTTACCATCCGTTTCGTGCATTTTCCCTTGATTTCGCCTGCTTGTACCTTTTTTTTTTTTTTTTTTTTTTTTTTTTTGGGTTGTGCCTATAGGGCCCGTTTGGCAGTGACCTTCGGGGTGGGATGGTATCCCCTGTACTCGAGGGTTTGTAAGGGTTTGGGCCCCCTTCGCCCCGGGGTGGCCCCGGCGGGATTTTTATAAGGTTAAGGGGGTTTGCATTAGTAGAAGCGAAATTGGATTAGTTTTCCCCATTGATTACAGGGGGGGCCCAAAGATACGACCCTTTTGGGTTTTCCATCGGGCATATTCGTAAACCCGAAACCCTCGTATAACAAAACACATAACTAATGGTAAAATGGGGTTTGGTTCCAGGACCCCAAAATTTAAAAAAAAGACAAGAAAAAAAAGACCTGTTTTTTTTAAGCTATAAAAAAATTTGGTAATATTTAGTTGGGTGCAAAACCCCCTTGAAAGGGAAACCTAGATCCCCGATAATCCTATGGTGCTTCCCCATGCGTGGGAGCTGACCTGGGCCTTTTTTTTCAGGAAGGCACTATTAACACTTTTATAAAGGGGGGTTGTGTTGGGGCGGGCGGCGGCCGATGGTTTCCCCCCGCCAGCGGGGATCTCCTTGGGAAATTTTTTAAATAAAAAGCGAGGACCCTTTGAGGAATCCTAAAATCACTGGTGATATCCTATGGTGCTATCACAGGCGTAGGAGCTGACTGTCTTCTTCAGGAAGGCACAGGTGAGGCGGATGACGGCGGTTTTTGAGAGAGGCGGCGGACGGGGCAGGCGGCCGCCTCCTCCGCCACGGTAGGTTTGGGCAGGGTTAAACGTCTTATCACTCGTTATTATACAACTTAGTGATTATGGTGAGATCTTATATGCACGTGTCATTATCTAAATCAATGTAGCACCGTGTGTCACCTTAAATAAGGGTGATTTAAAGATGTTATGATGAGGTGACTGCTGGCTGAGCTGGCGGGGCAGAGAGTGACGGAGAAATACTTGCCCCGGAGCCGCCCCATATCACAAATATTCACCATTTTAACACACATACACACCTTCTACCACCAAAACACTAGCAACACAGGCTCCTTACTTATATATCTTACTATCTGATACATTAAAACTACTTAAAACGCAAGCATTAAAAATAAAACGAGAATTAGTTTTAGATGACGGGGACAGAAGGCGGAGAGAGGCAGTCTGGCATGCTATTCTTGCCCGGAAATATGTCTCGCTGGCTTGTGATTGATCGAGAAGTTTTAAAAACTGTTTGTCATTGGCTGGTGACGGATGACGCCTTAGCCAGTCACAACCTTCCTACTCGTTTACGACCTATCGAGGGAGCTTTGTAGCTTTCGTCATTAGAGAAAGTAGTATCTAGGTAGTGCGAGAGCAGGTTGTTGCTGGCCATACTACCTCCGTTGCTGGCTTCTCGCCCAGGGTTGTGAATTTTTGTATGCCACATTGTCGAACTGAGCCACCAGAATGATCATATTTTCAGATTGATTTCAGAAGACAACCTTAGGTAAAATCATATAGTCAGTAAATGACTTTATAATTTTAGTAAATAACTTGTAATTTACTTTAGTAAATAACTTGGTAATTTTACTCACCCGTTTTAATGTCGTAACATTGGATTTTCGATCTCGTATATTGAAAATAGACCCTAATTTACACATCTCGTATCCTTGGATTCTCGTATATCGAATGCTCGTGTAACGGGACCTCCCTGTATTTAGTTTTCTGATAAATGAATTAGCACCATGCATAAATTAGCATTAACTAAATAAATATCATCATCAATCGGGGTATAAGCAAGCGCGCCACCCTCAGTACTCACTGATTGTGTAAGCGACTGAGCGAGGCTCTCTCCGCCGGCCTCTGCTCCCGCACACCACAGTCACCGTTCCTCTCACGCACACAGTAGTAGCTACAGCTCATTATTATTACTACGCTTGCAGTGATTAAGCTGTGTATTAAACTGCAGTGCGAATTGACTAGTCTTTAAGAATTGTAGACATGGGTAGAGTGATTAAATATACTTTACAAGCTCACAAGGTAGAGGTATATATCACTGATGCGTAATAAGCCTGGAAGATCGCCACCAAGCAGTCGTGATGTCCTTCCATTTGTGCCGTGGTATGTTATATGGATCTATATTCCCTACATTTTTCAATGTAACGAGGAATAGATCCAGAGTCCAACATCTGGAAGACATAGTCTGACAGATGAACACCATCAATCACTTTCCCAGCCCTCAAAAAAGAGATTAGTAAGTGTACCGTGTTTACAGGGGAGGTAATGTCCTTTGTTTACATCACCGTACTGCCACTGTCGGCCAGCTATGTGCTCGGCGCGGACCACTCGGCCACCGCCTCTCCCAGCGGTGATTCAAAAGTGTCTTTCTGTTAGTCTATTTCCATTTTCTTTGGCGTATCGTATAACTTTTAGCTTGTATGCGATAGTATTAGTAAATTGTTTTGATGAATTCGCCATGGGTGATAATTTTCAGGACTGAAAAGAGCTTAAGATACGTGTGACAGCTTAGTGGTAAATGATACGTCAACACTAGCAGACGATAGATGACGCTGTTGGCGGCAATCGCGGCAATCTGCCGTCAAAAGGGGGAATGTAAACATACCAGCGTTAGGACAGATTACGTAGTTGATTTGAATGTCTTATGGTATTTGAAATACTTGTAACATGTAAGTACTGAGGTACTAAGCACTGCGGAAGTACTACAACATTCGTCTTGGAAGACCATTAGTATTTTTCAGGGTATTTTTTGGGGGGAAACGTGAGTCTTATAAGTCGTAAAATATGGTACTACGCCTTGCACGTGACTAAATAAGCATTTTTACAGTGTTTTCAATACCCGAGTTTCGCGATCCTCGAGTTTAGCGCTATGCCTTGTGAAGAAAGCAAGCGCGAAACTCGGGAGGGTACTGTAGTATGTTACTATGATGTGAAAAAATAATGGTATAGTTTTCAATTATAACATTAAAATGGAGACTATTTTGCTGAAATAACCTTGAAACTGTCAACATTTTGCTACATTTAACATTGGTGAGCGGTCTGTTAGGAAAGCAGTTTTTTACTCTTGTGTGTCATTGTTAGTTCTTTACTGCTACCTAACATGGGCTGTTAACGCTATCAAGCAAGTTATGTGTATAAATCCCTGATATAGTGGTGTCCCCGTAAATACTTAAAAATATAAAAATAAATCTGTTTTGCTTGCATATATCCCAAAGATAGTGTGATGTGTGTTAGCTTTGGTAGGGAGTTGGTTTTCACTTAATTAACTCTTCACTTTCTACATTTCACTTTACTCATTGTTACATATCACTTTATCATACGTACACTTACATCAACACTTATACACGTCCCAATGTTGTATTCTTCCATGATATTCTTTAAATTTTTCCCCTTCTCCAGCCGCTTACATATCACTACCTTCTGCTTAAGTGTAAGGACCACCCTTTTCAGCTTTACAACTTTCGACATGATGAATAAATAAGTCGTTCTCTGGCTATAATAAAGGTGACACGTGTGAGATGGCAGGACTGCTGCATAAACAAGTAGTGACGGGATGACTAGGTGTGCACTCTGGCGGGCGCGTGAGCAAATGCAACCATGTGCAGGAATTATATATTGTATATTTATATATAGATATTTTTTTCACTATTACATTATCAATTTATCTTTTTTTAATATTTTTTATGCCTGATACGGGGAGGTGCTGGATAAAGGGAGTTCCACTGTACATAACTTCCATGCAGTTGTCTTTTATTTTCCAAACTTAGAGACATTTATTCATCTTTGCAGAAATTTTGCATTCTACCTTCTGTTTTGTAATGTGTAGGCTTACATGGTATATGCAGAAACAAAGGCATATTTCAGATTAGTCTAATTGTATTTTACCCCCTATTACTATTTCAGGCCCACAAATTTGCAGAAAAAGTATCTGAAACCAGCAGCATCAATGAATATAGTGAGGAGCCACTTCTTCCATCATTTTTGCCATCAGCCTCACAGAAATGGTCTGTGATAATAGGTATGATAATTCAGTAACATATGGTGGTTACTGTTATAGGGTATGCTTTGTGCTAGCGTGTTGAACAGCCCACCTTGGCTGTTACACTAGGTGTTACTCTAAAAACAAACTTTAGGCTATTTTTGTACATAGCATAGATTACAAATTGTAAATTATATG
The DNA here is from genome assembly GCA_016584305.1 of Chionoecetes opilio. Taxonomy (NCBI): domain Eukaryota; kingdom Metazoa; phylum Arthropoda; class Malacostraca; order Decapoda; family Majidae; genus Chionoecetes; species Chionoecetes opilio. Next base: position 46,962 of record JACEEZ010016182.1, on the reverse strand, counting down.
AGTTGTGACATGTCATACATAAGTAAACTGAATCTCCAATATTCTAGAAATTGATAAATTGTAAAACAAGAAACTTTTTTCATCTTGCACAAAATTTCAAAATGATAGCACCAGATAATTTTACTTAATTCACTTGTACATCAGGTGTATTCTTCTATGAGATGTAAACTGTTCTTTTATCTTGTCAAACAATGAGCTTTTGTGTGGCCTTTTTCAGTTGCATCAGTAATACACCTCTTTTCAATAGAGTAAAACAGGCCACTTAGTCTTTCCTGTCTTTCCGAAGTTTTTTCCTGATTTTTGTGACATGCATAAAAATAATGACACTACTGTAGCAGTATGGTATTTAAGATCAATGTCAATTAATTCTGGCATATAAAATGTACAAAGATGCAAGAAAGGCCTGAGAATGAGTGAGCATATCAATACACAACTTCCTAAGGAAATGGTTCCCCTCGACTACCATAAACAATTCAAAAGAATAGCTAATATTGTTATGTCTACAGCCACAGACCTCGTCGACCTAACTTAATCTTTGTTGCTGTGTGTATATATATATTATCATACAGTACCCTACCGAGTTTCACGCTGTCCAAGCTTCGTGATCCTCGAGTTTCGCGCTGAGTCCTAAATTCTTACAATCCCGACTTTCGCGCATTATCTCCCGAGTTTCACGCTGTTTCGTACACTTTTTTTTCTTTTTTTTTTCTTTTCTTTTTTTCTGCCTACAGCGCCGTTAGGCAGTGACCTCCAGGGGTGAGATGGCAGACCCTGGAGGTTCACCCGATGGCTGTGATGGTTGGCCCTCACCCGTGGTGGTGCAGGCAGGATTTTATAGTGACGCCTGTGATTAGAGGCTCATGCCGCCCCCCTGTGTCCTCCGATGCACTCGCAATCAAAGGTAAAGTTAATGGGCTGCATGTGGGTGTTCATAGGCCACTCGACAATGCAGAGAAAGATTTAAAGTGGATTTTACAGCCCTCATCAAGGATCGAACTCTGGTCACCGAGAACGCCACTCGGAGACGCTAACCACTCTGCCACCACCTCTCCTAAAGCCCCGTACACACCACCACTCACCACCGTTGGCGCTTCCCGTCGATCGAGTATTCGTCTCTCAAAAGTGGCAGTGTGGACAGGATGCCGACGAGCAAAATGTAAGTAACTCTGGCAACGGCATTGCTCGTCGGCAAGCACCGATGGTGATAAGTGGTAGTGTGTACGGGGCTTAAGAGATGTACGGGACACATCTTCCTACCTTTGACGTCACGCACGCTGCAGGTCACAAGAAGAGGAAGAGGGAGGCATTTTGTAAACAAAGGAGACGTATTCCTCCTCCCACCTAAAATGTTCTAGATCTCCAAAACTATTGATTTGCGACGGAAAACTCAAAGAGAAGAGGCTCTTAGAATCCAAAAAGGTAAACAGAAGCCATATTCACAATTGTGTAGGGCATTTCGGTCCTAATGTAAAATAATACCGTGGTTTCCTGTAATATCAAGATCAAGATCAAGGTCCTCTCCTCTCCTCCTCTCCTCTCCTCTCCTCTCCTCTCCTCTAGTGTTGGCCGAAGGCACCACCTTGGGAGGCGGCTCACAAACCCCCGGCTAACACCCGGTACCCATTCACTGCTGGATGGACAGGGGATCGGGGCATTTTCACGGTATTTTTTTGGGGAAAAAGTGAGTCTTATAAGCCTTAAAATACGGTACCCCTCGCACCGGAATAAATAACCATTTTTTCAGTGTTTTCAATCCGCGAGTTTCGCAATCCGCGAGTTTAGCACTATGCCTTCGGAAGAAATCAATCAATCAATCATTGGGGGCATACGCCGGGGGGCGCGTTGCCTCGCCCACCCTACGACGCCACTCCCGGGGGTCACCACGCGCGAGTTCCCATGCAGGCTCCTTTCCCATACCAAGCAACTCTCGACAAGAAACATCAACTTGCCCCAGCCACGAGCCTTGTGGGCGCCCCCTTGGCCTCCTCCAAGCCGGATTGTCTCTTACAGATACAACCCGATGGGAAGGATCGGTTTCAGGGTAGCGTGCCACATGCCCATATAGCCGAAGTTGGCGCTGACGGACTATGCAGGTAATAGGCCTCGATTCAGTCTCACGGTGCAATCGCTGATTTGACACGTAATCATCCCAGCGATACCCCATGATTCTGCGAAGACACTTATTACCAAAGGCATTGATTCGTCTCTTCAAGTCACTATTTAGTGTCCATGTCTCACAACCATAGAGTAAGACAGGGATCACAAGCGACTTGAAGATCCGGATCTTTGTCCTCCTGCACAGGTACCGACAACGCCAAATACTCCCGCTGAGCGAGTCCATAACACCGTGGGCTATGCCAATCCGCCGTAAGACTTCTTGACGTGACCCGCCGTCATTATGGACTGCGCTACCAAGGTATGTAAAACTTTCCAAGATCTCAATGTCCTCGCCACATGCATGACAGACTGTACTGCTTCATCTAGTAAGTCTCCAAATACCTGGACCTTGGTCTTGAGCCAGGAGACCTCAAGTCCCAAAGGTTTTTGCCTCCTCGTGCAGCGCCTCGAGAGCCATCACCAGGACCTCCAGCGACTCAGCAAAGATTACTGCATCATCGCAAAAACAAGATCAGTGATCTTGGTGTTGCCGATGGATGCTCCACAATCCACTTTGATCTACAACCTTGTCCAATACCCATCCATACAAGCGTTAAAAAAGTGATGGGGCAAGGACGCACCCTTGCCTCACTCCTGTATTCACAGGAAAACTGGATACACCTGCCCCACACTTCACAGCACTCTCAGTCCCAGAATACAGACCAGTTATCAAACCAAAAGTCCTTGCAGGAATCCCTCGAAGTCGCAGAAGATCCCAGAGTGACTCACGATGCACTGAGTCAAACGCCTTCTTGAGATCAACATGGGCTGCAAGCATCCCCTGTCGAAACTCACGTCGGCGTTCCACCAGGACACGAAGCGCTAGGATACGGTCCGTTGTTGACTTACCAGGCGTGAACCCAGACTGCTGAGGTCTCTGATGCTTCACCAGATGACTGCGAATTCGTGTCAGAAATAGATGGCAAGCACCTTCCTGGTACGCTGAGCATTTGTAATACCGCGGTAATTGTTGCAGTCCTGACGGTCCCCCCTTTTCCCCTTTTCCCGATAGGGACGACCAGCCCCTTTTCCAGTCAGGAGGAATGGTACCTGATTGCCACACAGCAGTCAGGACAGCATGCAACCCGCGGATTTGGCCTCACCCCCAGCTTTGAGGAGCTCCGCACTGATATTACAAACACCAGCTGCCTTTCCACCCTTCAACTTTGCTACAGCCTCTCTGACTTCGTCAAGAGAGGGTGCGGTTTCGTCAATGGGAGGATCGGCATCCACTGCCTGTAACCCAGTGGTGTGAAGCTGCTCAGTTGGAGGGTCCACCGTGAAGTGGACTTTCGGAAGAAAGCAAACGCGAAACTCGGGAGGGCACTGTATATGAAAACAAATTTTGGCCATATTATATTAGGTTAATGCAAGAACAGAATTATCACAGAGAAAATCGGTTCCAGTTATTGAATTCTTAAACAAGTTTCTAGATCACCTATGCTCCGTTTATCACAGTCTCACTTAACAAAAATTCAGAGACAAAAAAGAAATATTTTCACCAAAATTTGTTTACCACATGAAAAACTCAGTTACGCAAAAAAAAAAAAAAATGCATGAAAAAGAAAAAAACATTTGCAAACAACAAAAGATATGATTTTTTTAATGCAGTCCATAAAAGGACCAACTCTTAAGTTCTGGGTATTCACAGAGCAGGTATATTTACATTTAGCATTGAAAACCAAAACCAAAACTGAAGCATTGAATTACAGTGCTACACCTATTTTCGTATAGTTTTAAGCAAAATGACTACATAATGTTTACTAGGCGTGGTGGTAGTGTTGGTGCTCCTAAGCTTAAAAAGAGTAGAACATTTATAAAATTATAAACTAAACTAGACATCTAGCATTGATTATGTCCTCTTCTCAACCCAGTAATTCTCTTGACACCTCACGGCCACAATTTCATCACCGTAAGCCTCAAGTCTTCTTCTATTTTGTGAAAAAATCATTCAACTTTAATATTCATGTACCAAAATTTCATATGTAGTATATGCTCACAAATAGATTTATAATTGCATTTTGTGACTTGGTTGGGATGTGTTTTTTGATTTGAAGAACATATCTCAACTTACCGTATATGTCGGCATATAAGGCAATATTTGAAGCCTAAAAAAATTCTCCAAAACTAGGGATTGACTTGTGCGGCGAGTATAAAATGTGAACCTTTACCACAAAATGGTAAACAAGTGGAACAGCCTCTCTAACACTCGCTGTGCACATATCACCTTAACTTTCACGACCCGCCACAACTATTTGCAACTGAAACTCACTTTTGGTAATATTTATTTACCTTAAAAACTTAATTATAATAGGAATGACTTACCATACAGACGGTATTAAAATTGAAACGATCACTACCACATACCATTACGAACAGCCAATGGACTATAACGGCATTAAATAGCAACGATCACCACCACATAATATTTGGAACAAACGTTCTGTACACACTTGCATCAGCTGATCGGCACGCCAGTTGTGCGGTAAACACCACACTCCAGCTATGGAACTATGGGTCTGTTACACTCGGTAAACACTTATTCGCTCACTCATCTTACTCCAAGTTAAGTGGAAGTCAGTCACTCACCTACTCACACACTGAGTTGAGTACCTACCATATTGTGGCTTACAGCATTTTACTGTACCAGGGTAGCAATCTTTTAATAAGTACTTCCTTCTTGAGGTGCTTTTGCTTCTATCTTTGGGGGGTTGACTTATGTGGCGAATATAGGCCTAAACCTGCATTAACACCTCAAAATTTGGGCGTCAGCTTATATGCCCCATCGAGTTATATACCGACATATACGGTATATAATGGGAGTCAATGAGAAAATAGGATTAGTTTAACGCATTTTCACTTAAAGCATGATTTTCCAGGAACGTAACTCGTGTGTCAAACGGGGCATAGGTCAGAGCTGGGCACTAAATACATTGAATGTATTTAAATACTAAATACTTAATACAATTCAATAGGGTACTCCGTAGTGTAGTGGTTAGCACGCTCGGCTCACAACCGAGAAGTCCCGGGTTCGATCCCCGGGCGGAGCGAAGATAGATGGGTGGTCTTTCTTAAAACCCGAGCCCCTGTCCACCCAGCAGTGAATGGGTACCAGGTGTTAGCCAGGGGTTTGTGACCCCCCTAACGGGGTGGTAGCTTCAGTCAACACTAAGCTGCAGCGGTAGATCACTACGGCTCTGAGGAATTATCCTCTAAGCAAACAAACAAACAAACAAACAAACAAACATGGGAGAAATGTATTTAAATACCAAATACTAAATACATTTTACAAATGTATTTAAATACTAAATACACACAAACCTCGTTTTCCCGGACTAATGGGGAGGAGCACTGGTCCGGGAACCGCAAAAGTCCGGGAATCGCAACAGTCCGATGCCATTACCCACCCCCGGACGTTTATCCTACTCTAGTATTTACTGTCCGGCAATCGCCAATATCAACTACCCCGCCGCGGACTTTTACGTCCGCTGAGCATGCTGCCACCTGGCGGGAGGCAGCAGAAAGTGTTAAATAGTCTCAAGAGACGTTCCTGCACCAGGGGCAGTGGGGGTCAGGGGACTAACTGAGACAGTGCAGGTGAACCGTGAGTGTCGTGTGCCCAAATGTAAACAATACGACCGCTGAGCATGCTGCCACCTGGCAGGAGGCAGCAGAAAGTGTTCAATAGTCTCAAGAGACATTCCTGCACCAGGGGCAGTGGGGGTCAGGGGACTAACGGAGGCAGTGCAGGTGAACCGTGAGTGTCGTGTGCCCAAATGTAAACAATACGACCGCTGAGCATGCTGCCACCTGGCGGCAGGCAGCAGAAAGGGTTCAATAGTCTCAAGAGACGTTCCTGCACCAGGGACAGTGGGGGTCAGGGGACTAACGGAGGCAGTGCAGGTGAACCGTGAGTGTCGTGTGTCCAAATGTAAACATTACGACCGCTGAGCATGCTGCCACCTGGCGGGAGGTAGCAGAAAGTGTTCAATAGTCTCAGAGATGTTCCTGCACCAGGGGCAGTGGGAGTCAGGGGACTGACGGAGGCGGTGCAGGTGAACCGTGAGTGTCGTGTTCCCAAATGTAAACAATACGACCGCTGAGATGCTGCCACCTGCAGGAGGTGCGGACACTGACCAGGGGTGACAGGAGACGCTCGGACCGCCGGACAACTTTGTCATTTACGAACAGGACCAGGCATTTCAACGTTAAAAAAAAAAAAAAAAAAAAAATGTCCGGGACTCTGACATATCCCCGGACCTCGATTTTGTCCGGCAAATCCGATATCCGGGAAATTGAGGTTTGGTGTGTACTAAATACATCAATTTTATTTAAATACATTTGTAATACATTTTACATACACTACCCTCCCGAGTTTCGCGCTTGCTTTCTTCAGAGGCATAGCGTGAAACTCGCGGATCGCGAAAACTCGGGTATTGAAACACTAAAAATGCTTATTTAGTCCGGTTTTTTTTTTTTTTTTGTGTGTGTGTGTGTGTGTGTGTGGTGTGTGTGTGTGTGTGTGTGTGTGTGGTGTGTGTGGGTGTGTGTGTGTGTGTCTACAGCGCCGTTAGGCAGTGACCTCCAGGGGTGGGATGGTAGGCCCTGGAGTTAACTTGAGGGCTGTGTACCTACCGTATTTTACAGCTTATAAGACTCACTTTTTCCACAAAAAAATATCCTGAAAATGCCCCAAGCCCTGTCCACCCAGCAGTGAATGGGTACTGGGTGTTAGCCTAGGGTTTGTGATCCGCCTCCCGGGGTGGTGGCTTCGGCCAACACTACATAGAGAAGAGGAGGGAGGAGAGGAGCTTGAGATTGAGCTTGAGTTGGGAGTCACCCAGCGGATGCTGTTTTGGTCTGAGTGAGTGAGCTTGACACATATCTTGTCAGCTGATGGTTGTGTGACAGTGTTATACGGCAATAACACTGTCACAATGCCTTCCTCTCTTCTCTCCTGTTCTCCTCCAGTACCACCAGAAACCACAGTACCACACACGTCATGGTTAATCACTTATAAAGGAGTATTTTGTAGTAAATAAGTAAGGAATGGCGGGGGTGTAAGGTAAGGTGCTACTTATTTCGAGGTGTTACCTATCTTATGTGACACCGGCTGCTCCTGTAGAGAAAAACACAAACAAATGGAAAAAAACAAAGCAAAAACTACATACAAGCTATACTAAGCCTATTATAATACTATCTAAGCAGGAAGGAAGGAAGACGTGTCCCGTACGTCTCTTATGGGAAGCAGTAGCAGAGTGGTTAGCGTCAAGATATTGTCAAGCTCGAGCACGAGCTTGACAGACGACCTACAAAGTGATACTAAGCAAAAAAGATCACAAGAAGAAGTCTCCGAGTGGCGTTCTCGGTGATCTGAGTTCGATCCTTGATGAGGGCTGTAAAATCCACTTAAAATTCTTTCTCTGCATTGTTGAGTGGCCTAAGAACACCCACACGCTGCCCATTAACTCTAACTTCGATTGCGAGTGCATCGGAGGACACAGGGGGCGGCATGAGCCTCTAATCACAGGCGTCACTATAGAAATTCTGTCTCCGCCACCACGGGTAAGGGCCAAACCATTACAGCCCTCAAGTTAACCTCCAGGGCCTACCATCCCACTCCTGGAGGTCACTGCCTAACGGCGCTGTAGGCACACACACACACCCAAAAAAAAAAAAAAAAAAAAAAAAAAAAAAAAAAAAAAAAAAAAAAAAAAAAAAAAAAAAAAAAAAAGCGAAACTCGGGGATATAATGCGCGAAAGTCGGGATGGTAAGAATTGAGGACTCAGCGCGAAACTCGCATAGCGTGAAACTCGGGAGGGTAGTGTACACACAAATTTCAACATTCTTCTCAGGCCAAAATTTCCTTAAAGTAATCGTCCAGACCATTTCATCATTCCTGATTTGATGTAGTTAGAGTATAGCCATTATCGAGTGTATCAACAATATGTTGTCACTTCTTGCATCCAGTCAGCCGTTTTTTAATAATCCGCAATCAAATCTGTAAATTCCCCGAGCTTCGAAAACGCTCATGGCAACTGGCAGACGATGCGCCACGGCTCGGTGACATAGCAAAAGGGAGGCTCCTCTTCCCGCGCTGCTGTGTGCGTGTGTTAGTAGTGTGTGTGTGTGTGTGTAGTAGTGTTTGTGTGTGTGTGTAGTAGTGTTTGTTTGTGTGTGTGTGTGTGCGTAGTAGTGTTTGTGTGTGTGTGTGTGCGTAGTAGTGTTTTGTGTGTGTGTGTGTGCGTAGTAGTGTGTGTGTGTGTGCGTAGTAGTGTTTGTGTGTGTGTGTGTGCGTAGTAGTGTTTGTGTGTGTGTGTGCGTAGTAGTGTTTGTGTGTGTGTGTGTGCGTAGTAGTGTTTGTGTGTGTGTGTGTGCGTAGTAGTGTGTGTAGTAGTGTTAGTGTGTGTTAAGTGTGTGTGTGTGTAGTAGTGTTTGTGTGTGTGTGTAGTAGTGTTTGTGTGTGTGTGTAGTAGTGTTTGTGTGTTGTGTAGTAGTGTTTGTGTGTGTGTGTAGTAGTGTTTGTGTGTGTGTAGTAGTGTTTGTGTGTGTGTGTAGTAGTGTTTGTGTGTGTGTGTGTGTGTGTGGTGTGTGTTAGTGTGTTGTGTGTGTGTGTAGTAGTGTTTGTGTGTGTGTGTGTGTGTAGTAGTGTGTGTGTGTGTGTGTGTGTATAGTGTTTGTTGTGTGTGTAGTAGTGTTTGTGTGTGTGTGTGTGTGTAGTAGTGTTTGTGTGTGTGTGTGTGTGTAGTAGTGTTTGTGTGTGTGTGTGTGTAGTAGTGTTGTGTGTGTTTTGGTGTGTAGTGTTTTGTGTGTGTGTAGTAGTGTTTGTGTGTGTGTAGTAGTGTTTGTGTGTGTGTGTGTGTGTGTGTAGTAGTGTTTGTGTGTGTGTAGTAATGTTTGTGTGTGTGTGTGTGTGTGTGTAGTAGTGTTTGTGTGTGTGTTGTAGTAGTGATTGTGTGTGTGTAGTAGTGTTTGTGTGTGTGTAATAGTGTTTGTGTGTGTGTGTGTAGTAGTGTTGAACCTCAGCAGGCTCCGCTAACACCTGTTCATACCACCTCGTACTCTGGCTCAACATATAGGGTTGGGCTCCCATCACAATCTGGTTCGTTTTCCTCATATACGCGAGCAGCGTCATTAGTTCGGTCTCAGATTAAGCATCGTACTCTAGATCTATCACAGCGACAGATTCACTGTCTGATACCGAAGTACAAATCGCTCATCATAACATTTGCCGACAGGTCTCACAGAGGCAGACGAGTGTTGTTTACATTGGAGCGTCCCTTTTGTGATGTAATCAATAACATGCGTAGCCCTGTTGGAGGGAAGAAATTTTTTTCGCGCCTTTTTACAAAAGTCGTATTTTTTACGGAAATAAGGCCTGGAAATCAATTATTTATGGTGGATTAAGTGTTTTGAATGTACATTCAACATAATTAGGCAAAAAAAAATTGGGTCTGGACGATTACTTTAAAATAAGGAAATTTCCTTGAAAGTGGAAACACTGGTTCACTGTAACATCAGGTTGCCAGATAGTTGGGCGGGTTTTGGCCAAATTAACAGATCAAAAAGTATTTACATTTATATATTTTGAGTATTTAAAAACAATGTATTTAAACACTCATTAAAGTATCTAAATACTGTATTTAAATACATGAAAACCAATGTATTTATTAATCAGTTCTAAATACACAAATGTATTTAATACTGCCCAGCTCTGCCATAGGTGTACAAGTTTTCATTGCTAAAACAAACACAGCGAGCATGCGGCCGGAGTATAGCTCACGCTGGGTCCTTTCATTTTCATTTCTCTCCCTTATCCCGCCATCTGCCCAGGTCCGCATCATAACACAACTAACTGCTGGGGTCTGTGCAGACAGTATCTCAGAATAAATGCCAAAATATTTGATAGCAGGGGACAAAAAAAATAGTTTCCCATTATGATCCATGAATATATTTTTGAGTGAGCATGATATTTAAGATGATCTACCACATTTGGTGGTGTGCAGCACACAACTAGCACCCCTGGATATACGCCTCTGATACGCCTCTGTTTGTAGTTAATCCCATGTTGGATTTATACACAGTGATTTCCTGTATCATAATGAAAGTGACATGCTGTATAATAAACTTTATTTATATTAATTATGGTTAAATGGGTGACTTATTTCATTCAAGAGATTTTTTTTTTTAATGATTTCAAGTATATTTAATGTAACTTTTTCTCCCACAGATTCTGAAAAGCAAAGAAATCTTCTGTTTCCTTGTAGGAAGAATGTTTTGTATATATTATACATCATAATTGGCCACAACAAGTAGTCCGTTTTTGTCTAGTAACTATTATTCAGAGATAACATTCTGGCTCAAAATAACAAATAACATTCAACTAACATTCTGGCTCAAAATATAGCAACAAGTTTTTTTTTTCATGCCAACTTTTGATTGAGATATATTCTGTTTTCTTTTCAGCAGTATGTATGTCATTGTATGAGCATCCCATGTATCCTTTTATGACACAATCACCCTAACTGAAAGTCACCTATGTGTTTGATGGAGGTGCTTTGTTTGTCTTTAATATTTGCATTTTGAAAATGTGAAGGCTTTTAAGATGTTGCTTAGTAGTTATCCAAACTTTTGTTCCTCCAGTCACCATAATTCTCTAAATTCTGCCAAAAAGCCCATTATATAACCAACTTATTTATACCATTTCATAATGACCTTGATGACAATGACAGCAACCTCAGAAATACAAATATCACACTGACATTTCCACTTATTGATGGTCACCAGCAACGCCTGACCTGCGCCAACCACCAAGCTCAGCTGGTGAGCTGGCTGGGAATTTTACAAGAGAGGAGAGGCTGGTCCTGTATGAGCACACCCTGAGGAGTACTGCCCCTGTGGTAGCACCTCCAGAGCTCCTTCCAGTGGTTAGTCACATTAGTTCTGAGACTGACAAACTCAGTTATGTGTATATCTTTGCTTCTAACTACACTTGACCCTCGATTTAATGGACCTCAAATTAATGGACTCTATCTGCTACCGGACAATCGGACCAAACTATTCAATAAGTCCCCTGCTTGAAAAATGTACACTACCTTGGACTCAGAATAGAAGCCTTCTGAGTCCTCTACATAGTCCTGTATACAGCTCTACATATTATTTATGCTAAGTGAGACAAAAACTACAATTATTTTCATGTTTTTGTTTTTGTAATGATGCGTAGTGTCTAGGACTCTAGGTTATACATATCAATATGTTTCTAAATACCCATAAATGCTTATTCATAATCATATTTCATTTTTCTTTTTCTTATATGTAATAAACAGTGTTAAGGATGAAAAAAATGATGTCCGGCCCATGAATACCAAGCAACGGACTTTTTTCAAGCAACAAACAGTTCAATTCCCTATTTAGTCCGTTGAATTAAGGGTCGAGTGTAGTAGCTTTTGATATTTGGTGACAAATATACAAAATTTATCAGTTAACCCTTTCACGTCACCATTGTCATTCCCTTTTTGTTGTCCCGCGTAAACCCATTGTCACCCGAAATGTCACGCGCGGGGGAAAAGTTGTACTTCCACCTCGTCTAGAAACTAAACTATCAAAGGTATCAAGTTCAATTATGTTTCGTTTTTAAGCTAAGATCATTTTCTATATCATACAATGTTAAAAAAATAAGCTAGCATGAAAATAACTTAAAATCTCGAGTTAGAAGTGAAAAAAAAAAAAAAAAAACACCTTGCGGCAAAAAATAATATGCCAAAAATCAACTTATCATCATAGAAGATTTTTCTACATTCCATGACATAGCTGAATAAATTTCCTTTCCAATGAAGTATAATATATTGTAATTCGCTCAAAATAAAGCCATACAACGAAGTGAAAGATAGCATAAAGTTTTTTTTTTAATAAATATATTTAATAAATATTGTATAATATAATATTATACAATATTATATTATACAAAATATATTTTAATATAATATATTGTAATTCGCTCCAACGGTCAAGTGAATCTCACGTCACCGCGCGCATTTAATTTAAGATTTTTAATAAATATTTTAAAATATATTTTTGGATGGCGCTCAAAGACGTCATCTGTACGTATGGCCTACACGTACCGGATGACGCTCAAAGACGTCATCTGTACGTGAAAGGGTTAAAAAAGTATCAGTTTCATGTGTTGGCAGCTTGATAATTGGCATGAAGTGCAGCTAGAATTCAGTATTGCAACAATTTATTAATATAATTTTACAGCTTATGTAGAGTACACATAAATAATGTTAATTTCTCTCTCTCTCTCTGGCCCCCCCGTTCCCAGGCCATCATTTGTCATCGTGGGGGGATTGGGGCCTGGGGACAGCCTCCAGGTCGCTCCCTTGATTTCGGGCCTCTGTCCTCGGTCTGACGAATTTTGCCTGGCCTTTCCTGTCATCCTCCTTTTTCCCCTCCTTCACTCTATCTCTCCTCTTTTTGCCTCTTCCTATCCCCCTTTCCTCCTAAGGTGTGAGAGCCGTGCTGATGGGATATGAGGCTGGCTTTGGGTCAGTCATGAACAGCCTCAGGGTGCCATGGGCATTGTATACCCTCGGTGCCACTGCCCTTACCCTTCATGGAGGTCTTGAGGGGCTGACCGTTTATTTCACCCTCTTTACTTCAGGCTCACCATGGCCAATGATGAAAACTTAACTCCTATAGGGGCTTTAGGGCCGGCCCCTCTACCAAATGACCCTACTGATCCCCCTGGTTTACCGACCCCTACTCCTCTTTTGACTATGGCCCGGAATACTGATATGCCCGTACCCCAAAGTCGACCCTCAGAGTCACTTTGTGCTCCTGAGCCCCCTAGCCAGATCAAGAATCCATTCTCAGCACCAGGCGACACTCCAGCCCACAAACCCTCTATCTCTTCCATACCTTCTCCAGCCTTGCCTCCCTGCTCTACCCTCCAGATCATTCCTCTACCTTCCTCATCATTCCTCTACCCTTCCTCCTCCCCAACCTTCTTTATCCTCTTCTCATCCTGTATAGCTTCTCTTGCACCCTACAAACCCTTCTCCCTCCGGAGACCTACAGTCCGCACTGTCACCTTTTGGTCCTGCCAAATGGGATAGTTTCTTCATCGTCCCTAGCAACGCCCCTCACTCTGCTTGCACCCTAAGTTTCCAGAAATGCCTCCAACGGCAAGTTGGCATGGTTACATTCCGTACCTGTGCCGATCGGTCCCGCCTGGTGGTAGTTGACACTGAAGCCCAAGCCACTGCACTGACCAACCTTAAAGATATGGACGGCAACCCATTCTACATCATGCCCGACATTGCTCTTAACACCTGCACTGGAACTGTTTCCATCCACCCACATTCTTGCCCAGTCAATGACAAAGAATGGTCAGAATGCGCGGATGCCCTCCTCGACCTTTGGGCAGAGATTTATGATGCCGTTGCAGTTTACTGCTACACCATCCCACCCCGGGGCTGCCGAAGGTACCCTACCAACATTGTCAAAGTCACCTTCAAAAGGCAAACACTCCTAATAGACTTATGTTGGCGGAGTACACTCGACAGTTAAACCTTACCCGCCCTAATCCTCGCCAGTGCCAGACATGCTAGCGTTTTGGCCACACTGCCAAGCACTGCCGATCCTCTGCCCGCTGCCCTCTTTGTGCTCAATCTGGCCATGCTCGTTCCATACGTCCTGCAACATCGCTCACATGTGCTCACTGTGGTGGTTCCCACAACGTCTTTTACAGGAGTTGCCCTGTCTACCGCTTCAAATCGGAAGTGGCATCAATCAGATTTGAGAAGGGCTTAACTCTGAGGGAAGCCCACCAAGAAGCTCACTGCCAAGGCTTTCGCCTACCCCTTCTCCCAGCTTATTTCACTCCCACTTTTCCGGATCCCCTACTACAACCTCTCCTACCCTCGCTTTCCCTGTTCCTCCTCTTCCCACTCCTCGTCCTTCCTTTGCTCCTCCTGCTGACCCCTTCTCTCCATAAATAACCCCTTTTCCGTCCTCAGTCCAGATACTCCGACCTCTACCCCTTCCTCATCCCCACACCCCTTCCTCGATCCCCACACCCCTTCCTCAATGCACCCCTCGGCCTACTCTTACCAGACGACCTAAACGTCCTCCCCTTCCTCCCCCCAAGACCTCCACTATCTCTCCCTCCTCAGCTCCTCACGCCCCACTTTCTATATCTCCTACTAAGAAACCCTGTGCCTCCAGGTCTCCCGTCCTGACTCTCCAGTTGAGACCATACCTATGATCGAGGTGTAACTCGCTCAGTCTCAAGACATGACCCCTCTACCCGCTTCCCAGACCACCTCATCTTCCCCACCTTCTGTCTCAACCCTCAAAGTCTCAGCTGAGATACATCCTCTTCCCTCCCACCTTCTGCCTACCCCTCTTCCTCCTGCCTCCCAGCTTCCCCCCCTGTTCCCCCCCTTCTCCATTCTCCCCACTCCACCCTTCTCCCCTTTCCTCTGATCACCCTATGTCCTCTCCCCCATCTTCTACTTCCTCTGCCCGCCCTGCTGTTAAGTCTGTTCTTAACTTACCCTCCCTTCTAGCTATACACGCGACTCCCTTTTGTACACAACAACCCCCATCCCTGACCCCTCACCCCCTGACCCTACTAACTGTCCTTCACCTACTACGTCCGATCCCCCACCTGATACCCCGGATCCTACTGACCCCTCTACTCCTGACCCCCCACCTGATACCCCAGATCCTCCTGACCCCTCTACTCCTGACGCTGCCATTCCAACCCTCATCACCCGATGACCTCTACACAATGTCTGTTCTCCAATGGAACATTCGCGGCTTCCGCTCCCACAGACAAGACCTTCGTCTCCTGATTTCCTGCTATGAACCTCAAGTTATCTGCCTCCAAGAAACTTTCCTTACTCAAACCCCTGTTCCAATTCCCAATTACTATTTTATTTCCTCTCCCCATTCTATTTCTTCCTCCTCTATCCTTGTCCACCAGAAAACGGCCCATGTCTCTCCGAATGTCAACACAACTGTCCCATGTACCCTATTAAAGTAATCGTCCAGACCCATTTATTTTTTGCCTAATTATGTTGAATACACATTCAAAACACCTAATCCACCAAAAATAATCAATTTCCAGGCCTTATTTCCGTAAAAACACGAATTTTGTAAAAAGCGCGCGAATTTTTTTTTCTTCCCCCCAACAGGGCTACGAATATTATTGATGATGTCACAGGAGGAACTCCAATGTAAACAAAAGTCTTCTGCCTGTGTATAGTAGTAGTAGTAGTAGTAGTAGTAGTAGTAGTAGTATAGTAGTGGTGGTAATAGTAGTAGTGGTGGTAGTAGTAGTAGTAGTAGTAGTAGTAGTATAGTAGTGGTGGTAATAGTGGTAATAGTAGTAGTAGTAGTGTAGTAGTAGTAGTAGTAGTGTAGTAGTAGTAATAGTAGTATAGTAGTTGCTTAGTAGTAGTAGTAGTAGTAGTATAGTAGTGGTGGTAATAGTGGTAATAGTAGTAGTAGTAGTAGTAGTAGTAGTGTAGTAGTAGTAATAGTAGTAGTAGTAGTTTAGTAGTAGTAGTAGTAGTTAGTAGTAGAAGCCACCCAGCCACACCACCGCCTTGCCACATAGCGTAGTATTGACGGTATTATTACGTGCTATAGGACAGATATAGACAGTATGGACAGATTATATAACTAAGGGAAGGATTACTGCTAGAAGAGACAAAGTATTACGTTATGAGAGACAGTGAGATTAAGAGATAATAGCAAAGGAGAGATCGATCGATGTGTGTGTGTGTGTGTGTGTGTCTCCCAACATGGCAACTCTAACCCACTGTCTCTCTTCCCGTCTTCCTTCTCTCTCTCTCTCTCTCTCTCTCTCTCTCTCTCTCCTCTCTCTCTCTCTCTCTCTCTCTTCCCTCTCTTTCTCTCTCTCTCTCTCTCTCTCTCTCTCTCTCTCTCTCTCTCTCTCTCTCTCGTCTCTTCTCTCCCTCTCTCTTCTCTCTCTTCTCTCTCTCTCTCTCTCTCCTCTCTTCTCTCCCCCTCCTTTCTTCCTTCTCTCTCTCTTCCTCCTTTCTTCCTCCTGACTATAAAGTTGTAGTGGTGGTTATCAGCGTGGGAAGAGGAGGCTTCCTGCTGTGATGTCACCGAGCCATGGTGCATCGTCTGCTTGTCGTGAGGAGCGTTTTGAGAGCTCGAGGAATTTGCAGATTTTGATTGCGGATTATTTAAAAAACGGCTGACTGGATGCAAAAAGTGACAACATATTGTTGATATACTCGCTAATGGTTTATAATTTGATTGCATTAAATCAGGAATGATGAAATGGTGTGGACGATTACTTTAAGGGTAATATCCAACTTTTGGATTACTATTGTTTCGTCTATTTCTCTCCTTCTCACCCTATTAACTTTGATCCCGTACACGCCCTTCTCTCCCGCCTACAACCTCATTTGCTGGTAGTGGGTGACTTCAACTGCCGCCACTCCCTTTTGGGGGTGACTCCACTGTAAACACCCGTGGCTGCTCCCTTGAACGCTTCCTAGCCACCACCGACCTCATTATTCTCAACTCTAATCGCCCCACTCACTTTGATGTGAGGACTCAGTCTTTTTTCCTGCCTTGACCTCCCCCTTTGCTCTCCTTCCCTCCGCTTAGACCTGCATTGGTCGGCCCCTCGACCAATTCCTTATAGTGACCACTTTTCCTATCCTACTTTCTCGTACCTCATACGTCCCGCTTCCTAACCCTCCACGCTAGTGTTTCCGCAGAGCCGACTGGTGCACTTTTGCCTCCCTTTCTGCCCTTCCACTTCATCCTTCCACCTTTTTTTCCCACCTTTAAAATGCTCACCTACTTCTCCGTTTCAATTCTAAGTGCCCCCCCCTTTAAACTGCCATCCCCGGACCTCTCGACCTTTTACCTCCAAATGCTTTCCCCTGGTAGACTTAGATTGTTCAAAAGCCCACCGACTAAAACGTGCTGCTTGGAGCAGCTATCGCTGCAAACGTGGTACCCCGGCCAACTCCCGGCCCTTATTTAATTTAAAATAACCTCTGCCCATCTTAAGAGGCCCATTAAACTCTGTCTTAATAGTTGGCCGCACCTATGCCCTCCTCCCTCACAGCCGAAACCCCTATTTCCTTAGTTTGGCGCCAAATAATAAATTGTCAGGTAAACACCTGCCCTCTGTTGCCCCCGTCCTGCACGTTTGTAACCAAATTTTTTAAGAGCCATTACAAGTAGCAGAGGATTAGGCTCCTTTTTTAGTCTGGTGAGTAGTGGCTCCCCCCTCTCTCCCCCGTTTTACTAGAATCAAAGCTACCAGGGAAGCATTCCTGTCACCTTCTCTCTATCCTCTTCTGAACATTACAATGCTCCTTTCTCTTCTTCTGAACTCGCCTCCGCTCTTCATTCTTGCCGCAACACCCGTGAAGGCCCTGACGGCATTCACTACCTAATGCTTAAACACCTTCCTCCTGTTTCTCTCATCTTCTTACCAGCCCTTTTTAAACCGGTTTGTTGTTCCTTGGGGACTTTCCCCCCCCATGGCGCGAAGCCCTTGTCCTCCCATTCCTCAAACCTAACAAATCCGTTACCCTCCCCCAAGATTACCCCCCCTTTGCCTTAAATAGTTTTCCTATGTAAGTTACTGGAACGCATGATAAATCTCCGTCTTATGTGGCTCCTGGGAAAAAAAAAGTCTTCTCTCCCCTTCTCAAATTTTGGTTACCGACCATGCCCGAAGCACAGCCGACCCCTTTTGCCCACCTTTGGGAAAAATACAGTACCACAGTCTTTGCCATCACGAATCAGTCCTTGCTGTTTTTTTTATTTAGAGAAAGCTTATGATACCACCTGGCGACACCATATCCTCCACCAGTTATCCACTTTCGGCATAACTAAAAACTGGGGGTCTTTCTCCAGTCCTTTCTCAGTGATCGCTCCCCTTTAGAGTCAAAATATCTTCCTCCATTTCCTCATCCTTCCCACAATATGTGGGAAGGAATCCCCCAAGGAAGTCCCCCAAAGGGGTCCCCCAAGGAAGTGTCCTCAGCACTTCCTTGTTCCTCAAATTTCAGTTAATGGACTTGTCTCCACCTTACTACCTGGCGTCCGGTCCTCCCTTTACGTAGATGACCAAGCCATCTATGCTTCCAGCCCTTCCCTGGCACCCCTCCGCTGTCTCCTCCAATCTGCTATTTCCGCTGCTTCTTCCTGGGCTACTGATCATGGCTTTCGTTTCTCTCCCACAAAATCCTCCATCCTTTTCTCTTGCTCTCGTGTGCCACTCTCACCTCCACTTTCTCTATATAACGTACCTCTCAAGTATTGCTCCTCTGGTAGATTCCTTGGCCTCACTTTCGACTCCCGACTTACCTG
This sequence comes from Chionoecetes opilio, assembly GCA_016584305.1. Lineage (NCBI taxonomy): Eukaryota > Metazoa > Arthropoda > Malacostraca > Decapoda > Majidae > Chionoecetes > Chionoecetes opilio. The sequence continues at coordinate 28,427 of JACEEZ010016182.1, read as the reverse complement.
GAAGGCACATATCCTATCTCTAAAAGTAACTGCCCTTCGTCGCCTCTGCCTCTTACAAACTATCTCCCATGTGTCTTGGGGTTCTGACTGCAAGACCCTCCTCCATCTCCACACTGTCCTGGTCCTCTCCACTCTTGACTATGGATGTCATATTTATTCCTATGCCTCTGCCTCCCTCTTCAGCCTCCTGGACCCTGTTCACCACCTAGGCCTCCGTCTGGCTCTAGGTGCCTTTTGCTCCTCCCCTGTTGAGAGCCTCTATGCTGAGTCGGGCCTCCCGTCCCTCTCTGCCGTCGAGCCCTCCTATCACTTCGGTGCTATACTCGCCTTCATCATTTCCTAATTCTAAGATTGCAGTCCCCCAATCTCTCCTCACAGTGATCTCCCCTCGTTTGTCACCACCCTTCCCTGTTCGCATCCTTCTCTCCCACTCCTCCTTTTTCCTACTCTTAGTGTCCTCCCTTTATTTTCATTCCCTTTCCCCCTCCGTGGCTTATACCTTCCCCTCTCCCAAAGTCTACCATTCCCCCCTATCGTTTTACGCTCTCATTTTCTTGAACCCCCCTTTCCCTCATTCCTCTAGCCCCCACGTCTACATGACGGTTCTAAATCCCCTTGGACTAGCTTTGCTATCCTTTTTCGCCCCCTCTTCATTAAAATTCCATCTACCTAGAGAATCCGGGGGGGTTTCTTAAACGGAATTGTACGCCATCCTCTTCGCCTAAAACGCATATTTTTCACCCATCCTTTTTTCCTTCACATTTCATGATTCCCGCCCATTCCCTTTCTCTTATAAAACCCCTTTGCCCACTTCACCCCCCCTTGTGGGAGACCAAGACTGGTTTATTGGGCCTACCGTACGCCAAAACAATTCTTCTGCGGGTGTAAAATCACGGGGGTATCTCGGGCAAAAACGCTTTGTTTCTTTAGCGCGCTCGGCCACTGTGTCCAATACCCCCCGTTTCTAAAACTTGCCAGCCTCTGACACCCCCTTTATTTAAATCTTTCCTTTTCGACCGCGGGCATCCCCCTGGAAACCAATTTTCTCCCAATAAGCTTCGCCTGAAAAACCTCAATCTCCATGGTCAGACCTTAACCACACTAATTCTTTGGGGAGACTGCTCTTGCACCTTACGATGGGCCATATCAACCTCACACACACCTATCTCATGTCACGTTCCCCAACCCCTTGCCACCCGTCAAGCACCTCTCACGTCTAAATGTCCAAATCCTGCCCCCATCTTCCTACTCCCCTTTTCCATTTTCCTTCCCTCATTTTCCTCCCTTTCCCGCCTCCTTGCTTGCGAACATTCTCCCGGAATCCCCCTCCTTCTCCTAAAAAATTTAAACCCCCTTCCTCCGACAATCCAATCCTGCATCTGATCTAACTCCGCTGTAACATTCCGTTCTTTCCCTTTCCCCTCCCCGTTTCACTTTTTTACAAAAACCCCACCCCTTTTTTATCTTTCCCAAAATGTGCCATAGCCCCCTGATGTCTGGCACATTCCCCTTTTTTTTGGCTTTAAAATCTCTCTTTCTCTTTTTTCTCTCCCCCCCCCCCCCCCCCACACAACACAAACTATCAGCTGTGTGTCGACATGCTCGGGAAGGCTCCTACACAACTGGCTTTGTGATGGCTGTGTGACCAAAAAAGGGATGCAGAGGACCCAAAAAAGCCCTTTGATACTTACGGGTGAGAGCTATCGTTAAATAGTCTCGTCCCCAAAATGATAGCCTAAAAAGTAAAAAGAATTGGAAATAAACAAAGAGGGAAAGATCCCACCACGACCTCTTTTGCGGCTTTGTCCCAAAAAAAAAGACTATTAGGGCTGAAAATAATCAGAGAAGAGTCAAAATGCTAAAAAAATGTATCAGAATGATGGATAAACTAAAAAAATGGAAAAGAAAGTGTTCGTACTGGAAAAAGAAAATACTATTTTGAAAATAGAGTGGATGAACTAAATCGAAAAGGGAAACGCGAAAGGCGTGAAAATGCATGCAGTACATAAGAAATGGAAAATGACACAAGAGGAATGAAAGATGTAAAAAGACATGGAAGACAAAAAAAGAAAAAGACCAAAAAAGTTTACCCATAATAATAAAATAAAGAAATGAAAAGAAAAATCGGCCAAAGAATAGTCAAATTTTAATTAAAAAAAAAAGGGAAAAATTTAGAAAGAGATACGGTGGAAAAAAAAGAAATGTGTCTCATTTTTTGGTTTTCAAAGAAAAAGTGCTGCCCAAGAAAACAAAAGGGGAAAAGGAAGAAAAGAAAATGGCAAAGAATTTTTAAAAAGTAGTAGAAGAAAAACGGGATAGAAAAAAGAAATAGAAGAGACATTTTAGGCAAATATAAGAGGGGGGGGGCCCCCCCCTTAAAAGTTAAGTTTGGTCAAAAAACTACAGCACAAGATATATTGCTGGCATGGAAACGGCAAAGACAGAAGAATATAAAAAAATTGGATAAGAAAAGTTTTAAAAATGGGAAAGAAAGAGCCAGATTAAATGTCTGTTTAAAGAACCCAAAGAAAAAAACGAATTGAGAAGGGAAGGGAAAATCAAAAATTCTTTTGGGGGTTTTTGGGCCCAAAAAAAGAAGAAGGGTATCTAAAAGAAAAAGGGTAAGAAACAGTTCAAGAAAAATGAAAAAGGAGGGCGGGTATCGTACCAAAAAAAAAGGGGTAGGTCAACATTAACGAAAAAAAGATTACCGAGACCAAAAAACCAGACATTTTGGGGTTGGTAGAAACGAACCCGAGTGATTCGAGGATGTCCCGTTGGGGAGAGTCAAATTTTAAATGTATGGTGGCGAACGAAATAAAAAGGGGGAGGGGGTGTAATGATGTTAAAAAAGAAGGATGGGGTAGTGGGGAATGTGGAAAAAGGAAAAGGGTTGGCAGAGGTGTTGGGGTAGAGTTGGTGATAAAAAGGAAAAAATAAGAGACTTAGTTCGTAACGTTCCCCCAAAAACAAATTCCTGAGGGGAGAAGGTATGGAGACTGATAAGAGACACACAAATGAAAAAAAAATACGATGGAATTGTGAGAACTTTTTTTGAGGGGGAGATTTAACTCAAAAAAGTTTCCCGGGGAAAGAAGGTTCAGAAGGGAGAAGACTCATGGGGTGGTAATTTTGGGGTTTGGAATGAAAAAACATCATGACTCATGGTTTAAAGAGAAACAAGATTGAGTACGAAGAACCATAAAGACAGATCTATATTGACAAAAAACGGGAATAATTAGAAAGAAATTATCAGTCCCCTTTTAAAGAGGGGGACCATGTACTTTTTGAATTTGAAGAAAAGTAGCAAAAAAAAAGGGGGGGAAAAGAAGAACAAAGAAAGGAAACAATTTTGGAAAAGCGCTTTGACGGATTAAGAAAAATTTTTCGGAGAGATAGACTGGATAATTTCCCTGCAACAAAGGATCCCCCGGGAAAAAGGGATGAGTTCACCGAATTTACACAGAAGAATAAATAGTTATGTTCCAGGATGTTGTCAAGAAAAGAAAAAGAAAGAATGGTTTAACAGAAAATGTGAATTAGCAAAGACTAAAAGAGAAAAAACTGGAATATTGGAAAAAAAAGGAGGTTCAACCTTTGGGGTAGTAAAAAAAACGAAAAGATTGAAAATCCCAAAGAGAAAAAAAAGTAACCCTGAGAGAAATTAAAGAAAAATATAAGAACGAACCAAAACTTTTCTATGATATTAAATGGAAAATGAAAACAAGGAAGGAAAAGATAAGCTGAAGGTAGAAGGGATAGTGTACAAATGCATTCAAAAGGCCCGAGGTGATGAATAAATCTTACAGACTGTATTTACAAGAGAAAAAGAATTTAAAATAAAAAATATAATAACAAAAAAAAATATTATGGGGACATAAAAAATAACTAATGAAGTAAAAAAGGGTAATGGAAATCAAAAATGTGAGAAAAGCCCCCGGGGGCCCAATGGAGTGTCGAATTGGGGTAATGAAAAGTGCGTAACCAACTAGCAGGAAAGTTACATAGTTAATTGAGAGTTCACCCAGGAAGCAGAGTCCCCCCCTTGATTGGGAAAAAAGCAAATATTGTGCCAATTCACAAAGGGGGGGACAAAGAAGAACCATTAAATTTTTAAAGGCCCGTTCTTTTAACAAATGTATGCAAAAAAAGTTGAAAAAATTGTGAAGGGCAGATGGGTTAAAAATTTGGAAGAGACAAACACCTCGCAGGTGGCCATTTGGTTTTGAGGAGGAATGTCGTGTACAAGGAATTTATTAAGCTTTTTTTCGAGAGTATCGATGGACAAGGAAAGAAGGGGTGGGTCGATTGCATATACTTGGGGCCTAAAAAAGGCATTTACAAGGTCCTCACAAAGACTGCTCTGGAAGCTAGAACATGTAGGGGGATTGAAGGGTTTTTGCTGAAGTGGATGGAAGACTTTTTGAGCAACAGAGAGATGAGAAAAGTAAAAAAGATCAGAAGTCAGAATTGCAGTGGGGTAAGTGGGGTTCCTCAAGGACAGTATTGGCCCCAGGATGTTCTTGGTCTATGTAAATGATATGTAGGGAGTGAACAGTTATTGGTTTATTCGTGTGATGCTAAATTCTAAGAAAATAAAAGTAAAAAGGATGTGAGGGTTTAAAAAGGATCTAGATAAAATTTTCAGAGGAGTCAACTATGGGAAAAAGGATTAATGCTAAAAAGTGAAAGTGATGGGAAATGGGCAGTAAAAAAAGAAGAGAGGAAAATATTCGATGGGGAAAAGAAAGGATAATCAAAAAAGGGGAAAAAGATTTGGAGTATGGATTACGATCATTTTCACCTGAAAGGGATAAACAAGATCAAGGAGATAAATATCAGTTTTCTGAGGAATTAAGAAAGGGGATTCAATATTGGAGAAGAATGATTAAAAATTGATAAAATTTTGATTCACCAAGGTTGGATATGCGGGAGTGATTTGGTCACCCCATAAAAAGAAAGGTATAGGGGAAAATTGAGAGAATACAAAGGCAGCCACAAAAAAGGCTCCAAGCCTGAGAGATTTACCTATGAGGGGAAAACTTTCAAGACTAAAACTCCCAAAATTGAGAAAAAAAAAGAAAAGGGGGGTTTTATAGCAGTGTATAACACAAAGGGGCTTGAAAAAATTGTAAGAGATCTGCGTGTGGGGCGATAGAGTCAAGAGGTCATGAAAGAAATTAAAAAGGGCAAAATGCAAGGGGACTAAAAAAATACAGCTTCCCTATAGAAAAATAAGCCTGGAAAAACCCTTTATGCAAAAATGTTAAAGCAAGAAGTATTTGGGGCTTAAAAGGGAAGCTGGGTAATAGTAGATTTGGAGATGGGACAGTACGACATATCTTTTTCCGTATGTTACAACTGCTAAATACAATAGGTAAAAAACACAACACACAGCAACAGGAAAATGCAAAAGTAAAAAAAGATCAAAGTCGAATGGTGCAGTGTGATAAGTGGAGTTTTCCCAAGGTCAGTATTGGCCCCAGTGATGTTCTTTGGGCTATTAAATGATATGACGGGAGTGAATATTATATGAGTTTATTCGCTGATATGCTAATTACTAAAAAAGTAAAGGTAAAAAGGGGCTGTGGCATTTACAAAAAGGTTAGATAAGATTTTCAGATAGAGTCAAATTTTGTAAAGGAGTTTAATAATAAAAAGTGTAAATTGATGGAAATAGGCAGTAGCAAAAAGAGACAGAGAGAAAAGTATTCGATGGGAAATGAATCCCATCACGATCTCAAAACATAGGTCGAAAAAGATCTGGGAGTATGGATTACAGATAATTGTCACCTGAGAAGCATATAAACAAGATCACAGGAGATACATATCAGTTGCTGAGGAATATAAGAATGGCATTCAAATATCTGGATGAAAAGATGATTAAGAAATTGATTAACATCATTGATTCGACCAAAGTTGGAATATGCGGCAGTGATTTGGTCACCACATAAAAATAAGGATATAAGGAAGATTGAGAGAATACAAAGAGCAGCCACAAAAATGGCTCCAAGCCTGAAAGATTTACCATATGAGGAAAGACTTTCAAGACTGAAACTCCCAACTCTTGAGAAAGAAGAGAAAGGGGAGATTTTATATCAGTGTATAGAGCAGTGGTTCTTAACCTTTTCAGAGGCGCCGAACCCTAACGAAAACTACCGCACACTAGTCGAACCCCTCAAATATGGGAGAGAAAAAAATTACACATATTTAAGAAAAATTGCTTCAAAATTCAAGAGTATATTTGGATGATTATAAGAATAAATTCCATCTTTATCGATAGAAAAATTAAATAAAAATTGCCTCAGAATTCAAAAGTATACAGTACCCTCCCGAGTTTCACGCTATGTGAGTTTCGTGATCCTACGCGAATCTTGCGGGTGGAGTCAGAGAACTGAGTAAGTGAGCCATGCCAAGGACACTACGCCCTCACTGTAACGCAGATCGAGACTTGAGACCCCCAGAATCTAGAACACTGAGAGGTGACGTGCTATGTGCGTAGTCGCGTGCCTATACGGGCACGCAATGACGCCTCTCGTATGTGATCGCAGTGAAGAGATTAACAGATTGTTATAGTTTGCTTTTAATGTTACTGTATTAGCTTGATATCGTTTACCCTTTCATGTGAATAATTCAGTCTTTTCTTAATCAGATTTTTAATGTTTGTTCTTCTATAACTATTCATTAGCTGTCGCAAGTGTCTAGCGCGGAAGATATATATACTCCCGTGTTCTATAAATATAGTCAGATACTTAAATGAAAGAGTTGTCTATCTCTAACCTCTGGTAATCGATACAGTTTCTTTGGTGAGTTGCTTAAGGGACTAATACCGCCGAGATACTATCTCCGTCTGCATGCCCGTAAAAGCCAGACACGTAATTGGTAGCCAGCCATAACTGTGGCACTGTGGCCGTGGAGTTAAACACCTACAGACGCCACTGTTCCTGAGGCGCTCAAACAGGAGGGAGGGAGAATTTTCAGCACCTTACCAGTTACACAAATTTTATATCACCAAATTTCTAATTTTTAAGAGGTTAATATATTTTCAGGGAATGGTAGATTCTACTGAGAGCCAACCCAAAGAACTGTCTGGACTTGAGCTGAAGAAAGCCATTAGGGATTTCAAGAGACGACGGCAAGCCTACAGAACCAAAGTGTCCACCAAAAACAAAAGCCAAACTGAGGTATGCATAGGAAAAGTTTACATTTCATTTCAGATCCACTTTAAAAGGAATATAATGACAAATATTTCAATCTCCTATATTGATCATTACACTTTTTACTCTTTTTTTTCTTCTTTTATCATACCTTGCACTTGTGTACAACCTTTTGTGATGCAGGCTAGCCCAATTCTGGTCTTTTGTAGCAAGTATTCACACACACACACACACACACGCTCACCTACACACTATGACCTCTAAGCTCTTTTCAAGCGGGTAACAGCTTGAGATTGCATGTCTAGTGCATGATCAGGCCGTGGGTGAATTACATACACTCCACATCCACACCTACAAGAGTGAAAGATAGCCAACCTCGGCTCCTGCCGGGATCTTGAGGTCACAACCCCTTGGGTTACACCTCATATATGTATTTTCTGCTAGGTGAACATGGCCTATAAGTCGAGAAGAGACAAGCCTTTTTATATCTACCCGACCTGGGTTTTGAAGCTACATAATGTTGGACCACTTGGTTGTGAGCTGAGCGTGCTAGCCACTCATCAGATTTCTCCACTTTTACACATAGGGTTTTTTACAGTCATCATCAAACTTTGCAGAAAGCTTTCTTCAAATCCATATATACCCAACACCGATTTAACGGACTAAATGGAGAATTGATGTCTGTTGTATGATATTCACGGGCCGGACACCATTATTTTTCATATGGAACACTGTTTATTACATATAAAGACAATAAATTATGAAATATGATTACTGATAAGCATTTATGGGTATTAGGAAACATATTGATATGTAGCCCTATAACCTAGACACTACAGCTAAATATTAATTATCCGACCTTGGGGGGACCGAAGGTAGGTCGGATAATTGGAATAGTCGGATGTTCGGATATCACAGTAACCATAAACGTAAGGACAAAATGGTATAGAACATAAAAGATGCACCTCTTGAAGGCCGATCCAGTGGTATACGCGAAAGTAAAATTCATGCATAAATAAAGCCACAAATCAATGTTTTCTAAAAACTATAAAAAAAACTAAGTAAAATAAATGGCCAAAACAAGACACAATGTAGTGATGAAAAAAGTCGGTTGTTTGGACAAGTCGGATGTTTGGAGGTCGGATGTTGGGAATTTGGCTGTACGTATCATTACAAAACAAAAGCATGGAAATGCATTGTTATTTTTGTTTTACATATCTTAAACTATATGTGGAGCTGCATACAAGACTATGTACAGGGCTCAGAAGGCTCCTATTCTGAGTCCTGGTGGACACATTTCTCAAACAGCGAATTTTTTTTATGGTTTGGTTAGCTTGTCCGGTAGCAGATGGAGTCTGTTAAATCCGAAATCCGTTAAATCGAGTTCAAGTGTAAGCACAGTCCACCCATCATCTCTTTCTTGTTCAGTTTCCAACAAATGTTATGGACCCACTTAGAAAATGATGAGTACAATTTCTTTTTGTTTCGTCCACGAGGTATCACCCTGTAAATAGCCAAGAAAAATGTGCTCTAATTTGTTGGTTCCCCAGGTCTTATCATTACCTAATTTAAGAGGTCCTGACCTTGACCATTAACACACACACTTCGTCTTGTTTCTGTTTAACGTCCGTTATTCCATTATATTTTATGAGGTTAGATGGCCGATGATACGATTCCAACTATCTCTATCCGTTGCCTCAACTTCTTCAATGCCCAGTGCTGCCTCCATGTCTTTCTTGGCCTGCCCGGTGGACGGCGACCTGGAACTTCCATTTAACAGCTCTCCCCAATGCCTCACCACCTTCTCTCCTCTTCACGTGCCCAAACCACTTCAATCGCTTTACTCTCAGCACTGTACAGGGAGGTCCCGAAGATACGAGCAGTTAGGTTCCACCTGGGATACTCGTAAAGCAAAATCTCGTATAACGAAACACATAACTAATGGTAAAATATAGGTTTGGTTCCAGGACCCCATCAATTAAAAAAAAGAGAAAAAAAAAGACATGTTTTTCAAGCTAAAATAAACTATAGCAAACACAACAAACACACAGCGTCTATATTACCCCCCACTGTACTACCTATTCTGTAGAAAAAGCATTCTGAAAGAGAAAATAGCACACAAAATAACATAACTGCACATTAATTAAACATAAAACATGCATAACAAGCAAAAAAGACTTTGCAATGTATGGGACGCCACGTGATACAAGAGAAGGTAGTGTAGCGGTCCCAGGGTTGGGGCCGCACACCTGCTAATTACCCCTAAAGGTCAGGCCGTGCCATATGCTTAATTATCCTTCAGGTCACGCCTTGCTAGGGGTGACCTGACTGCTGTCCCAAGGTTGGGGCCGCACACCTGTTAATTACACCTAAATGTCCGGCCGCACCATATGCTTAATTACCCTTCAGGTCACAACTTGCTAGGGGTGACCTCACTGGGGTCAACCAAATCCCCCTTTATTCAGCCTGGGAGTGGTAGGGTGCGCATTTTGAACTTGATAATTTTACTCACCCCAGTTTGAATGTCGTATCATTGGATTTTCGATCTCGTATATTGAAAATAGACCCTAATTTACACATCTCGTATCATCGGATTCTCGCATACCGAATGCTCGTATAACGGACCTCCCTGTACTCAGCTCCTTCAATCCATGTTTTCTTGCCACCTCTTCACGGGACACCATTTCTCCATGTGATCCCAGTCACATATCTCAATATTTACGATCACAACCAACCAACACATCCTCCAACTTCTTCGTCAAAGCCCATGTCTCAGAACCATACAGCAAATACTCTTCCTCTGTTTTTCAGTGGAATACTCTTGATTATCAGCAGTCCCGCTACCTCTCCACTTCATACATATAGTTGCTACTCATCCTCTTACTGCTCTCTCCACTCCACCTCGCTATCTAACATGTCATCAAGATAACAAAGCTGTTTCCTTCTTCTATTACATACCCGTCAGGGTGGCTCGGTTGGTAGAGCTGTGGGCTCGCGTGCAGCGTCCCTGCATTCGGTCAGCGGTTCGAGCCCACCAGGTTCGTCCTGGCGTGGTGGCGCTTTGTATAGTCAATAACCTTGTAGTTGGTACTTGCAAAGTGTCTAAATAGGATCAAAGTATATCTTATTCTTCTATTACATCACCATTCACTTCTATAGTTTCTACCTCTTCCTCTTCTGCCAGGCCCCTTCTGTTGACTCTTCTTATATTCCCTTTTTTCAGGTTTCCTAGTCCCGAACATCTTTTATGGCACCACTTGTCACATTACTTGCAACGAATAGAGTTTACTCCCACTCCACTACTGCACACTCCACATAGTCGGTCAGCCCCGGTCCGAAATTTGCTCACCGGTATCAAATTAGGGCGAGAATGCTAAGAGTGTTTTTTGAAAAGGGTAAAAATCCCTAGAGTTAGAAAACATGTGATAGCATTGTGGGGGTGGCAGCTTTATATGAGTTATCTCCCTTTTTCCAAAATGGCCGCCAAAATACACCCAATAATTATGAAATTTTAGATTCTTAGATTTTTAGATTCTTAGATTTTTTTTAGATACCAGATTCTTGTACCGGCGACCTGAGCAGACTCTTGTGCTTCTAGGATGTGGCTCTCGTTGGTTGGTAGAGGCTGTGGACCTACACGTGCACAGGCTAAATAGACTTCAAGCTCTTCGTGTTCAATGTTGACTGATCTTTGTTTCAGTTTGTCAATGCGTGGAAGTTCAGGCCTGGGTGGATAAGGTCCATAAAAACTTAGTCTGGACCGCTATTCCGTTGACTCGATGTGATGTACCTTTCTCAGTAAGTGTCTCCTCCAGTCTGTCTATATTATCCCATGCAAGATTTGTGAAGACATGGGGCTTGATGGAGAGTGGTAGAACAGCTCTCTGGTTGAAGCCCATTGCCACTTCTGCAGACACGAGCGGTATCATTCTCTTCCAGCTGGTCATAAGACACCCCATGTCCAAACTTATTCAGTATCCGAATGACCTCAGTGTTTCCAGTGAGTGCTTTTACCGCATAAGGAAGCAGGAAATTTTTTGGTGGTTTATACTGCCCACGTGTAACAGCGTATATCATGTCCTGGCTAAATGACTCGACAAGAATAGCAGCCCTTTTGGGGATTATTCGTAGTACTAGTTGTATCTCCAGTGAGGAGCCCGACCAGAAATCGCTGTAACTCATTTGGTATGGCGATATGAGTAGCTACATCAGACGGATGATATGGCCACGGGGTGAAAATCATGTCCTTCTTGATGGCCGTTCGGATATGTGACGAAGTCTGATCTATGATCTTGTTGATATCTGTAGACTTTGCCTTCCAAAGCTTGAGCTCCCTATGTAGATTTTGATTTTCCAAGACAACATCCTTTAATGAGACACGGCATGGAACCATCAAAAACTTTCCCTTGTCGTCGGAAATATTTCTACTGGGACCTCCAAGCTTGGATTTCAGTCTTCTGTGCATATTCTTCTTTGTTGAATCCTTCAGAAGATTAACTCCACCAGACAACATTAATGATTCCAATTTTGTGGTCAAGGAGGTGACTGGTATAATCTTCTTGTTGGGGATAATATCTTCTCTGATGTATTCGAAAAGTTTTTGGTAAGCTTCTCCTTCAACCTTGTGATACAGTATAAATTCATCTGTTACTTTCTCTTCTTCATTCTCATTGCTGTCCTCTTTGTTCCTAGTGTAATTCCTATAGCATGAAGCGTGGTAGTGTGCCTCTGCGGCAACAATGTCTCTACTGGTTAGTGCTATCATCCTGCCGTCTGCATTTCTGACGGCACTCTCTCTTAGTGTTTGATCTACTCTCAGTTGTGAAGCTAGCGTAAGTGTTTCACGTGTATTGGAGTGCTTTTTGAACTTGACCTTGCTACAGAATACGCAGATCGGAGCATAAACTCTTGATTCATGTGTTTATGTTCTGGAAGACTTTTTTGGAGGACAGTCACTACTACCAGATAGATCACTACTACATTCACCTGCTTTACTTTTCAGAGTTTCCAAGTCTCTTTTCATGGTGACATGCTTCTACATTTTCGATGATAGAATATAATTGGAACTTCTTTGTCCTGAAGCGTTTTTGAAACGTCTAGAATGGGGACATGGTTCCTGACTTTGGCGCTTCAAGTAAGGTTAACCAGGAGGCATGGGTTTGAGGACTGACAAAATGTTCATCTCCGTCGGATACTGCCTGGTGTATGATGCACAGTTTTCTTGGCGGTGCCTGTGGCGTTTCCATGTTAACGGACATTCCAGGCCTCCTACGTTGAAGTTTCCCAGCTACCACGACACCGGATTCTGGTCCCGGATTCTTCTCTACATCACCAGCCTTCAACAATAGCTTCGAGAGGTAGTCGGCTGCTACTCTACCTCTCCACTCCAAAAACCCGACTTTCTCTGAACGCACGACCTGCGGGCCGGCTGGTCTTCCGGCAGTGGTGGTCTCCTCGAGGGTCTCCAACGTCGCCAGTCGATCGTCCGGTCCGTCTCTCGCCGATGAAATACGACACCTGAAAAAGAAAAAAAATAATAATTATATGTATGTATATTTATATAATTATATAATATACAGTTTGGAAAAGGGGGATAACTCCCATAAAGCTGCCACTGCCACAATGCTATCACATGTTTTCTAACTCTAGGCATTTATACCTTCCAAAAAACACTATTAGCATTCTCGCCCTAATTTGATACCGACCACCCCCAGGCTGATCGCCTAACAGCAGGGTTGTTTGATTTAAAATCAAGTTGATTTTAATCACTGATTTTAATCATGATTAAATCTTCTTCTTTTTTCTAAATCACTGATTTAAATCACAACCTTATCATTATTTGAAAACGAGAGGGAAAGAAGGAAAATTAAGCAAATGGGCTTTATGAACACCAATTTTATCATTGTAGTATAATTATATGATAATGAGACACAATGAGTGGTGCGGGGGAATCCACTGTGGCACTTTTAGATAGCAAATTGCCATGGGGCTGTTTTCACAGCAGAAATATTTTGTTCTCAATTATATATATATTTTTGTTGTACTCTACAAAAGCCAAACTACTGTAACCAAAAGTTGAATTGTGCATATTACTTTTGTTTATAAAATGCCAGTGATATTAACCAAATTTTAATGTGCATTATGATTATCAAACAAAAAAAATATTATTCTCTTGTTCAACCGGCAAAGTAATTTTTACTACAACAAATATGATATAACATTTTTATTTAAATCAATGTATAGTGGAATTAGCATTATTAAGAAAAAGTATAGATGAATTTAAAATTAGTACTACCCATAATAGTACAAATTCCTTTTTCATAATGTTTATTATCCAGAGTTAGCTAAAAGAAAGTACCTTGTAACTGCATATAATAAATAAATTCCACCTGAATTCATCCACGCCCAAGCAAAGCCATCATGCTATGGATGATTTCCCGGGGTTTCGTACACAAGTTGTTTCGTACCCAGGTTTTGTTACTTGTTTCGACCCAACAAAGAATTGAAGCATCATCATGATCATGAGGAGGAGTGTGTTGATTCAGGGAATTCAAAAGGAAAACAAGTTTTGCTGCCTTCTCTGTGCCGAGGGGGTGCCTCAGTTTTGAGTGTACTGTTATATGCATTTTTAATTCACTTATTCATCTCTTTTTAGTTATAAATATGATAAATAATATCCTGTAGTAGTTAGATTTCATGTAGAACATCAAATTAATAAAAAAATAAAAATCTATTTAAATCAAATAAATCCGATTTTTTTGGATATTTTTTTTTAAATAAAAAAATCAACAACCCTGCTCCACAGTGAAACCTTCCCACTTGTATATTTTGCTCTATTTTCTTGCCTGTTATCATCTCATCAGCACCAAATCCAACTGTGTTTCTGCTCAACCACTTTTGTATGTAATTAGCTTTTCCCTGTCTTTCTTGAAATAGGTGTTTAGTATTGTTAAGCCATGCCTCCAACAAAATTCCTTCAAAATTTCTGTCACCATAGCCATAGCTTCCACAACACCCTCAAATCCTTTTTTATCTCTCCAATATGAGTGTTTAAGTCTCCTCCAACTGTCAGCCCATCTGATTCAGAAACTCCTGCCACTTCATCTTCCAACTTTTCCCAAAATTCCTGCTTCTCCTGTGCTGTTCCTCTAACTTGTGGTGCATACACTGAGAATATTTTAATGAGAATATTTGAATGTAAATTAATGTTGTACTATCATTTGTGAATACATCTAAAACTTTTTACCACCCTGCATCGCCACATGAGCCATCTACATTTTGAGGTATGTTGGACGCACTTATTGGTCGGCTGCACACCAGAAATTAGAAAAACGTCCAGGTCATTGTCTTTTGCTACCTTAATAATATTTCAATTGTAATCAAAATGATAACACAATATGCAACACACTCATTAATCCTTTTTTTTTTCTAGGTTACCCGGGAAGTCATCCATAGCATGATGGCTTTGCTTGGCGTGGATGAACCTGAATTTGACTCATTTGGTACCTCAATCAGGTTACATACTCCACTTTGCAATTCAGATGGTGACTCTGATTTAGACACTGTTGTTAAATAGCAGGATCTACCTCTGCAATCAATCAAACTGCAACAGATTCATATCAAACAAGGGACTTGAAGTACACCAAATACCAAGAACCAAGACCAATGAGAAGCGACCAAGAGAGTGATGATAAAAACAGGAGCCCAAGAGGGAGTGTGAAAGACCAAACTTATAATAACATGTGTCATGATAGTTGTAGGATTGTCATGAAGGCTGAAAAGAAATATAGAAGAAAGGGGGAAAAATATGACACAAAATTTGAAAGCGAGGAATATCCGATAAATGTCACTCCAGATGTAAAGTTAGGGAATCCAGTCAAAGAAGAGAAAAGAGAACAGGGAAATGTAATGATGAATCAGAATATAATGGATATGAGGATAAGAAATGAGGAAGGAAAAAAGGGAAATATGAAAAATAAAAGAAGATGCCATAGTCTTGAGTCTTTTGCAGCTAAACCCTCGGGAAGCAAAAAAGTGAGAGTGGGAAAAAGGGAAAGGTAATGACAAGACATGGGAAATCAACAGTATATAAACATACAGAAGCATCGAAGGTGCAGTAATATTTAGCATTGACAGAAAAACGTGATGGTTTGAGAAGTTGTGGTCCATAAGCACGTATCTTCATGGTTTAAAAGGGTTTGAGTGATCTAAAAATCTTGTTCTTATTTTTTAAATGTACATCTTGTTCCCATCATAGACTTGATGGCACATCCTGAGCCCTTACACCATGATCTCTCTCAGGGACAATGAGTCCTAAATGCCTCAGGATAACATCAAAGCTCACCAACAATAGTTTAGAGAGAAATGTTCCACTCCCTGATTGAAAATGCATCTGAACTTTTGAGGTACGTTTTACTGACTATTCAACAACCACCCTCAAATGTTTGTTTATGACAAAATGGTGGTTTTAATCTTGTTACAACATGCTTTCTTTTAATCAGGGTGAAAGTTGTACTAGGGCACAAAAGAATGAGGGGGAGATTAGGTATGAAAATAAGTTAAATAATAGTTTTATCAGCCATCTTTGATCAGAGTTTAGGGACATGGCACTCTGGGCCTATGTGAGCTACTGAAATTTTAAGAATAAAATTAGGAGACATTCAAAGACTCAGAGGCACATTAGTGATACATAAAGTGATTCAAAGCCTTTTTTGTCAGTAAAATAATTGTTTCAATACTGTACTAGTTTCTTATTAGTTCTTTGACACCAAGTTTAAGTTTACAAACCAAGATCTTGCTTTTTTTTTTTTTTTTTTTTTAGCCCATTGCGTCTTTAACCCTTCACGCCCAGATCTTTCCTTTTGCTATAAAAAATTGTCTGTTTGTCGAGCCATAAAATTATGAAAAGTAACTGAATATACCAAATTAGTTTAGTGGACAAGGATACTAAACAGGTCATATCTATAAAATATTACTTATATGCAAAAAAAAATAGTCTAATGGTACCCAAATTACAATTGAAATTACGTTCTGAGTCTCAAGGGGTTAAGCTTTTTTTCTCTCTTCCTTTAAAGGAAAGATAATAATAATAATTATAGAAAATAATGTATCTAAAATTGCAGTCGGGGGATGAAAATGAAACATAGGGGGGGAGTTTTACAACTAGAAACTTATTAAATTGCTTAACCCACATGTGTAAGACACACTTCCCAGCATGTGTAAGTACAGTATGTAACATGCACGCCAGCGTGCACCGATTTTCGTTTTTATTTGTATTGGCTAAATCGACTTTTTTTGCCCTAAAAGTAAGTGAGAACATAATAGTGTGACTTACAGAAAGCTATAAGTTGGTCAAAATGGCATCCCTCCTGGTTGGGGCGGGGAGACCTCATCGTGCTCTATCGCCATATTCTCTCTCGCTCTCTCTCTCTCTCTGTTATTTTCATTCCCACCAGGAGTGAAAGAAAGAGAGAGAGAGAGAGAGAGAGAGAAAGAATTCAATACACAACAAACATACACTCACACAAAACCGCCTGACGCTCAGTCGTTTAGGACGTTCGGCACCATTCTGTGGTCCTGGGGCATTTACTGGCCCCCTTGAGCAAGGGGATAGGGGTGTGTGTGTGTGTGAGAGTCCAGCGTTACCCAAAAATCAGTGATAATGAGCTCCAAGCTCGCACCGGGAGGGTGAACTGGCGATCGCGAGTCCCACTCCTGGGATAAGACCATGGGTGAATGACATACACACACAACAATCTTATAGGAAACCAAAACAAAATATGCCTGCCATCGTTTTTACCTATTTGTATTTCCCTGTGGTTTTTTTACGGGGTTTTATCTACCTCGTGTGGTCCCTTTCTCCGTTCAAACATTTTCCAGTTGTTTTTAAATTTGGTGTACTTATATGCTTTTCACCTCCTCATTTGTCCATTCCAAATTTTACATTTCTAGGGGGAAGCTGTACTTTTATTGTTCAGGCTTTTCCCCCTTTTTCCCCTATTTGTTTTGTGTGTCCTCTTGGTATCGACCTTCTCTTTTTCCGAGCGTTCTCTCATTGTCTGTTTCTTCCATTTTTGGGTTATCAGCTTAAAAATTGTTTTTAAATCTATCTTTCTCTTCTTGCTCGATGTTGGTAAAAAAAGCGTTTTTTCTTTTTTTCTTCAACCTTTCCCTCATAAAAAAGTTCTAGCTCTGGAATTTTGTTGCTTTTTCTTTTATCCCTCCCCCAATTTTTTTCAATACTTTTTTTTATATGGGGCCCATACAAGGGCAGGTTTTGGGCAGCATTTCCATTTTGGTCGGACATTGTAGTAATAATCTTTCTCATCATTTTTGTGTCCATGTAAAAAATACCACTCTAATATTTTTTAAATCCGTATGTATATCCAAATATTTTATTATACTTTTTTCTGGTTGGGTTATTCAGCATTATCACTCCCGGGTCCTTTTCTTCAAAACCCCTTTGAAATTTTTAATTTCCCATTTATAGGGGAAAAATAATCTTCGCTTTTTCCAAATTTTTCCATCCAGACATTATTTACATTAAATTCCATTTCCCTCTTTTGCTCCATTTGTAAAAACTTGTTCAGGTAATTTTTAGTGTTTCACAATTTTTATAGCTTTTTTTTTATCTTATAGTTTTGATCATCCGAAAATAGACTAATTAAACTATTTATTTCCTCCGTCATGTCATTGAGTAAATTGTGAACATTTTTGACCCAAAAACTGACCCTTTCTTGTACCCCACTAAATACGTTTCTCCATTCAGACTTTTCATCCCACAAATTTCTCATTTATCTTCCTCAGATAACTTCCATCCAGGTTTGATACCCTGTGTTTCCTCCATATTTTAATTTTAAAAAGTAGTCTCTTTGTGAAACTTTATCAAATCCCTTTTTTAAGTCTAGATATACCAATCTCCCCATCCATTTTTTTGTTTTGTTTTTCAATTACTCTTGAGTAAAAAGCTTTTAAAATTTGGCAAAAATGATCTTTTTTTCCAAAAACCTACTGCCGGTCTGTTTTTATCCTTCATTTTTAAAGTATTCTGTCCATTGCTTCTTTATTATTTTCCAATATCTTGCATACTTGTAGCAATGAACTGTCATAATTTAGGGGTTTCACATTTTTCCCCATTTTTATTTTTTGGCATATATTGCTCTCTTCCTTTCCTTTGGCCTTTTTCCCTGTTGTTAATGAGCACTTTATTTATATCTGGTTAACCCGCGGACCAGTATATATAATATGTACTGGGAGGCGGTAGCAGAGTGGTTAGGTCTCGCTGGCGTTCTCGGTGACCCGATTTTCGACCCCCGAAAAAACCAAAAAACCTTTGCACCGTCGATGGCCTAAGAACACCCCATGTCCTCCATCAACTCACCTTTGATTGCAGTGCATCGGAGGACACAGGGGGGGGGCAAAAGCCCTAATCACAGGCGCACTATAGAACCCTGCCTGCGCCACCACGGGCGAGGCCCAAACCATCAGACCCCTAATGAACCCAGAGCCTACCATCCGAGCCTGGGTCCCATGCCTACAGGCGCATTGGGGCACAGATGAAAAAAAAAAAAAAAACCCAACTGCTTTTTTCACTTTTTAAAAACATCCCCGACACTCCGTCTGGCCTTTGCTTTCCTCTCCCCAAATTTCCTTCAACAATTCACAAACTTCCTCCTTCTCTATTTTTATTTTCCACTCTTTCCGGATTTTTTCTTCCTTGGGGTTTCTTTAAAATTTTTTTTTTTTGAAAAAACTTGCTGAAATTTCTATTTGAATTTCATCATTATTTTTGGACTTCTTATTTCATTTTCCCCTTCTTTCAGTCTCTCCCTTTTTTTCTTATGTTTGATTCTTCCATTGAAAATCTGTAAAAACAGTTGGTTTTTCCCTTTACATTTTTAAACTATATCCTTCTCATAACTTTCTCTTCCCTCTTCCTTATGAACACAATTTCATTTCTTGCTATTTATATTTTTCTTTATTTCTTTGTGTCGGATTTTTCTTTATTTTTTTCCATGCCCACCCCTTTTTCTCTTGCACTCTCACATCTTCCATTAAACCATTCTTTTTTTCCCCTTTTTCTCTTGGTATATAGGGGTACAGTTTTTCAACTCTTTTCTATTTTCCCCCCGAAAAATTTTTGTATTTCACTTCACATCGGTCACTCCTTTCTTTCTTCCCAGAAAATTTCTTCATGTATTTTTTTCAGTTTTTCCCATGTTAGTTTTTCCAAAGTCTCTTTGCCCTTTTGTAAAATTTCATATTCCTCCTTTATTTCTCTTGTCTTTTTCTAAATTCTAAAAGGTCACTTTTTCCGATGGGGCACCCTTAATTGATTAAATTTGTAGATACTTTTGTAACACTAGGTCAAGTCTTGCTGGTTCGTCATCTCCCCTAATCTTGTTTTTTCTGTCCCCATTGAGTCATGTGTTTCCATTGTCAGTTTCAACAATCTAATCTCCACAGGTATTTTCTTTCCTCCTTCAAATGTTCCCTTTTTTACTTTACATTTAAAATCTCCAACCAGCGTATTTTTTTTACTATTCTTGATTTTTTTTTGAATTACTTCAAGGTGTTTCTAAACTTTCTCAGTTTTCCTTGTTCCAGGTTTTTGTTGGGGTGGTACATAGGTTGCCACTTTTGTCTGTGTTTCTCTATTCCTGACTTCTTTTTGTACACTTCTTTCAGCTTCCTTCTCCATACTCCATTTTTCACCACCCCTAATTTGTCAGTATCATAACTCCAACCCCCTCTTTACCACTTTTGTCCTTTCCCCTGTTATATTTTTGCTTTGTATCACTTTATCTTCCTTTTCTAATTTGTTTTGTTAAACCAAATACGCCTGGATCTTTATTTTTAAAAAATAATCTTTTAGTTCTAGCCTTCTTGGTTAATTCCATCTATATTTGTATACATCACTTTCATTTTTTTTTTTGCATAATTTTTCCCCATCCCATTTTCCTTTTTGCTTTTTCTTTATATACCACTTTCCACTCTTTTGTTTTATAAAAGAACGTTTCGTTCTTTCCCCCCCCCCAAAAAAGTTTCTTTTTTTTCCTCCGTTCTTTTTTAATTTCTTGTTTTATTTTTGGATTTTTTTCAACTTTTCCCTTCCTTCATTCAGGCTTTTTTAAAAGATTCCCTGAAATCTGCAGTTGATTCGCCTGAAGGGCTCTCTAAGGAATTTTTTCTGTTTTCCGTCGCAATTTTTTGTTATTTTTTGGGTCTTTCTTTGCCTTTTGCATAAGGTCCCAATCTTTCTACTTCTTCCACTTCACTACAAATCTTTCCTTTCTTCCTCATCATTAATTTTCAAAAGTCCTTTTCGTTTTTAATTTTCTCTTTCTCTCTTTAATCTAAAAAAGATATTTTCTCCCTGTCCAAAAAATAACACGTTTTTTCTTTCTGCTACATCCCATTAAATTTTTTACTTTTTAAAAAATTTTTACTATTCTTTTTAAAACTTTTGCTCTTTTTTGTTGTCTAAATTTTTTAAGGTCACTTTGGCTTTTCTTTTTTTTTCCAGTTATTCACTTCACCTTTAATCACATTTTTCACTTGGTTTGAAAATTTTTTTTTCCCTTCTCACATTTTGCTTTAAGTTCATTATTTTTTTTTTCAATTTTTCCCCTCTTTTTTTTACCCTTTTTTCCTTTAATTTGCTTTTCCTTTTTTTCAGTTATTTAGTTCTACTTTCAGACCTTTCCCCTTCGTATAGCTTTCAAACCATCAATAAAAACTTAATCATTCGAACTCTTCAATCAGTCTCTTCAAGTTAGTTTGTCTTGTTCCACTCCTCTCCACCCCCCGACCCTCTGGAGTGCAGAGTTCCCTTCTTAACTTTATCATTAAAACCTGAGAAGTCCAACGGGTTTTCCCAACTCTTTCCTGCTTTTGGGGTCACCGTCTCCGGGCATGTTTAAAAAAATAAAAAAATAATAATTCCGTACACAAATTTTTAAAACTCTCGCTTACGTGGACCACAACCCCGCTCAGGCCCCATCTAACACGTCTAGCCGGGCAGCTTTTTTTACTCCATATACGATCTTCATCCCCTTCTTTGGGGTTTTTCTATGGTAATTGCTGTTTTTCACACGACCTTCAATGATCACAACACATGAGCAGATTTTTGGCTCCTTGTAAAAAGGGGACAATAAGAAGAAGGGGGGTTTGACCATGGGTTTGTGGTCAGTCCCCTGCCACTTGACCCGAAGGAGTCAGCCGTTGTCTTTCAGCGGCCAGATATTGTTCTGTATTTTAAAAAAAAATTTGGGGATGACTGATGCCAACGCTCGCACCACAGTTTAACGGTGATGACGATTCTGTGAAAGTCAAGATTATACCGAGAAAACCTTACAGCACGCTTCATGATATTGAGAAATATTACCCCATCACATGAACGTCGCCGATCAACTTCCCACATCTACAATGTCTCAATTTTTGAGGGCCCGTGTCATGGGTGCAATCTGCCTCTGGAAAAAAGGAAGGGTGAAAGAGGTAATATTGTGATGATGATAAAATAATAATAATAATAATAATAATAATAACCTAATCAAATAAAAATCCCCAATCAATCAATAATCATTGGGGGATAGGCCGGGGGGCGCGTTGCCTCGCCCACCCCATGACGCCCTCCTGGGGGGCACCACACGCGAGTTCCCCTGCAGGCTTTTCCCATACCAAGCAGCTCTCAAAGAAACATCGACTTGCCCCAGCCCCCGGGCCTTGTGGGGCCCCCTTTGGGCCCCCTCCACGCCGGGGTGTCTCTTAAGAACAACCGAGGGAAGGGTCGGTTTTTTGGGTAGCGGCCACATGCCCATATAGCCGAAGTTGGCGCTGAGGACTATCAGGTAATAGGCCTGATTCAGTCTCACGGTGCAATCGGATTTTACACGTAAAACATCCCCGCGATACCCCCTGATTTTGGGAAGAACTTTTTACCAAAGCATTGATTCGTCTCTTCAAGTTACTATTTAGTGTTGTTCAAACCATAAATAAGAAGGGGTCACAAGGACTTTTAAAATCCGGATCTTTGTCCTTTTTGCCCCAGGGACCGACAAAGCCAAATACTCCTGCTGAGCGGCCCCAAAAACCGTGGGGATGCCAATCCCCCGTAAGACTTCTTGCGTGACCCGCTTATTAGGACTGGCTACCAAGGGATGTAAAAAATTTTCCAAAATCTCAAAGTCCTCGCCACACGCAGAACAGACTGTATGCTTTCTAGTAAGTCTCCAAACCAGGACCCCTTTGGCTTGAGCCCGGGGACCTCAAATCCAAAGGCTTTGCCTCCTCGTGCGCCCTCGAGAGCCATCACCAACCCCAGGATCAGCAAAGATTTCTGCATCTCACAAAAAAAAAGTCAGGATCTGGGTTTTCCCCACGGTCTCCCCAATACTTTGATCTACAACCTTGTCCACACCCAGTCCCCAAAAAGTGTTTAAAAGTGATGGGGCAAGGACGACCCTTGCCTCACCCCTGTATTCACAGGGAAGAAGCTGGATACACCTGCCCTAACTTCACAGCACTCTGTCCCAGAATACAGACCCGTTAACGAGATTTAAACGGATTTAATTAATTAATATGATTAACATAACATAATCTAATAATAATATCAATAATAAAACAAAATGTAATTGTAGGTAAGTGCTGAAGGAATCACGGGGGTAAGGGGAGATTTATTTCCCGATTAAGGTAAAGTTTTTTTTCATATGTGCGGTTTTTATTAGGGAAAGACACGGGAAAGATGAAAAGGGAAAAAGGGGGGCGGAAAAGAAAGATGGGGAAAGGGAAGTAAGAGAGAAAGAGGGAGGGAGTGAAGGAGATAAGGGGAGAGCGAGGGAGGAAAGAATAAGGAAGGGGAAAATTGAGGGGGGGACAGAAGAGGGCGGGGGGGTGAGGGACTCAGAGGGAGGGATGGCCAAAGGCAGAAAAAAGGGAAGGAAAAGGGGATGCGGAAGAGTAAGGAAAAAGAAGGGAAGAAAAGAGAGGGAAAAGGGAAAGATAGTAAGAGAAAGAAAGGAAAATATACAGGAGGAAGGGAGGGAAAACGAGGGATATATATAGCTCTGGGGGAAAGAGAGAAGGTGGAGAGAGAAAGAAAGAGAAAATGAAGAAAAAGAAAATACTGAGGATATTATTATTATTATTTTTTATTATTATTATTATTATTATTATTATTATTTCTTCTTCTTTTCTTCCTTTTTTCTTAGCATGTTGGTTCATTCGTCCTGCCTTCCTGACTCCTCCGGTTCCTCAGATTTCCCCTCCCCCTTCCCCCTCATAAAGTGAGCCCATCTTCATCATGTTTATCTGTTGTTTTCCTTTTCCCCTTTCCCAATTTACATTCTCTCTCCTCTCTCTCTCCCCTCTCCTCTCTCTCTCCCCTCTCTTCTCTCTCTCTTCTCTCTCTCTCTCTCTCTCTCTCTCTCTCTCTCCAGAGAGATGATAGAATACGCAGGGGAAGGAATTTGAAACAAAACACCCCCCTTATCATGTGCCGAGGAGGCAGGGAGCCGATAAGTTTTAGGCCTTTATTTTTTTCTTTTTTTTGCCATTCCTGCAAACTGTCCCGGGGTGTAAATCTTGTATATTATGGAATATAGGCTTGTATTTGTCTCTCTGTCAAATATATATGTACAGTCAAACCTCGAATAACGGACCTCGATGTAACGGACATCGGATATAACGCTCGAATTGTCAAATCAACATTATTGTATTTTCTCATTTTATTTTGGAATGCTTGGGTTTTTAAAGGGGTTTTGATGTATCACTATTAAGATATAATATTATAAGGAAAGGGGCCTGGTTTGCTAGTGATTTAGTGGTAGAAGGTGTGTATTGTTTTAAAATAGTGACTATTAGTGTTATGGCGTGGCCCCCTGCTACGTCTCCCTGTCACCTCAACACCCTAAATCACCCTTATCTAAGGTTTACATGCAGTGGCTACACTGACCTAAATATGACACGTGTATAGAACTGCAGTTTACAACCATATAATATATACAATAATGAGCATTAGTCATGATAATAAGCAAATACCTTGGAAGCCACGCTAAATCGGGTCGTAGAATTTGTTTACCTTTAACTAGAGCTTGAGCTTGACTAGCTACACGTTCTGGTTTTGTTTGTGATTATTTCTCATTTATTTCACGTGTAGGAGCGGACCAAAATTTAGCATGTAGTGCCAGTCACTGTTTACCTCCCAACATAGCTACACAGTTGGTTGTGTTTTGTAATTATTTCTCATTTATTTCACAATTTTCCGGTTTTTTCATATATTTTTTCCCCCCTTGGGAAAATCCCCTCGCTATACGGACAACCGGCTATAACGGACTCCTCCTCCCCCCTTTAGTCCGTTATATCGAGGTTTGACTGTATATACAGTCAAACCTCGGGTTTTGAACGTCTCACTTTTTGAACAAATCGGTTTTCACGAACAAATTTCAAACTCATAATTGCACCGGTTGCCATACGATAACTCGGTTGCCGAACTAGCTACACAGCAAGAGCAGCTGGCAGAACCAAGATGGACCCATACAAATTTCATCAGGGCGGGAACCCAGAAGCACTTACACCTTTTTTTGGTGGGAAGTCCGACTTCGGTGGTAACTCGAACCCACAGCGTGGCTAGGTCATAGATTTGGTGGTAAACATGCTCAGTGGCCAAAGACTGCTCGAGACTGGGATTAGGAGAGATAGGAAGTTCCCAGGCTCACTTATTACTGCTTGGTATGCTATGAAATATATTTTTTCTAGGTGAATGTAGACATATAATCGCATTTAAAATGGCTATTATTCATATATACAGTAAAACCCTTATAACTTGGAAACTGTATAACTCGGAATTTGATATAACTCGGTATGGCAAAAACAAGTTTTTTTTTTTTTTTTTTTTTTTTTTACACTTATTGCCTATAGCGCGTGTAGGCAGTGAACTCCAGGGGTGGGGTGGTAGGCCTGGAGGCCTCACTCGAGGGCTGTGATGGTTGGCCCTCGCCCGTGGTTGGCGCAGGCAGGAATTCTTATAGTGACTGTCTGTGATTAGGGGCTCATCCCGCCCCCTGTGTCCTCCCATGCACTCGCAGTCGAAGGTAGAGTTAAATAGACAGGGCATAGTGTTGCGTAATTAAGTGCTCAAGTGATGTAAAATTAAGTTGTACAGGTACAGTACTGTATACAATACAGTACAGGGGGGTTTCCCGTTATACGAACATTCGATATACGAGAATCATGATACGAGTTTGTGTAAATTAGGGTCTATTTTCAATATACGAGATTTGAAAATCCAATGTTACGACATTCAAACTGGGGTGAGTAAATTACCAAGTATTTACCAAACTAATTCAAATTATTTACTAAAATTATAACATTTACTGACTATATGATTTTACCTAAGGTTGTACGATAATCAATCTGAAAATAAACGTGCAGACTGGCCAACGACTGCTCGAGACTGGTATTAGCAGAGGTAGGAAGTCTCCAGGCTCGCTTATTATTGTTTGGTATGCTACAAATATCATTTCTCTAGGTGAATGTAGACATATGATTGCATTTGGATGGATATCGTTCAAATATATGAGAAAAGAGATGATATACAAGCAAGGGACTCATCCACGTTTTGGCAGCGTGGGCTTTGGCAGCAGCAGCAGAGCAGCAGCATGAGCTGGTCCATGAAGCCCGTGAGGTGGATATCAACACCATTAGACACCAAGGGAGATAGATGTCTTTGGTAATTATTAGTAGGGGAGCGAGAACCCTTGAGGATCCTATGATCCCTGCTGAATCCTATGTGCTATCACAGGCGTGGGAGCTGACTGTCTTCAGGATAGGCACAGGGTGAGGGGATGACGGCGGGTTTTTAACTCAAAAGTTTTGAGTGGCGGCGCCGCTGGAGCCGCCACCTCTCCGCCACGGTAGGTTTTGGCAGGGATTAACGTCTTATTACTCATTTTTACAACTTAGTGATTATGGTGAGATGTTGTATATACACGTGTCCATTATCTATATCAATGTAGACTGTGTTTCACCTTAAATAAGGGTGATTTAAAGATGTTATGATGGAGGTGACTGCTGGCGGGCAGTGATGTGCGGAGAAATTCTTGCCGCCGGGCCTCCCCATATCACAAATATTCACTATTTCAACCCACATACACACCTTCTACCACCAAAACACTAGCAACACAGGCTCCTTATTATTATCTTACATCTGATCATTAAAATCCTTAAAACCAACCCTTTCCAAATAAAACGAAAATTTGTTGGATACGGGGACAGAAGGCGGAGAGAGCATTTTGGCATGCCATTCTTCCCGGGAAAATATGTCTCGCTGACTTGTGTTTGTCGAAAATTTTTAAAAAACAGTTTATCTTTGGCTGGTGATGATGAGAGCTTGATGAATAATTTTTTTTATGTTTAATAATGTCAGTTATTTTATTTTGTTGCTTTTTCCTTTCAGAATGGTTTTTTTAAGAATAGGTAGTACAGTGTAGGAATATAACGCGTTGTTTTTTTTGTTTGTATAGTTTTTAATTTAGCTTTAAAAAAATGTCTTTTTTTTTTTTTTTTTTTTTTTTATAAATTTTTTTTTAATTTAGGGATCCTGGAACCAAAAATATATTTACCCTTAGTTATGGTTTCGTTATACGAGATTTAGCTTTACGAGTAGCCAGGTGGACCAATGCTGTATCTTCGGGGCCCCCGTACAGATTGTGATTATAAAAATGATTAAAAAAGAACCAGTTTAAAATGCGACTGAGTCCCCCCAACATCTTCTAATGTTCAACAAGGTCCCCCCTCCCTTTGGGTTAATGCCGCTGCCTAGTTTCCTGGTAAGTTTAGTTTTTATGTTTTTGACTGTTTATTATTTTTTTATATTATTATTTTTTTTTTTTTTTTTTTTTTTTTTTTTTTTTTTTTTTTTTTTTACCATATCAGAGGAGGAAATTGATAAATAGCACATTTAATAATCGGCAGGGCCAGAGCCCATCGTAAAATTTAAAAGGGCTTTACTGTAGAGTAAAAGAAATTTAAAGAAAGGGTCTACCACATCGGGATCTCCTGGTTTGGTCTATCTGCCAGGCCGCGCAGTAGCAGCTACATGAAGCCGTGAGGTGGATACAACCCAAAGGGGAGATCTCTTTGGAATTTTTAGTAGGGGTGCGAGGACCCTTGGGGAATCCTTGATCCCTGGTGATATCCTAGGGTATCACAGGCGGGGGAGCTGACCTGTCTTCTTCGGGAAGGCAAGGACAGCGGATAATGGGTTTTGTGAGAGCGGCGGGCAGGAAATCGGCCCCGCCCGCTTTTCTGCCAGCGGAATTTTCTTGGAAATTTGTTTAGTAGGAGAGCGGGGACCGAGGAACCCTTGGTCCCTGGTGATATCCATGTTGCTATCACGGGCGGGGAGCTGACCTGTCTTCTTCGGGGAAGGGGCACAGGTGGGCGGATGACCCGTTTTTTAGAGAGGCGGCGAGCGGGGCAGGCCGCCCGTTCCTCTGCCACGGTAGGTTGGGGCCCAAAGTCTTATTTCTCGTTATATACAACTTAGGATTATGGGGGATGTTAATACAGTGTATTTTCTAAACAATTAAAACACCGGTGTCACTTAAAAAAGGGTGATTTAAAAATTATATGAGGGACGGGGGGCATGAGTGACTGAAAAATTCTTGCCGCGGGGCCCCCCCTAAAAACAAATACAGTGGTACCTTGGGTTACGAGTTTAATTGTTATTGATGAGTTGTAACTCAATTTTCTGTACAGTTGAAGTTCCCAACTCGGCTCCCAAGACTCGGCAACACCAAAACCGTATGGTTTCCGGATTTTTTTCCAAACCGGGGAAAACAAAAAAAAAAACGGGGGTAGTTGCCGGGGCGGCCCCTAGGTGCCCCACACTGGGTTTTGGTTTTTCCGCCGATTTTTTTGTTGTTTTGTTCATGGTGTTGTGACTATAGAGTTGTGTACATGTATTTTTGTGTACTTTACAGGTTTTTATTGGTATTTTGGCTCCCAAAAGTCCAGGAAACACTACGGTGGAATGAAAAAAAAAGAAAACAATGTGTTAACTATTTCTGAGAAAAATTGACTTGTGTTTTTTTATTGTTTTCATGCTTTTTTTTTCCCCAAAATATCTACGTTCTAAAAATCAGAAAAATTCCATTTCTCCGCTCGGCGCTGGGCCCGGGTTGCCCAGTTTTGGGGAACTTCAACCCGTATACAAATAAATTTCCGCATTGAAATTAAATTTAAAAACCATTAATCCGTTTCCCCCCCCCA
>JACEEZ010016181.1:0-43961 GCA_016584305.1 Chionoecetes opilio | reverse complement strand
TTTCAGAAAATTTTTGCTTTTTTTCTTGGAAAAAATTTATGATTTCGTTCTTTTTTTCTTGAATTTTACTTTGATTGTTTTTTCAGAAATAATATTAAAAATGCTTCAATTTGATACCCAATTTGTTGTTCTATCCCAATTGTAACAAAAGTCTCAGGTGAAAAAGTCTGGCGGAAGGCAAAATTAGGCGCTTTTCTACTGTCGCGGGCTTAATATCTTGAGGTCCAATGAGGCAAAAGTTCCTGACATTTTAGCTCAAAATGGTTGTGATTTTCGGCTTTTCCAGGTCAAAAAGCATGGGAAACCTTGCAGGGGGGTATAAAAATAGGAACAAATTGTTTTCTGAACAGGTCTAAGTCCAGACAGCATAGAACATGTCCTCCTTTATCTCACTCTCCTTGGGCAGTTCTTGCAGGAGTTCTTTGCATCCCAAAGCTGCCTTTATTGTCTTATCAAGTGTCATTATGTTTTCATCATTTAGATCTGACAGTTCACCACTTGAATCAGAATCAACCTCGACTTGTGGGGGGCTATCAACGTCTGAGTCACTCTTTTCTGCTTTCTGTGTCTTCTTTTTCTTCTTGTCTTCTTTGCTTTTCTGTTGCTCAAGGAACTTGGCGTCTGTGAGCACAGCCCCATGCATCGAGATACGATGACATTTCTGGGGCTGGGACGATGATGCACTTGGACGACCTCTTGATTTAATTACTGCTTCGAATGATGTCTCGTCCTCTTCTGGCACCAGATTCACCACATACCGCATCCCTTTGTTTTTGCCTTTACGTTCATCCTTTACGTTTTTGCGCGCTATTTGCATCAAGCCTGCCTTTTTCAGCGACAGTCTGTGCCTTCCCATAACGTTAATAATCCAGTCATCTCCCGGCCGTTTGTCATTAAACAGATGCCCTAGTTCATTGGCCTCCAGGTATTCGAACACAATTGCTTGTAGTTCTTGTTTGGTGGGTCCAAAGCCGAGTTCGGCCATGCGTTTAATGTACGAAGCCAATTTTTGTTCTAGATGCATGGATAATATTGTTTTACGCCCTCTGGATTTCATTTCAAGCAACCCCTTATTATGTAGGCATCTTTTACGAAGCATCGATGTAGATATGTGGTACTTCTTGGCAGTCGATCTCACTGATGCTCCAGCATTCACCTCCTCTATGGCCACCTGAATCGATGTCTCTGTGTAGAGCTTGACCTTCTTGGTGTATTTCCTAGGCATCGTTACACTGTCAGAGAAAGACAAGAAGATCATTAGATATTGGTTATTATGATTTTTTTTGTCAAAGGTCACTGTATATTGTACAATATATGACAAAAAACAATATGGGGGAAAAAAAACATAGTGGGGTAATAAAAAACATGATTTTTATCACCCCAATTGCATGTTGCAAGTCGGGGTAAAAAAAAACATACCTGTGAGTCGAATACTGGAGTTGACAGGAGAATCACTGCAGGGGAGTGGAATAAACCAACTTAAGTATAACACCTGAGAGCAGAAAAAAAAATGCGTTGCATGCAAACCATTCCGGGCATTGAACATTAACAAAAAATAATAAAAAAGTTGAACGGACAAAAAAATGAATATTTTCTGTCACGTAGCGATATATACTTACCAAAATTTTTTACAAATAAAATGCCGTTAGCAAAAAAATGTTGCTTATATTGTGGGCAATCTGTAGGACACAAGCAGATTTTTTTATTCCATAAACCTAACATATGAGGACATATTTTTTTTTTTTCCCCCAACTACCACCAATTTTTTTTTTACCCCGATTGATGATATATGTGCCTGGCGACATTAGTGCAGTGGCAAGTGACTGGCGACTATAGTGTTATCTACGATAGTGTTTTATTATCTTTATTATTATCACACGGTCCGCTGCCTCCCTCGACCACAGCCATCGCCACTAAGGTAACAATGTGCCTTTGATTATTAGACAATGTTTGTTTTGATTATTAGATTATTATTAGAAATTATTGATTATATTACTATTAGATTATTATTAGAATTGAAATCAGTGTTTGTCCGTCATGGTGCATTCTTTGCTTACCACACGGCTCCGCGGAACTCATCATCTTCTGTTGTGTTGGTCCAGGTTGCAGGCTGTCACTCTCTGCAACAAGTATAGAGTCTTAGCTTTAGTGTAAGCTATACCGTATCTTATAGTAATATTTCGCATGGGAACACTGTCGTAGTTGCGTTCAAGGAAGGAAGGATGAGAGAAAGGAAGGAAGGAGGAAGGAAGGAAGGAAGGAAGGGAGAAAGATCTTTTGTTAAAAAGTACAAAAATACCAAAATGGCCTCATAAATTATCCCCCCAAAACAACCTGATATTGACCCCAAACAACCTGATATTGACCCCAAACAACCTGCCATTAGCACAACACTCACCCTAATACTTGCTGCCTCTCCTCCACTATCGCCTCTGTCTCTTCCTTCTCTGTAGCCGTTTTTGTTGCTTTTTTTTTTTCTACCTTTTCGACACATTTGGTCCATTTTGCCACACCCGCATGCCCGCCTGGCGCCAACCTCAGAATCAAAACAATGTGGTCTTAGTTTTTAACGGCACACAATATATATTTTATTTCACACACACACACACACACACACACACAGAAGACAAACACACACACACAGTACACTTAAAAAAAAATGAGTAGCTAGTAGTCGATCTACGTAACCCTACGCAAAAATAAATAAATAAACTGTTTTTTACACATTACATATTATATACAATTCACACACATATACCACACACACACCACACACACACACACACATACACACCACACACACACACAACACACACATTCAACCTTTCACCACTATATAGTTATTTTCTCCTATGTAGTTTATTTTCCATCTATCTTAAAGAATGGGTGGTGTTGTATAGGAAGGAATTAAGGAGGAAGGAAAGAAGGAAGGAACGATCGAAGGAAGGAAGGAAGGAAGGAATTGGAAGGAATTGGCAGGAAGGAAAGGGAAAAGGAAGGAAGGAAGGAAGGAAGGAATTGGGAAAGGGAAGGAATGGACCCGTTTACTCACACCTAAAACACGGAGTATTATAAAGCTTTGGGTGCAATATAGGCTACATATCACTGTACTCATATTCTTTTTGCTGAGAAATGCACCATAAATGAAAATATATGGCCTTTTTGGGGCCAAAAATATCACAACACGGCGGAACGCGCTGTGATTGGTTGTGACGTAGTAACTGCAGACTCAGATCTCGCCTGATCAGCTGATCGGCTTGTTTTGGCTCAGCAAACCCGCAAATTATAGTTTTATTTTACTAACCTAACTAACCTCACTAACTTGCATTACCCCTACTACCGCAAGATGACCAGTAATCCTCCTTCAAGTGATGTAGTAGGTATTCACTGTGTTTGTGAATATGTAAGTTGTAGTTTATAAGGAAAAAGTGGATAGACAGAGCAAAGTGACCCGTGACACCAGACAAGTGATGACTTCTGGGATCGGCATTCCTTATAGGGAGCTTAAATGAACCTGCAATGACATGTACAGCGGACAGATAGACGAACTCATAGAGGAACAGGTAGAAATGTATGGTTAGTAAAGGTTGTAGTGGTGAGTAGAGTGACGAAGGGTGTATGTTTTGCTTATGTGGGGAAAGAAAGCCATACATTTCTACCTGTTCCTCTATGAGTTCGTCTATCTGTCTAGCTTTACATGTCATTGCAGGTTCATTTAAGCTCCCTATAAGGAATGCCGATCCCAGAAGTCATCACTTGTCAGGTGTCACGGGCCACTTATCTCTGTCTATCCACTTTCTCCTTATAAACTACAACTTACATATTCACAAACACAGTGAATACCTACTACATCACTTGAAGGAGGATTATGGTCATCTTGCGGTAGTAGGGGTAATGCAAATTGGTGTATTAGTAGGTAGTACATAATAGTAGCGGCCGCTTCACAGCTGTTTTGCTCTGTTGTCTAAGCTAGTGACGTCACAACATGGCGCCAGTCGTTTTTGAGCGTATTCATTTTCCTGTACTTAAATTGGCTGTATCATCAAAAATACTGTTCACATAGAAAAATCAACATCACTGCCCAACTATATGAGGCTTGAAGATGTCAAATCAATCCTTACCTCAAGTAGAGTAAACGGGTCCATTAATCAAGATCGAAGGAAGTGTGATATGATATGCCACGAAGTTTAATTTTCAATAGATTAATTAATGCTTGAATGAAGCCCACCGTGTACGGTAGACTCCCGATCCCATAACTGTACTGAACAGAACTGAAAGGCTGCAGCTAGACTGCCGACCCACAACTGCAGTAGCTACTGAACTGAACTGAAAGGCCAGCTCTCCCGATCCCACAACTGTAGCCTATACTGAACTGAACTGAAAGGCCAGACTCCCGACCCACAACTGTACTACTGAACTGAACTGAAAGGCCAGACTCCCGACCCACAAATATATACGTACTACTAACTGAACTGAAAGGCCAGACTCCCGACCCACAACTGTACTACTGAACTGAACTGAAAGGCCAGACTCCCGACCCACAACTGTACTACTGAACTGAACTGAAAGGCCAGACTCCCGACCCACAACTGTACTACTGAACTGAACTGAAAGGCCAGACTCCGACCCAAACTGTACTACTGAAACTGAACTGAAAGGCCAGACTTCCGACCCACAACTGTACTACTGAACCTGAACGACGGCGCGGGGAAAACATTGGGTACTGATGGGCAGCCCTCTCCCCTGCACGCCAGCATCACCGACGCGCGGGGAAAAAATGGGGTACTGATGGGCAGCCTCTCCCTGCCACGCCAGCATCACTGAACGCGCGGGGAAAAATTGGGGTACTGATGGGCAGCCTCTCCCCTGCACGCCAGCATCACCGACGCGCCGGGAAAACATTGGGGTATGATGGGCAGCCTCTCCCTGACGCCAGCATCACCGACGCGCCGGAAAACATTGGGGTACTGATGGCAGCTCTCCCTGCACGCCAGCATCACCGACGCGCCGGGAAAAACATTGGGGTACTGATGGGCAGCCTCTCCACCTGCACCGCCAGCATCATCGACGCGCCGGGAAAAAATTGGGGGGTACTGATGGGCAGCCCCCTCCCCTGCACGCCAGCATCACCGACGTGCCGGGAAAACATTGGGGTACTGATGGGGCAGCTCTCCCCTGCATCTAGCATCACGACGCGCCGGGAAAACATTGGGGTACTGATGGGCAGCCTCTCCCCTGCACTCCAGCATCACCGACGCGCCGGGAAAAAAATTGGGGGACTGATGGGCAGCCTCTCCCCTGCCACTCCAGCATCACCGACGCGCCGGGAAAAAATTGGGGGTACTGATGGGCAGCTCTCCCCTGCACTCCAGCATCACCGACGCGCCGGGAAAACATTGGGGTACTGATGGGCAGCCTCTCCCCTGCACTCCAGCATCACCGACGCGCCGGGAAAACATTGGGGTACTGATGGGCAGCCTCTCCCCTGCACTCCAGCATCACCGACGCGCCGGGAAAACATTGGGGTACTGATGGGCAGCCTCTCCCCTGCACAACAAGCATCACCGACGCGCCGGGAAAACATTGGGGTACTGATGGGCAGCCTCTCCCCTGCACTCCAGCATCACCGACGCGCCGGGAAAACCTTGGGGCACGGAATCTTGTTTTGATGAAAACAAAAAGCCCCGTAAAGACCTCAGCGGCGCTACGTTGGTTTACTCAAACTGCATCTTAATGGCTGCCTTCTCCCTCATTAGGCATCAAACACTTCCACACATTTTCTTAGCCCTTGATCACCTCGCCCACCTGCCAGCCCACCTCGCCCACCTATAGGCCAGCCCACCTATACCAGCCTCACCTGTCCCAGCTCTTATAACCACAGCCTGTAGTTACCAGAGTTACCTCTTTGTGATTCACGCTGAACAATATCAAAGTCATGTTCTTGTAACTTGTCTCTGGAATCATATTTTAATTATATCTGGATCAAGTAATTGTCGTTAAACGGATAATATTCATAAGACTATCACGGGGAAAAACAATTTAAAACCCCCAAAATTTCGTTATTAGAAGAAAACGCCACTTTTTCCAACTTTGTACTTTATTTACCACATTTCTTGTTCGATAACATGACAAAGTTAGGTGACAGAACGTGCACATCCCCCGCCGTGGAGGAGGGCGGGTGGTCACGAGGGGACTCGTCGATCACCATTTCGCCCGCTTGTGGCGAGTCTGCAACGGCCACATCATCCCGTGGGGGGGGGGGCGGGGGCGGCTCCTCCCGCGGCCCGCCGCTCCTTAGTTGAGTCGCCCCCGGTGGAGCGTGGACGGGACGGCGGCCGCTGCTCCGGGATATAAGAACATAAGAAAATAAGGAAGCTACAAGAGGCCGCGAGACCTACACGTGGTCGTTCCTCTCACCTAACACTACCTACATCCACCTTTCATCCCCATCCATGTGTGATGCCAGGGTTTTTAAGTTGCTGACACCTTTGTGTTGAATGATATTAATTGACATAGTTCTCCATTGACGAATAAATTCTCCTCGTCACAACTGAATTGGGATGAACTTAGGGTTTAGTAAGTGGAAATGCTGCCACCAGTCCAGGCGAGTAGTCCTATGGTTTACTCCTAACACGATTTACTATATGAATTTTGGTAGTCGGGCGTGGGGGGGTACTTATTATTACACCGAGTAAGGCTGAAACTCTTTTTGAGACGTGGGGAAATATTTCCATAACAAGGGAATAGTCACCTGGGGTTTTTGCAAGAAACACAAGAAGCTATACTTTAAACATCATCCGGTTATTCACCACGAAACGTATTTCTCTTGTTTGAGAACTTAGGTACATGTATATAACTCTAATTTGGCGAAGGAAAGCTCTAAAGAGCATAACCTACCTCACTGAATTATATTCTTAGAACTACCATCTATGTCCATACAAACTGAGCACTATAGGTATACATGGAATATATATAGGGGAGAGAAAATGTAAGAGTAATGGATTTGTTTGTGATTCACTGTACCATGTGGCTTGATTTCTTTCCCGACAGAGACATTCGCCAGAGCCTTGAAAGGAGTAGAGAGATGACTCTTTAATAACACTTGTAAGGGCATGACAAGCTACCTATGCGTTAATGAACACTAAACAACGGTATATATATATATATATATATAGATAGATATATTATAACAAGAGGGGGGGGGGAGATAGGGGCGAGAGCACCGTATGTCTTATCTTGAAAGGAGTAGAGAGATGACTGATTTCCTCGTGGTGAAACCGAGGCAAAGTTGGGAGGATTAGCGGGAAAAAGGGAAATGTTCGGATACTTATGAGACTTCCCCTGAAGGGAATATAAGACCTCGAATGACTCTAATTAGCTAACGAAGCAAGTATACATATGAAATGGCTGCCTATGACGCAGTTCTTTTAATTTGATATAGAAGAATTTAATACATTTATTCTAATATCCGGGGAGAGTTGTTCTTCCTTTTGGTCATCCTACGAACGTGTTTTCCAGAGTGACGAGGTATGTGGAGTCTGAACATAAATTTGGTCGACTTTTAATTTAGCGAATAACTCGACTAACCCACCCATTTATAAACGTAACCCGACACTATTGTGTCTATTTTTAAGGACATTAAGAATCTAAGAGTGTTTTTCGATCTGTCAGGAGGATGAGGGGAGGATGAGAAGTTTGCGAAATAAATGTCCCACACATTAGGACTCGTGCTCTGGGTGTATGGGGGGAGATAGGGGGGGGAAGATAGAGAGAGGAGAGAGAAAGACATACGGATGAAGATCTCTCCGAATTTCCTTTCCTTCTTTTTCTTTCCCCTTCCCCCTTTAAAAGGGTTTTCTCTTTTCCCCGGGGCCCGGGCCTCCTTCAATACCACTCCCCCTTTAAATTTTTTTTTTAAAAAATTTTTAACGGGGGGGGGGGGGGCGGACCCTTTTCTTTCTAAAATAAAAATTTTTCCTCGGGTGCCGGGCGTTTTTGGGGGAAAAAAAATTCGGTCTTTTTCCCCCAAAAAATTCCTCTCCCCAATTAAAAAAAATTTTTGGCTCCTTTAAACCCATTTTTTTAATTTTAAAAAAATCTTTTTTTTCGGGGTTTTTCCCTTTTTTTTGGTCAAAAACCTTTTTTCCCAAAGGTTTACGCAAAAACGCTTTTTTTAAATCCCCCCCCACAAACCCCCAAAAAAACCCGCCTTTTTCTTTTTGGCCCTTTCAATTTTCCCCCTTTTGGGGGGGTTAAATTTTCCCTTTCCCCCCAAAAACCGTCTCTTTTTGGGGGGGGAATAGGGGGGGTTTTTGGGGGAAAAAAACCCCCTTCCCCCCCTTTCCCCCTTCACCGCTTCTGGGGAAATTTTCTCCCTCTCCCCCCCTTTTTTTTCCCCCTCCTTCTCCCCCCTTCCTCCCTCCCCCTCCTCCCTCCTCTCTCCTCTCCCCCTCCCTCTCTCCCTCTTTCTTCCTTCCTTTTTCTCTCCTCTCCTCTCTCCTTTTCCTCTCCTCTCTCTCTCTCCTCTCTCCTCCCTCTCCCCCTCTCCCCCCCTTTCTCCTTTCTCTTATTTCCCTCTCCTCTCTTCCCCCTCCCTCTCTCTCTTCTCTCTCTCTCTCTTCTCTCTCTCTCTTCTTCTCTCTCTCTCTCTCTCCCCTCTCCCTCTTCTCCTCTCTCTCTCCTCCTCTTCTCCTCCCTCCCCTCGCCTCTCCCCTCTCTCTCCTCTCCTCTTCCCCCTCTCTCTCTCCCCTCTCCCCCCCCCCTCTCTCTTCTCCTCTCCTTCTCTCCTTCCCTCTTTCCCCTTTCTCCTCCCTTTTCCCCTCTCCCTCCTCTCCTCTTCCTCCTCCCTCTTCCCTCCCCCTCTATCCCCCTTTTTCCCTCTCTCCCTCTAAGAAAGTCTCTTTTTCTCTCAGACAAATTCTTCGACTTCCATCCCCCTGAGGGGACATACACAGTTCACACCCCTTAAACTCTTCCTTTCCTCGAGGGGACCTGGGGCGGGGCCTACGGAAAAAAGGCCTGTTAGTGGGGGTAATACGCCAGCATGTGGCTCATTTCGGGGTTTCACAGGGTGGATTTAACTCTCTCCCCTGAAAAAAGCTGTGTGTTTCACGTTTTAAGAAATGTATTTTTTTAATATTCTTTTTTTGAAAAAA
The DNA here is from genome assembly GCA_016584305.1 of Chionoecetes opilio. Lineage (NCBI taxonomy): Eukaryota > Metazoa > Arthropoda > Malacostraca > Decapoda > Majidae > Chionoecetes > Chionoecetes opilio. Next base: position 34,806 of record JACEEZ010016181.1, on the reverse strand, counting down.
AACAAAAGAAAATAAGGAAGCTACAAGAGGCCGTGAGCCCAAACCGGGATTCCTGTTTTCTTAGCTTACCTATATACACCTCTCGAGTCTTTCCCTATCCATGAATTTATCCCCGATCCTTTTTAAAGGGCCCCAATAGACTCCGCATTGACCACCCACGGCTTCTCCCCTTCCTATTCCCCACCATTGGAACCAGTTTCTCCAATTTCCTTTTTTTAATCTACGCTTTTCAGCTTTTAATCCGTTACTTTTCCCTTTACCCCCTGCTTTTAACCTTTGAACTTTTCCTACATGCCTATATTGTATCCCCTTTTCCACTTAAAAGGGTGTGGGGAGGTCTCACGTTTTAAGTGTGTCATAATTTTTTTAAATTATATTTCTAAAACCCCAAAGCCGCCCCCGGGGCGGGCTTTTTGGCTAGCTCCTGCCCGGGGGCTATTGGGGGGCCTTTGGCCACCAAACACAACTTCCGGGTAGCCCCCTTTTAACTTTTCCTGAAATCATGGATGTAAAATGTAGTATTACGCCAACCCTTCACATCACCCCAAAACCCCCTTCACTCCCCATTACCCTCACCCCCCCCCCATTCACTCACCCCCTCACCCCACCATTCACTCACCCCTCACCCTCATCAAGGTTTCCCCTTTCCCCAACCCACTTTTTTTTTTCCCCAATTCTCGGATAGGTACTAAAAAAAAAAAAAAAAAAAATGACGGATCATCCCCAAAGTGGTCTTAAAATGTTCCCCTCGTCGACCTAGTTCCAAAGCTGTGCCATATGATGGGATTGGGGCACTGGGGGCAGCACCTATCGCGGACACACAGACAGACAGACACACTTTCGCTTATATTATTATAGATAGTTTTGACCAAAATTACATGCAGATTAAAGCATTACCCCAGCAAGGTAGAGTATAAGAAAAATATATACATGCATTATATACATTTTATTAACATGCATAATATATAGTATATGCATCAACAACAACAAAAATCCCTAAATTACATAAGACAAATGCATAATTAAAAGACAATAATGCTAAAATAATATCAGACATGTAGCGCGTACATAAATCCTCCTCTCTTCTAAAACACATACTTTAACGCTTTAATTATGTTGTTTGTAAAGTCTGGACACAATACAATATTATACTAATGTTATCACAATGATTTAACCTGTTCTTACCATATATATATATATTATATTATATATATATATATATATATATATATATATATATATTATATATATATATATATATATATATATATATATATAATATATATATATATATATATATATAATATATATACATATATATAAATTATATATTATATAATATATATATTATATATATATATATATATAAATGTATAGTATATAATATTTATATATATAAATGATATAATATTATATATTTATATATATTTGTATATATAAATATTATGTATATATATATATATATATTATATATATTATATATATATAATCAATATATTATATATATAAATATAAGCGAAATGTGTTGGTGTGTGTGTGTGTGTGTGTGTGTGTCTGTCTGTCGTGTGTCCGCGATAGGTTCCGTCCACCAGTGGCACAATCCCATCATATGGCACAGTTTTGGAACCAGGTTGACCAGGGGAACATTTTAAGGCCACTTGGGGATGATCCGATCACGTTTTTATTTATTTATTATTTTTAGTAGCTATAGACGAGAATTGTGAAAAAAAAGTGGTTTGCAAGAATTGAGGAAAACTGATTGTAGGGTGATGGGTAATGGGTGAGTGAATGATGGGCGTGATGGGTATGGGTGTGGGGGATGGGTGAGTGAAGGGTGGGGGATGGTGAGGATAGGTGGGGGTGATGGGTAATGGTGAGTGAATGGGTGTGTGGTGATGGGTATGGGTGATAAGGTTTGGGGGACGGGAATGGTGAGTGAATGGGTGTGTGTTGATGGGTAATGGGTGAGTGAATGGGTGTGGGGTGATGGGTAAGGGGCGTTAATACATACATTTCCACCCCATAAATTTCGGAAATTTAAAGGGCTATCTGGAGAGTCTGTGTTTGGGGGGCCTTCGGGCCCCCCAAAACAGGGATGGGCCCAAGTCCCACCCAAAAGTCCTCCCCAGGGCTAGCTAAAAAGTCCGCCCGGAGGGCGGCTTTTCGGCTAGTATATTATATATATAGGGGGGAAGGGAGGGGAAAGGGGGGAAGGAAGGAAGGAGAAGGAAGGAAGAAGGGAGAGGAGGGATGGGATAGAGGGAGGAAAGGGGGGAGAATGGGAAAGGAAGGAGGGATGGAGAGAAGGGAGGAAGGAAGGGAAGAAGGAAGGAGGGAATGGGAGAGAAGGAAGGAAGGAAGGAGGAAGAGAGGAAGATAGGAAAAGATGTAATACGATTTATTGAGAATAATGAGTAATGAGAGATATTTATGGTAAGAAGAAAGAATGAGGGAATGAAGTGAGAGGAGGAGAAGAATGAGGAGGAGAGGAGAAGAATGAGGAGGAGGAGGAGCAGAATGAGGAGGAGGAGGAGAGGTGAACCAGTAAAGGATAGAAACAAAGCCCTATTTTTTGTCGCGTATTACTCTCTCACCCCCTATCAGTAAAAAAACACGGGGGCAGTGGCTCTGAGTCATTCTTGGGACAGAAGTCACAGTTTGGAAAATAGACACACTTGTTCCTTTGGAAATAGTCTTTGACCGATTTGGCCGAACAGATCCCACAGCACTTGAAGGTCCCCCCCGGTCCTCGTGGAGCGCAGACAGGTAAATCGGTCGGGATCTCTTCTTAAGACGTTCAATCTTGTTCTTGTTGACGATAGGTTTCCGACATTCACTATGATACCGAACGTACTTGAGTTCTCCTTCATTTAAACCTGACAAGTAATTTAGTAGTCTATGAATGTCACTTTCAGTATCCCCCAAGAGACACTCTCTCTTGACAGTGTTGTAAAATTTCTCTGTCATGACCGGGTTGTTCACCAATCGCTTCTTTGATGTGGCCCTTCTTTACAGATCACGCAAACCCCCGTCCTCCTCCGAAAATATGGCGATACTACCACGATCTCAGTTTTACAGGGGATATCTGACTGAGCTCAAAAACTGCTTCTTCAACATGCCTGAAAAAGAAAAAATGGAGTTAGACCCTATACTCTGAACCGGAAGTGCTAAATCGAACCGGGAAGTTGCTATAAGGACACTTCCGGTTGCTTTTTTGAGTGCTATAAATCGACTCGGCATACCCGAAAACCTACAAAGGTACTCAAATTATGAAAATCGGTCAATTATTGGCGGAGATAGGTGCATGGTCAGTGCCGGGGGGCCCCAAAAGGGAAGTGACCCCCAAAAGGGGGGTAAGGGGGCTGAAAAATTGGGACCCCATCTTTTTCTGTTAATCTGATCCCTATAAAACCCAGAACTGCAAAAAAATAAATTTTTAAGCACAAAAAAATCCAAAAGGGGGGGGGCCCTTTTTCCTAACTTTACATACCCAAAAGGACTCAAGGGGTTAAAACACCCCCTACAGATCAAGAGAAAACCCCAGATGCCCAGGTTAGAGTTTCAGTAGGGGGACCTTGAAAAAACCCGGCGACGCATAAAGGCCCTTGAAAAAGAAAACTATCATCGGAAAGGGTTTGCGCCCCCTGCCAGCGAAAAATAAAACTTTGACAGATCAAGTAATGTCCCACTCTTCGTTTCAGTATTGATGCAAAATTGGCCCTCGCTATTCAAAACCCCTTTTAAATGACGGGGGTGTTAAACTGAGCATGGTGAGGTAAATGAGGGCCTACTTGTAAATTTTTAAAAAAGATCCCGGGTTGGATGTAAATGAGAGTGAGAAACTATCGGAAATACCTCAAAAGGGAAATTTCATCAGCGAGCCCCCTTCCAAAGTGAAGTTTGTCAAAATTCCCAAGGACGGAATGACCCTTGACCTCTTGTGCTCCTCCACTGCAGTCCGATGGCCATGGATTACAGGTCCCCCAATGATAAATTTGTTTTAGGGAAATTTTTGGTCACCTTAAGAAGGGTCCCAAACCCTTTTTTGCGGAGAAGAGATGCGGGGAAACCAACGCAGTTGGTCGTTTAAAAGGGCAGCTTAAAGAAATTTTGGGAAAATCCGCCCTTTACCCCAGTTTTTTCAGGTCACCTCCTTTTTTGGAAAAAAACCCAAAATGTTGCCAAAGTGTCCGGAATACAGCCCGGAGGGGGACCAAAACTTTTCGACGTTTCATGCCATTTTTTTGTCCAAAATACTCGGACTGATCCCCGGTTTTGGAAAAACATCAAACCAAAAAAAGACAGTGCCTTCCGAAAAAACAGCCCAGACCCCTTTTTCGTCAATGGTCTTCCCCCCTTGCTGTTCATTTGGGAGTGGGGTTACAAGAATCTTTTGAAAACCCTTTTGGGCTGTGATTTTGGAAGGGGACTACCTTCCATCATTGACTTAGGGGAAACGAGTTGAGCAGAGTGTTCTCCGCGGTGAAAAGGCTGGGGTTTTTTGCCCCCCCAAAATTTTGTAAGAAAGGCCTGAACACATGGTTTGCGATGTTAATATTGCCCTTTCCGGGAAAGGGCCACACCGACGGGGAAGGAACCTTCCATGGAAACAGGGGTTTTTCAGGGTTTCCAGCAAGATAAAAAAGGAGAGTTCCTGAACCGACCCCCATTGAAAAAACCAGAAAAGCTTCTTCCAAAAGCCCGGGGCCTTTTGAGGGGTGAACATGGTCAAAAAACCTTTCTTTCAAAACCACCCCCAATTGAGTTTTATGGGGTTCTAGAAAATGGGAAAGAGGAAGAATATTTTTGAGCAAAAAAAACTTCACTCACCCCTTTGGGGCCCCTTGCAAACTCCCTTTGGAAATGATGAGGGGCACGGATTTTGATTTTTTGGATTTCATTTTGGAAACTTGGTCGGGCGAAAAAAACAAACACAGGACAGGGGAACATGCAAAGGAACAGGGAAAGTGCCCCCCATGGAAGGAGCCCCCTCCAGTCGACGCTTTTTAACGTAAAGGAAACCGGAAAACCCAAAACCAGGGAAAATTTGGGTCAAGAAAGATTTTGATGCCAATTTGGGCGGGCTAACCAAATCTCTGCTGTTATCCCAGTCATCCGACGGGCCCCAAAACCACGCACGAAAGTAGAGGGGGACCCGCTCCATTTTTCAAGACCAAAACCCAAAGGGACTAGGGGAACTTTTACATGTTTTTTTGGGTTTAAGCCCGGGAAATTTCTTCTTCCACTGTTCATTGGTCCAAGAGGAAAAACTTTGGGGGGGTTTAAAACCAACGGGGAACCCCGTGGACCTATATTCCCGCCGGCCTTTGAAAATTTAGCAGTAAATTTTGGGGACCCCCAAAATTGGACCCTTTTAAGGGGCAGGAGCCCCATATTTGCATTTGCGCTTTACTGTTTCCCCGGGAAAACTTTTAGATGGCAGGGGGCCTGGGTTATTATGTGCCATTAAAAGGGGGGGGCATACAAATAGCGGGGCCCTTCGTGGGATTTTTCCCCAGTGGCAAGAAATACAAAAAGGCACCCGAAATCCCACATCACAATCATTTTTGGGAAATTTTATGGATGATGCGGGGTTTTTGATGTCTTTTAATCCCACTCTTTAAAAAAGGCCCAATTTTTGTCCGGTGCAATTTTTTAAAAGGACAAGTTCATTCACGAAACCCCGATTGACTAAAGGGACATGAATATGTCGACATGGTACGTTTGGAAAATGTGGGCCACTGGGGGAAAGGATGAAAACATTGGAGAGTTTGCAAAATTTTCCTTTTCAGCAAAACCTCGATAAATTTGGAAAAGCCTTTTTCATTTCGTCAGCTCTTCCCGTTTCAGGGGGACGGGGCAGGGGTTATTTTGGGTTTCCCTTTGGGAGAACCGGAAAGTATTTCTTTGCACGGGATCTTCTAAATTACGCTCGACTAAATGCCTGTCCATCTTGAAAAAAAAAAAATAAATCCCGCGGGAAGAAAAGGGGGCCTGAAACAGGGGAATGCATTGATGTCCGGTGACTTTTTTTGTTTGCAAAATCAGAGATACCCTTTCACAAAATCTCGCCCCGATCAGGCACTCGAACAGGAAAATTTTAAAAAACTAAAGGGACCGGTGGTATGGTAGGCCCTAAAGCAGGGGATGAAGCTGCCCCAAATCGACTCGTCCCACTACACCTTGCCGCCCTTATCTTTTGACGAGTATCTTGAGATTTTCCCAAAAAAGTTTCCGGGGTCTTTCCGAACGCACAGAGAAATTCCCACCTTTCTGGAAAATTTTGGGAAACTGAGGTAAAGAGAGAATGCCATAAAATCCGTCAATCAAAGATTTGGGCACTGCCCAGAAAAAACCCCCTTCAGAGTGAAGCCCAATTAAAAATTTTGGGTTTTAGTTTTCATAAGCTCGGGGGGCCCAAAAAAGGTGGGCAAAAGCTGATATTCTGCATTTTTGCAGAAAAGGGAAAAAAAAACCGTTTTCCCGAGGATTTTGGGTTTTGTGAACTTTTCTGACTACCAAAATAAAATCTTGGGTTTTTGGGCCCCAAGGGAATAAAAAAAGCTAAATTTAAAGGGCATTCTAAATTTGGATGGATAAATCAAAAGTAGGGCATTGGAGTTTTAAAGTCATTCAAATTTGGGTGAGGGATCGTAATTTAAATGGGCAGATTTCTCTTTGTTAAAGGGAAGCCGACCAGGTCTAGTTTCCAAAAATTCGGGGAAATAATTGGAAAGGGTACGAGATGTCAACAGGGGCCCCGCTCTCTGGGGTTCTGTTGAAAAGATCTTTGTACATCCCAAATGCCCAAGGGGGCCAGCCCGGGGTTTTTTGCTTTTGCATTTTGAAGAGCCAGGGTTTGAATCCCTTGGATGTTCCTCAGTACCAACTTTTGGGGGGCCAGGAAGACCCTCCTTAAAAAGGGTTTCTATTGGGGGCAATGGGTTTTATTTCGGGAGTATGACAAAGCCCCAAAATATGCGGGAAGTTTTCACAGTTTCGGGAAAGGCATTAAACAAAGCATAGAGGAAAATTTGTTTCCCAAACTTTTGATGGGGGGGGCGTGTTGTTTTTTGTTTCGATATTTTGGATCTGTGGTTTTGAAAAACAAGACCCGGAGAAGGGATAAACCCACATCCATTGAGTAGAATTTTCTTTCCCAAATTTGAAGCTCCCCTTTCCTTAAGGGTTACCTTCGGGCATCAAAAACAAAGGGGAAAGCTAAATTTTGGCTTTTTTTGGCCAAGGGACTGGTTTTTTGGAATTTTTTCGAAAAGCAAAGATTCTTTTCGTCCCTCGTTGTCGTTTTACGATGTCAATCGGGGGCCCGGGGTTTTTTGAGTGGGGCTCTTTACAACTGAAGAGGCGACCCTTTGATTCCAACCAAAATTTACGGGGCCTCAAACGGGCCTGTGGGGGCGGGCCAGAAAAATCCGCTATGGTCGCCCGACACTGACTTATTTCCTTTTGCTTCTTTTCTTGATTTTAATGGGGCCTCCGACAGATAGCTCTCAAATTACCCTTGGTTTTCATACGGGCAAAAAGGAAGAAGAAACGGGAAAATAGCCCCTTTTAAAAAGAGTGCAGGGTTTTGGGGGGAAAAATTGGTCGCAAATATCAAGGCTTTTTGGGAAACCCAAAAAATTCTCAGGTGCTGTTTGGGGGGAGGCAGATTCATGGGAAAATTTCAAAGAAATCAGGGGTTTAGATGCATTAACCAAAAACTTGATGATGATGCCCCGGGGCCATTGTTTTTTTCCCCAAAGCATTAGGGGGGCATTTCTTTTCCCTCCCCGATTTGGGTTTCAAGGGACGAGCTTCCCCACGCAGGGAAAGGTTGGAAAATTTTGTTGTGTCAAGGGTCTACGGGTTAAAAAAGGTTTCCGGCAACCCCTCCCAAATCATTTGGGGGGGGAGCTTTTTTGGGTCAAAAAAATTTGGGCAGGGGAAATGCTCCCACCAACTCGTGCTGCATTGCTTCCCCTTTATCATTTTTTCAAACTACTTGACAAGGGGGGAAAAGTCATACCCTGAAAATTGTCCCCCCCCTTTTCCTGAAATTTAAAAAAAAAAATGGATGGAAATTGGAGAAAGGGGTGTATTTTCCCCACTGACATTTTCTTTGCCCGGGCCTGCCCCCCAAAAGGGCTGTATTTGGAATTTCTTTCAAATGTTGGCGAAAATTTGGAAATTTTAAGGGGAAAAAAAGGTGTATTGGTTTGGTTAAAGAATTTGGCCTGCCCTGTACTCCCCTCTTAAATGCTATGGCAGTATTGCGAAACGCTATTGGGGAGGACTTTTTCAAATTTTGGAATTGAAAATAACTGATTGATTTTACGTCCGATTTTGCAGTATGGGGGCAAAATCGGAGGGTATCGTTTTAAATACTAACGGTTTGGGGGGGTGGTTGGGGCCGGGGGGGGTTTTAACTCCGCCGGGGAAACCCTCCCCCTGTCTTTTTTAAAGCCAGAATAAAGGGGGGAAAAAAAACCCTTTGTTAACATTTTTAAAAAGGGTAGGGCCTTTAGCAAAAAACTTTGGAAATGGGAAAAGTAGTTTTAAAAACGCTTTCGAAATTTAAAGGGAGGGGGTTTGAGAAAAAAAACAAAAAAATTGGGGGGTTTGGGTTTTAAAAATCTGGACGGATGGGAAAAATTTTGGATATCAACCTGCTTTTCCGGGCATCAGAAATTTAGTGGGAAAATCAGTATTCACGTGTCTGTAAAAAAGGAAAATGTTGAAATTTGTTGTTGTGTTACCAGAAAAACCAATCCTGGGGGGGGGCCAAAAGAGGAATACCCCCCAGAAAGGGGGGGTGAGGGGTCTAAAAATTGGGCCCCATTTTTTTCTGTTATCTGAAAACCTTAGAAGCCAAAAACGAAAAAAAATAAATTTTTAAAGCACAAAAATCCAGGGGGAATACAGGCAACACTTATTACTGCCCAAAGCCCTTTTCCGTAGAGTCCCCTTCAATAATATCTTTTTACAGAGACCCTACTTTTCGTATATAGGCCTCCCCTGAGGTCACCATTTCCTCTTCGCCCCCCCACCCCTCTCTCTAAATCCTCTCTCCCCGCAATTTTTTTTTTTTAAAGGGGTTTTAAAATAAACATGTGTCCCTTTCCCAAAAAATTTGGGGGGGAAATATTTTTGCGGGGAGAGGTTTCGGTCGGCGGTTTTGGGGGGAATTTCGAAAAGGGAACTGGCGGACATGGCAGTCCACGACGGGGTTTGTAAACCTGTACGATAAGTATGTTTTTTGTACGAAAATTTGACTATCCGTAAATGTACGAGGGCATGGTTGAAAAATCTACCAAAATGCGTTTAATTGATCAAAAATATATTTACTTTTAAAACATAATTACTTATAAGTTTTCCCGTGTCCTGGTGGAACGCCGGCGTGAGTTTCGACAGGGGATGCTTGCAGCCTATGTTGATCTCAAGAAGGCGTTTGACTCAGTGCATCGTGAGTCACTTTGGGATCTTCTGCGATTCGAGGGATTCCTGCAAGCACTATTGCTTTGATAACTGGTCTGTATTCTGGGACCGAGAGTGCTGTGAAGTTTGAGGCAGGTGTATCCAGCTTCTTTCCTGTGAATACAGGAGTGAGGCAAGGGTGCGTCCTTGCCCCATCACTTTTCAACGCTTGTATAGACTGGGTATTGGACAAGGTTGTAGATCAAAGTGATTGTGGAGCATCCGTCGGCAACACCAAGATCACTGATCTTGTTTTGCGATGATGCAGTAATCTTTGCTGAGTCGCTGGAGGTCCTGGTGATGGCTCTCGAGGCGCTGCACGAGGAGGCAAAGCCTTTGGGACTTGAGGTCTCCTGGCTCAAGACCAAGGTCCAGGTGTTTGGAGACTTACTAGATGAAGCAGTACAGTCTGTTCATGCGTGTGGCGAGGACATTGAGATCTTGGAAAGTTTTACATACCTTGGTAGCGCAGTCCATAATGACGGCGGGTCACGTCAAGAAGTCTTACGGCGGATTGGCATAACCCACGGTGTTATAGACTCGCTCAGCGGGAGTATTTGGCGTTGTCGGTACCTGTGCAGAAGGACAAAGATCCGGATCTTCAAGTCGCTTGTGATCCCTGTCTTACTCTATGGTTGTGAGACATGGACACTAAATAGTGACTTGAAGAGACGAATCAATGCCTTTGGTAATAAGTGTCTTCGCAGAATCATGGGGTATCGCTGGGATGATTACGTGTCAAATTAGCGATTGTACCGTGAGACTGAATCGAGGCCTATTACCTGCATAGTCCGTCAGCGCCAACTTCGGCTATATGGGGATGTAGCACGCTACCCTGAAACCGATCCTTCCCATCGGGTTGTATCTGTAAGAGACAATCCGGCGTGGAGGAGGCCAAGGGGGCGCCCACAAGGCTCGTGGCTGGGGCAAGTTGATGTTTCTTGTCGAGAGCTGCTTGGTATGGGAAAGGAGCCTGCATGGAGAACTCGCGCGTGGTGACCCCCGGGAGTGGCGTTGTAGGGTGGGCGAGGCGACGCGCCCCCCGGCGTATGCCCCCAATGATTGATTGATTGATATAATTACATACAAAAATTGTCATCGCAAAAAAAAAAAAAAAAAAATCTGAGAGCATGTTTTTCATTGAATTCCTCAAACGTTTAAATTTGGAGGTAGATACCATGACTTTCTAAAAGTATACCGTAACTTAAGTCTCTTTCCTTCTTGGTGAGTGAATGGGACGAGCATAAAAAGGCAAAAAAAGATTTTTTTTTTTTCCATTTTCCAAACTAAGGCCCACTTAGAGCTCATTCTTTGCACATATATAGTGGATAATGTCAATGATATGCCCAGTAAAAATGAACACTCCGTCAATAATTAACTGAGATAGAGGGTAACAAAGTGTAAAATAAATACAAATTGTAAGAGCTACCGCTCATTTTTTTTTTGACATACCCATTACCCATACCGGGCACTAATTGAATAAAGAACAAACATTTCCGAAGATAACAGTATATCTTTTATGTTGATAAACGTTTTTGGTAAGTGGGAAATTACTCTGGAAAGTAAACTTTTCCCCCGAATATCCCCGGGGTTTTGACAAGACGCGCCTCATATGTCACTACGTGTACCCACCCATCGCCTGATCACCGCCACCGCCCTGTGTGAAAAAAAGCATCGCGTGACAGGGCCTTTATACGGCAATCTCTTCTCTCCTGTCTCCTCTAGTAGCTACCTCCAGCAACCACAGTACCGCACACGTCCTGGTTAATAGCTTATAAAGCAGTATTTTGTGGTAAATAAGTAAGGAAAGGGGGGGGGGGGGGGGGGTGGGCCCTCGAGTTTATCGTGGCCCCCCGAAATGATAAGGCCTGGTGGATCGCCCGGGGACGCACACCATAAGGATACAGCCCGTCCCTTCCGACAAGTTTCCCTATTTTAATATAATGTTACATAAAAAAGATATATTTTATCTTCGGAAATTTTTGTTTTAAAATATTATCAAATAAAAAACCGTAAAAACACAAAAAAATCCATAGAGATTTTCAAGAAATATGCTTTAAATTTTAAACTCTTCGCATTTAAATTTTTTGCTCGAAAAAACTTTTTAATGGAGAATATCAATGAAGGGGAGTTTAATTATTTTTCCATTGATGTTTTTCTTTAGTGATAAATGACAGCGGCAGCAAAAATTAGCGTTAAGAATTAAAAAAATCATAAAGTCGGGGTAATTTTCTCCCTAAATATGTTTACAGTATAAAAAAATATATGTATCTTCGGAAAATGTTGTTTATAATTTGCAAATAAAAAACCGCAAAAACACACTAATGAATGCCTTTATGAGTTTTAAAGAAATATGCATGAATTTAAAAATTTTGCCATTTAATATTTTTAAAAAAAACTTTTTACCTAAAATTTTAAATGAAGCGGTTTTAATTAGTATTCTTGATTTTTTCCTTTTTATAGCTGAATTAGAACCATGCTAAATTAGCGTAACTAAATAAATAACATCTGAATGGGGTAAATTACCGTTTTCGAGTTATTTTTTTAGTTAACGCTAATTTGTGCAGAGTTCAATTCATTACAGAAAAGGAAAAATCAAGGGAAGCTAATTAAAATTTCCGCTTCTATTGAATTTCCATGTAAAAAGTTTTTTCAAAAAATAAAATGGCGAAAAGTTTAAGTTCATGATATTTCTTGAAAGCTCATAATGGTATTCTTTGTGTGTTTTACGGTTTTTTTTTTGACAATATTATAGAACAAAATTTCCGAAGATAACAGTAATATTTATACTGAAAACTATATTAGTGGGAAAATTTACTCGATTTCATGATTTTTTTATTTATTTAACGCTAATTATGCATCCGCTAATCTTTTATCCAAAACGAATATATAAGGGAAAGCTAATTAAACTCCGCTTCTCTTGTTTTTCCCCAAATATAAAATTTTTGCGAGCAAAATTTTATATGGCGAAGATTTTTAAATTAATGCATTTTTCTTAAAGTTTTTGAAATTATAGAAAAAAACATTCAAAGATAAAGTAATTTTAATGATAAACATTATATTAGGTAGGTAACTGTACGGGGAGCGGAGCGAGTTGATCCAAAGGGTGTGAGTCAGGGCGATCCCCCAGGCCTTGTTCTCGGTGGTCTCTTTTTATGCGACTCCGGCCGGGGGGTGGGGCCCCAAGGTTTGGGGGTGAGGCACGACCTGGTTCTCTTACCTCTCACGGGCAGGATGGATGAAAATGAAAAAGGAAACATAGTCCTCTGGCGCAAGCGCAGATGGAGTAGAACACATTATACTTGGACGCTCGTTTTACCATGTGGCAGGACGAGGGCAATATGTCTATCTTCCATCTGGCGTGACAGGGCCCTTTTTACGGCAATTCCCTTTTTCCTGCCCGGAGGAGAAACTCCGTCCACAACCCCAAATACCGCACACGTCCGGTTAATGTTATAAAACAGTAACTTTTTGATAAAAAGTAAGGAAAAGGGGGGGGGGGGGGGGGGGGGGGGTTTAGGTAAGGTGCTCGAGTTTATGCGACTCCCGGGCCCTGGGGTGAGGGACGACCTGGGAAGATTTACTTCCCCGTGGGAGATGGGTGAAATGAAAAGGGAAAAATCGTTATCACGCGGCTATGGGATCGCTCGAAAGAGAGCACAGTCCCCCTTTGGGCATGCGCAGATTGGAAAGTAGAGCATATCCCATGACGCCTCGTTATACCACACCGGTATGGTGGCAAAGAAGAACATGGCGGGCTCCGCGTTTTTTACCAAAAGATGCCGGTACAGGGGCAAATGATGCCTGATACGCTTTTGCTACCAAAAGCCGGAAAAAGGCCGTGTGACATAGCCTTTTAAAGGTCAGGAAAAGATGGTTTGGTCTCTGGGATTAGATTTTGGCTAAGAATAGGGAACAAAGGGTACAATAAGTTCTAAATCTAAAGGGGGCAGGGGAAAAGAGTGGGGGTTTCCCCAAAGGTTGTTTTGGGTCCATTTCTATTTTTTTTTTACATCAGCGACTTGGATGTGGGATTTGTAGTGATATCAGAAAATTTGCGGATGATACAAAAGGTAGGGAGGAAATTTGATCACAGTTGATGTAAATATTTGCAAGGGGACTTTGATAAATTTAAAAGAGGGGCAGATGGGCAGATGGAATTTAAAATTGAAAGGTGCGTAATGAATGTTGGAGGAAAAAACATGGCAATGATACACCAACGCAAGTATCGCTGAAAAGATCAGAGGGGAGAAAGACGGAGTGCGGGTAAGCTCAACCCCGTCCTAGGAAAACAATGATGAGGCAGAAATGAGACAACGGGGGATAGGATTTATTTCCAGAATGTTAAATAAAAGAGAAGTGTGAGGTTTTTCTAAAGTAATTTTATATATAGAATACTTTTTATTAAAATTTTCCTACTCGAGAGGCGTAGAGTAAGGGGCGATCTGATAGAAGTTTTTAAGTGGATAAAGGAATACAATATAGGCGATGTAGGAAAAGTTCTTACGGCTAGTAAGCATGGTAGAACAAGAAGTAACGGATTCAAGTTCGAAAAGCGTAAATTTAAAAAGGAAATAGGGAGAAACTGTTTCACAAATAGGGTGGTGAATGATTGGAATGGACTCAGTCGTCAGGTGGTCAATGGAGAGTCTTTTGGGGTCTTTAAAAGGAGTCTGGATACATTCATGGATGGGGAAGAGGGGTGGATATAGGTAGAGTTAAGTAACAGGAACTACCTCGTGTAGGTCTCACGGCCTCTTGTAGCTAACTTATTTTCTTATGTACACAATGGTACATTTCAGTGACTCTTTTGTTGTTGCTTTTCATCAAGTATGATGATTGAAAACGAGGTTCCCGAGGTGCGAATGTCGTCACTTGCATCCAGAGGGTCCTCAGACTTTGTTTTGATGCGTGTTTTGATACGAACGTGGTTGCAAATGGCACAATGACCTCCAGGGCAGACATTCAGAGAGTTAAGGGCCACGGTGGTTAGCTTAACAATATCCCTCTATTTCTACACCCCGGCGTTAGTGGGTATTTGTGTTGCCTGGATTTTGTGGGTTTCGAAAAGGTCTTTAAGACTTGAATATTGTATCTTATGACCGACACAAAAAAATAATCCCACCGCAAAACTACCAGTGTGTTGCTGGAAACTCCTATGGGGAGTTTATAACTGGTCAACGTTACTTGAATGATATTAATTGATTATGATTTTTCATTTGATTACAACTTGAATGGAGGATTTAACTTAGTCTTATGACTTCACTATGTGATTATAGTTTGACCACTTCTCACTGCGGAGAGTACTGAAATGGGGGATGTATTTAAGGGGAAAGGGTAAGGGTTTAGGTTAAGGGGACAGGGTATGAGTTAAGGGGGAGTGCTGCCACCAGCTCAGGCGAGTAGTTCCCTGGGTTACTCCCTGGGCACGTTTGAATAATATTAATATTAGATTTATCTTGGTAGTCGTGATTGATACGTGGAATTATACCGAGTAAGGCTGACTCTTTTGGAAGTGTGGGGAATTACTGTCCTAACACAGAATAATCACCTGGGGTTTTATAATAAACACAAGAACTATATTTGAAAACATCATCCTATTTATTCATAGTGAAATAGTATGTCTCTTGCTTGAGATCACATACAACATATAAGGGTTAATCCAACACCGGAAAAACTCAAATCAGATGTAAGAAAAAACTTTACAATCTGATACGGGAAGCTCTCCCTATCTGATGAAAGGAAGCTCTTATGAGCATAACCCTCCTCACTGAACCCTATTTAATGAATTTATCCTTCACTTAAGTAACATCCGCTGAATATTTATAATTACACTGGAAGATATATATATAGGGGAGGAAATGTGAGAGTAATGAGTTGTTTTGTGGATTCACAAGACCATGTGGCTTGAAGAGGAAAGGAGCGAGTCACTCCCGTCGAAGCCTCTCCCTGGAGGAAGGATGTGTTGAGACTCATTAATAATACTTATAAGGATGGGCAGGCCTCCTTTACGTTAGCGAAACTTAACGTCGATACCCATATTTGAAAATATAGATAACAATATGATAACAAGGAAAGGGGGGGGGAAACAGGAGCGGAATTTGTTACATCTTACCTGGAGGAAGGATGGTTGAGACTGGCGTCTCACGGAGTCATAGCCCTCGGCATAAAAGGGAGTTGTTTGAATGGTCTCGACGTGACCTCAAATGAAGAGCTTATAATCCCGAACTAACTATTTAAATAATGAAACTCGCGTACCTAAGAAAAGGCTGCCTATAATACAGACCTGTTACTTTGATATAGAAGAATTTAATATGTTTAATCTAATACCCAAGAAGGGTGTGTTTACTTTTAATGTCAACAGTCCGAACGCGTTTTCAAGAGTGAGAGGGTATGGAAGTGTTTCATAGAAATTTGGTAGACCTTCAATTTAGCGCATAACTTTACTAACACGTCCATGTATGAACATGATCGATAACGATGGGGATTATTTTGAAAGACATTAAGAATCTAGGAGTGTTCCTCGATCTGATCAGATAGCTGGGGAAAGATGAAAAGATTTGAACCCATTAGTTATCACTGATCGCGGAATAATTATCCCACGAATTTTGACTCGCACACGGCATGTCGGGGGGGGGGAGTGGAGAAAGGGAAAGAAATGGCGGGGAATGAACGAAAGAAGATAAACAAAATGGCGCGTAGGAAGGAAAAAAGATGAGAAAATATGGCGGTGTAGAAAGAAGGGCGATGAGTCACCCGTGAAACAAAAAAAATGAACTGCTTACAAGACATAACTCGGGAATTATATGATAATAATGCTCATACTATCTCTCCCGAATAATGGGCATTACACACGTCTATTCTCCGGGAAAATTAAATTCTCCAATATCAAATTAACTACTCACGGATCGTGTTTCCGTTTTAAAGCTGCGTCAAGAGGAGGTGTGTATGGGACGAATTTAGAGTGAATTTAATGGAAATTCTTCTGTTCTTTGAAAACGGGTGTCTGCTTGTGTTTAGATTACACGAATATTCAATGAAAGGAAGTATCCCAATCAACCTGATACCTGGGTAGTGACGTGGCCGTCAAACCTGACTCAGTGCCCACATTTTCAACGCAAGGGTTCGTCCCATGGGTGCTCGCCGGCTACTCTCAGGTTAGATAACGAGAGCCTTACGCGTCCTGAAATGCCCGCCACACCGCAAGCTGGCTGACTGTGAAATGGGATAGCAGTACTACTATCCCGAATTAAAATACTCCTCCCACCGAACCAGGCTGAGCCCGTGAAAACCAGACACTCCGACTTCTAGAAATGAGAAAGTTCCTGGACCAAATGATTTCATCTAGTCTGACACCCACTCACCTCTTGGACTCAGTATTAATTTCTAACACATCTTAACCTAAAAATAACATTCATTCTTCCTCAATGAGCCTTTTAGGAGGTCTCCTGACACAAGGGGCTAGTTGCTCGTCCACCGGGTCGGGTTGTAGGACCCTCTCCACCGGTTCTACTAACCACTCTTCACTGCCATAATAAGGCTTCACTTGTTCGGCGGCTCTTTGCACTTGTTTTTCTGTGAAAACATTCTCTACCACGTATGAGCTCCCACCCAAACGTACTTCCACCACTCTATAGACCCCATCCCATTTCACATTGAGTTTACGGCACGTGCCTGGTATTGTGGTCTCTTTTCTGACCCATACCAGTGCTCCTACCTCCACCACTTGATTTTTCCGTTTTCTGTTTGCGACGTCCCTGTACCGACGCGACATTTTCTGATGCGTCTCGCGGATTAGGGCGTGTGCCACGCCCATGTCGTCTTGTTCTCCCTCGACGTCGGGTAAAGCTGCTCCAACAAGCCTGGGGGCATGACGAGAGAAGGAAAGCGAAGTAGGGTTGTTGTCCAGTGGAGGTGTGTACCGCTTGATTCATAGTGATTTGGCACGGCTGCAACAATGTGGGCCAACTCAGAGGGTGTCCTTGACACAGGGTCGAGAGGACTGACTTCAGGGTCCTGTGCATCCTCTCGGTCACCGAATTTCCTTGAGGGTGATAGGGGGTCGTATAGCAGAGAGTGATTTGGTGTCGTGTGCAGAACTGCTGGAACTCCCGGCTGGTGAACTCCACTCCGTGTCCAGGACGATGTTGCGGGGTGTCCCATAGTCCGCCAGGTACTGCCACATGGTCTTTATGATGTGTGTAGTGTGTTTGGATTTAAGGGGGAAGAACCTAACAAACCTACTGTAATGATCGACTACCGTCATAACATAACGGTAACCTTGTTCTCCGGCTACCATATCAGTGAGGTCTATCCCTATTCTTTCTAAAGGTTTATCTACTGGAGGTAATTCGTCCCAAGGGTTGTTGTAACCCTTTACTTCCTTTGAATCTCTGGCAAGTTACACAAGTTTTGACATACTCACACACATCTATTTTAAGATTGCCCAATAGTATAGCTCCTCGGCCTTCTTGATGGTTTTCTTTTGTCCTAAGTGACCTGATAATTCATGCGCATGTTGGAGAGCGAGCCCGGGTCATACTACGAGGAATTATGAGGACATATTGTAGGCCCCCATGGGTTTTTTCTCGAACATAATATAGTATGTCATCTTTTACCGTAAACTGATCCAAAGTGGCTTTCGGTATGCGTTTGGTAGGAACTCTACCTCCCTCAGATATTCCACCAACTCTTTCCACAACGGGTTTTTCCCCTTTGACGTAGAATGAATTGTGGTTGGTTGAGTCCCAACCATGTAGTCTCGGGTCGGCGGGTTATCATCCCCACTGGACGCGACAGATGGTCCGCGACGAAGTTATCTTTGCCTTTCAGGTATTTAATCTCATAATTATATTCGCGCATCTCTAGGATCCCCCTGGTCATTCGGGAGATTTAGTTTTCTTTTTAAAAATACTGGTGAGAGGTTTGGTGATCCGTGACAATTGAGAATTTTGAGCCCTATAGATAATGATGAAAATTTCTACAGGTGAGAACTATGGCCAACGCTTCTTTGTCGGTAGCGGAGTAACGTGTTTCGCAAGAATTCAGTTTTTGGAGAAATACCCAATGGGGCAATTTGAACGTTTGACTGAACTTGACTTAGAACCCCTCCGACGTGAGTGTTACTCGCGTCTGTTGTGAGAATGAAAGTTTCATGAATTTGTGCCCTTACCAGGACAGGTGCATTTATCAGGCACGACTTGAGATGTTCGAACGCGTGTTGACACTCCTCCGTCCAGGTGAAAGTGACGTGAGCTCTTGTTAAATTTGTAAGTGGAGCTGCAACTTTCGCGAACGAAGGAACATGTTCCTATAGAAAACCACACATCCCTAAGAAACGTCGGATTTCCTTTACAGTTTTTGGAGCTTTCATTTTTGAAACGGCTTCCACGTTTTTTAGGTCCGGTTTACTTCCTTCGGCTGAGATCCGATGACCGAGAAAAGTGACTTCTTTAAGTCCAAAGGTACACTTACTGAGGTTAAGTTTCACCCCATTTGTAGTAAGGACTTCGAAGAGTTGATTAAGACGTTCCAAAAGAAGAGGAAACGTAGGAGCCCATAGAATTAAGTCGTCCAGGTAGTTTTTTACCCATCCCTTCTGAAGGAGGGGAGTTAATACTGAAGCCATCCGCCTGGAAAATATAGCGGGTGAGCAGTTTAGCCCGAATGGTAAGCGTCGAAAACGATATAAGGTGACACCGTCGCTGAAAGTGGTTAGATCGCGGCTTTCGTCATCGAGTAATATCTGGAAATATGCTTCGCGCATGTCTAAGGTGACATAATACTTTTGGCCAGCGGCTTGTTCTACCAATTCTTCCAATCGTGGAAGAGGATAGATGTCTGTGGCGAGATGTTTATTTATGTGTCGATAGTCTAAACACATTCTCTTACTACCATCCGGTTTATTTACCAAGACGATCGGTGATAACCACGCGGCCGTGGATCTTTCTATGATATTTCTTTCTTCCATATCTTGAAGCATATGTGAAATTTGTTCCTTGGCTTTCTCGGGATACCGGTACGAGGGTCCTCGACTGGGCTGAGGGTCATCCACCTTTATATGAACCGGAGGACCAGTTATGAGACCTAATTCGTTTTGATCTAGGATGAAAAGCGGATCATTTTCTAGAATTACTTGTTGCAATTCTTGTTGTTCTGAAACAGTCAGGTGTTTCCATTTTTGTCCCTTGATTAATTCTTTTAACCTTTGGGTTCGAGTTCCTTTCGGCTGTGCGTTATCATTTACCGGTATTAAGTCGTTGTGGACTTCATGAATAGAATTGATTGTGTTCGCGTGAGGAATTTCCACTTTGTCGTATGACCCGAGTATAGTGCCTTTGCACAAAACTTTTTCCTTCTTGGTATTATTCGTGAAGGGAATGTAAATTGAATTTTCTGCTGACACTTGTACTAAGTAAGGGTAACTATTTTTGCTAACCTTTTCCCGCGGGTAGACAAGGAGGTTAGAACCTGGTAACTCATTTACGTTAACCTGCTGGAAACGGGAGTGGTAAGGGTTCATTTTCACAGGAGTGAGAAGATTTATCTGTGAAGGGTTTCGTGGCTGTTTCACGACTTCCACCGGGTTTAGCTGTATTCTTTTGATTTTGTTTCTTTTTCGACGGATGTGATTCACGGTATGGGGGGTATCGCCCCAGCGCATTGCTCTACTTTTTCCATCCCAGGTAAGAGTGGCTTTTGTGAGGATGTCACACCCAAGAAGTACATCGCCGTTGAGATATGAGTCTGGGATAACGGGAAACCACTTTTTAAACTTTTGCCCGTCACCGATTTCAATTTCTGCCCATATCATGCCGAGAATGTTCAACTGTGATTCCTACGAGGTGAGGAGGATTCCGTCGTTTATTTATTTCCCCTCCGATCCGTTTTGCTGTGCATTCTTTGATTAAAGAATAACCACTCCCTGTGTCTACTACCGCTTCTACTATTTTCCCGTTTATATTTACGTGGATAGTGGGTGAAATATCGTCACCGTCTAGTCATGCTAATTGTCTAGGGTTTTGAGTTTGACCTGGATGTTGAGGCCTATTTGCCTGGGCACGTCCAGGACAATTTCGATCTCCCCTTCGGCAACCGGGTTTGCGACAGTCGAAACAATGACCTAGTGGAGGTTTTCTCCAGCACTATGGAAGGTTATGCGTTGGTGATTGACAATAAGCGCAATACTTTTGAGTGAATGTTTCCCTCCGTGAAGGACTCGCGTGGGAGGATGATTTTTCTAGTTTCACTTGGGCCAAACTGGCCTTTAGTTCTTGGATTTGTTGGTTTAGACTTTCCCCCACTTCGTCTTTGGTGGTCTCGGAGTTTGGGAAATGTATGGAACTATTTGTTTCTTTTCGTCTAGCACTTTTCCTTTTTCTTATGTGCTGGGGTCATATTAACCTTTGGAGTGTGTCTCTCTTCGAGTATTTGCCGCTCGTGTTCGATACGGTCTAGGAATTTTTTTAGGGGATATCCTTCATCTAGGAATCCCTCTAATTTTTCTCGCGACGCGATTGGTAGTCCGTACCACAGTTTTCTCTTTATTGTCTTATCACGGTCGGGGAATTTTTCATTTGGGAGTTTTGTCGCAATCACCGCATGTTGGCAAATAAAACGATGTGTGAAAGTTTGAGGAGATTCTCCCCAGTCGTAACTCATTGCCTCCAATTCTTGCCAGGCTCTATCAACACTCACTTCGGTGGTGAACTCGGTCTCGAAAAGATTTTTAAGTGTCACCCAAGTCTCTACTTTATGGTTCGTTTGATAGCTGTGAATTAAGATTGAGAGTTCTGAACACACTCTCCCTTTTGCAATTTGGATGCGTGTTGCGTCGCTTGAGCTACATTGTTCTATTAATTCAAAGAACATTTGGAGTCGGGCCGTTGCGTCAAGGCCTTGTAGTTGATGTAACTCTAATACTGGAATATCTCGAGGTTTGATGAGTCCCTCTTTCACGCTATCCGTGGATAATTGAGAGGCATGGACAGGTTTCGTTTGATTTTCCTCTTCCACGCTATCCGTGGATAATTGAGGGGTAAGGAAAGGGTTCGTTTGATTTTCCTCTTCCACGCTATCCGTGGATAATTGAGGGGTAAGGAAAGGGTTCGTTTGATTTTCTCTTTCCATAATTCATTCTCTTCCTTCTCCAGCTCTTATTTCCTTCCATTAAAACTTAACAGTCGTTATTTTCCCCTTCCACCTCCTATCGTTTCATCTCGGGGAATATGGTATCTTCACAGCTCTGATGACGCTGGAGGGAAAAAACCTCTTATAGACACAGGTAGGGACTCGATTCCCCGTGTTCCGTCGGTCAATAGAAAGACACTCGGTTTCCGTGACTAATAGATGTGGTTCTCTTTTGAATAAATGCATGGTTCTATTAAGCAGATGTACACTATCGCCTCAACATTCCTCTCTATTGTGCGGTAATTTCCCTTGATAGGGTAAGCAAAAAGCCGGGATCCATGCTATCGTTTATTTTCATTGCTACCTAACACAAAATGCACAGATAATGTGGCCATACAGGACACGTATTTAGTCTCATCTGAGAAAAAAAAGAATTTGCCCTTCATCCCGAAGCTCTAAAATCCTAATTTCAGTTCCTGGGACATCGAATGATTTGGGAAGTTGACTGTTCTAACTAATGAAACTTTGTACATATTTTCCTGAATTTTGAGTCTATTTAGCTACTTGCCCAAGGTGATATTCTGTTGTTATTTGTAGGAAATAATAACCCACCGCTATAGTCACCAGTGTGTTGCCTGGATTTTGTGGGTTTCGAAAAGGTCTTTAAGACTTGAATATTGTATCTTATGACCGATACAAAAAAATAATCCCACCGCAAAACTACCAGTGTGTTGCTGGAAACTCCTATGGGGAGTTTATAACTAGTCAACGTTACTTGAATGATATTAATTGATTATGATTTTTCATTTGATTACAACTTGAATGGAGGATTTAACTTAGTCTTATGACTTCACTATGTGATTATAGTTTGACCACTTCTCACTGCGGAGAGTACTGAAATGGGGGATGTATTTAAGGGGAAAGGGTAAGGGTTTAGGTTAAGGGGACAGGGTATGAGTTAAGGGGGAGTGCTGCCACCAGCTCAGGCGAGTAGTTCCCTGGGTTACTCCCTGGGCACGTTTGAATAATATTAATATTAGATTTATCTTGGTAGTCGTGATTGATACGTGGAATTATACCGAGTAAGGCTGACTCTTTTGGAAGTGTGGGGAATTACTGTCCTAACACAGAATAATCACCTGGGGTTTTATAATAAACACAAGAACTATATTTGAAAACATCATCCTATTTATTCATAGTGAAATAGTATGTCTCTTGCTTGAGATCACATACAACTATAAGGGTTAATCCAACACCGGAAAAACTCAAATCGGGATGTAAGAAAAAACTTTACAATCTGATACGGGAAGCTCTCCCTATCTGATGAAAGGAAGCTCTTATGAGCATAACCCTCCTCACTGAATCCTATTTAATGAATTATCCTTCAAATAACATACCGCTGAATATTTATAATTACACATGGAAGATATATATATAGGGGAGAAAATGTGAGAGTAAAAGAGGTTGTTTTGTGGATTCACAAGACCATGTGGCTTGAAGAGGAAAGGAGCGAGTCACTCCCGTCGAAGCCTCTCCCTGGAGGAAGGATGTTGTTGAGACTCATAATAATACTTATAAGGATGGGCAGGCCTCCTTTACGTTAGCGAAACTTAACGTCGATACCCATATTTGAAAATATAGATAACAATATGATAACAAGGAAAGGGGGGGGGGGAAACAGGAGCGGAAT
Organism: Chionoecetes opilio; assembly: GCA_016584305.1. Classification (NCBI taxonomy): domain Eukaryota; kingdom Metazoa; phylum Arthropoda; class Malacostraca; order Decapoda; family Majidae; genus Chionoecetes; species Chionoecetes opilio. Next base: position 11,510 of record JACEEZ010016181.1, on the reverse strand, counting down.
TTGTTACATCTTACCTGGAGGAAGGATGTGTTGAGACTGGTGTCTCACGGAGTCATAGCCCTCGGCATAAAAGGGGAGTTGTTTGAATGGTCTCGACGTGACCTCAAATGAAGAGCTTATAATCCCGAACTAACTATTTAAATAATGAAACTCGCGTACCTAAGAAAAGGCTGCCTATAATACAGACCTGTTACTTTGATATAGAAGAATTTAATATGTTTAATTTTAATACCCAAGAAGGGTGTGTTTACTTTTAATGTCAACAGTCCGAACGCGTTTCAAGAGTGAGAGGGTATGGAAGTGTTTCATAGAAATTTGGTAGACCTTCAATTTAGCGCATAACTTTACTAACACGTCCATGTATGAACATGATCGATAAACGATGGGGATTATTTTGAAAAGACATTAAGAATCTAGGAGTGTTCCTCGATCTGATCAGATAGCTGGGGAAAGATGAAAAGATTTGAACCCATTAGTTATCACTGATCGCGGAATAATTATCCACGAATTTGACTCGCACACGGCATGTCAGGGGGGGGGAGGGAGAAAGGGAAAGAAATGGCGGGGAATGAACGAAAGAAGATAAAAAAAAATGGCGCGTAGGAAGGAAAAAAGATGAGAAAATATGGCGGTGTAGAAAGAAGGGGGATGAGTCACCCGTGAAACAAAAAAAATGAACTGCTTACAAGACATAACTCGGGAATTATATGATAATAATGCTCATACTATCTCTCCCGAATAATGGGCATTACATATTCACATACGAGACATGGCAGTGGCGGTACATGGTCGCTGATAGCTGAGTGGCTGAGCGACTACAATGACGTCACAGCCTCTCCAGCGAATCACATAGTATTTCTCAAAAAGTTTCAGCCAATCACAAGGCTTTCACGCTCTCATCTGTGTTTACAAATATATCGTCCACACCAAAATAACCTGTCCGTACTTAATTCTCAAAAAGTAAGTCATTCCATGATTCCTTCTTTCCCTATGTCACCTTCGTCGCTTCGGCAACACATGTTCCCACCACACACGTAACTGTGGTTCAATTCCTTTTATTCTCCAGCTATTCCATGATTCCTTCTTTCCCTGCCGCACCTTCGTCGCTTCGGCAACACATGTTCCCACCACACACGTAACTGTGGTTCAATTCCTTGTATTCTCCAGCTATTCCATGATTACTTCTTTCCCTGCCGCACCTTCGTCGCTTCGGCAACACATGTTCCCACCTCCACACGGGCTGCAGTCAGCTCGTACACAAGTTGTTTCGTACACCAAAAAGTTGTTTCGTAGTCTATATGAAACCATAGTCGCTTCGTACACACAGCTCAGAGTTGAACTCAATTACTAGTTACGAATCGACACCACAGGTATGTACGAAAAAACTCAAAATCAGTGAACGAAACAACTTACAAAACCAGGGTACGAAACAACTTGTGTACGAAACACCCTGTAACCCTGCACACGGGTAAATTAGTACTTTCAACCAGTGATTGATTAGGAGGTCAACAATACTCATTTCCCATGTATTTTGATGTGTTAAGACTGATGGTCACATTAAAAATCGTTGGAAATACGTTCAAATACCTCATCATATTGCAGTTATCCCCGCCTCTATAAAAAAAACTTGGCGACCGGTCGGGAACGCTTCCGGAACGTATTGGGCTGGGAAAGTGACAACTAGTTCTGCAAGGGTAGTATAGTATGTGGATGACATAGAAAAGATCCGGTAAACATTTTATGGGATGACATAAGGCCGAAAATACATATTTATATATCACCGATAAAGTCTACGGACTTTTTGTTTATTTCTGGGAGAAAATCTCTAGTTAAATCTTTAACTAAATCGGTAAAACTGGTTTAATACAATACATGGGCATTGGTTACGTAGCCAAGAACCCCCTCCCCCCCCGCTAGTTAGGGAACAAGAGAAATATTAGGTTACTGACCTAACCCTTGGCGTTGGTTGAGATGCCTAACCTAAAGCAGAGGGATAAAGGGAGGATAACTGCAAAATTATGCATTTTCGACGATTTTGAATGTGACCATCATTCTTAATACATCAAAATACATGAGAAAAGAGTACTTCTAACCTCGTGGTCAATTACTGGTTGAAAGTACCAAAATACCCACACACGCCCCTGTATTCAATTCCTTGTATTCTTCAGCTATTCTATCATTCCTTCTTTACACGTGTCACCTCCGTCGCTTACCGTAAACTCTTGTTCCCTTCCTTCAGTTATGGCTGCCCCTGCTGCAAAAAAGATGCGTCGCCCTCGGTTTACCGAGGCAGAAATGTACGCTCTAGTACAGGGGGTGACCTGTCGTGCTGGCCTACTTTTTGGCAAGCACGACTACAAGGTTGGCGTCACAGATGCCAGAAAACAGCGAGCCTGGGAAGAAATATCGTTTGAAGTGAACTCCGTGGCATCCACTCTTCGGACCACTGAAGAGCTGCGGAGGAAGCTAAAAGACATGCGAAGCCATGTCAAGGCCAAGGCTACGGCAGAGGTCCGCCATATGGAAGGCACAGGTTAGTTTAATATTTACTCTCATTTACCGGAATAGGCCCCAGACATAACTACGTCACGGTTTGTTTACATCGGTGCATTGTGGGGATAAGGCGGGGTCGCCGCGGGTGGATCTACGAAGGGAAAACTACGGCGATGGAAGAATTTAGAGTTATTTTGCGCGAAATTGATATTCCAGGTGCTATATTACTATGCTCTCTTCTCGCTGACAACACTATAGAGAAGACCTGAGGTAAATGCAGAGGCTTCTAAACCAAGAAAACAGAGTCATAACAGAGCCTCGTCAAAAGGTAAGCAACTGGTAGGTACGTAATGTGTCCCTACCACTTGCTTACTTCTTAATGAGACTCTGCTGTGACTGTTTTCCTGGTTTAGAAGCCTTTGCACATCAACCATCACCTCAGGTCTTCTCTATGTTGTCAGCGAGCACGGAAATATAGCACCTGGAATATCAATTTCGCCCAAAACAACTCGAAATTTTTTCATCGTCGTAGTCTTCTCTTTGTAGGTTGTACAAATTCATGTGTGGTGCCAGGGTTTTTATATGGTGTTACTGACACCTTTAAATGAATGATATTAACTTGTTAGAATACTTCATTGATTAATAAAATCTCCTCATCACAACTGAATTGAGAGTTGAACTTTGTCATATGCTTTCACTATTTGATTATAGTACGAACACTTCTCGCTACGGAGATTACTGAAATGGGAATGAACTTAAGGTTAATAAGGGGAAATGCTGCCACCAGCTCAAGCGAGTAGTTCTATGGTTTTACTCCCTGAGCACGTTTTTAAGATATGAGGATTCTTTGGTAGTCGGGGTTGATACTTAGTATTACACCGAGTGAGGCTGAAAACTCTTTTTGGAAGTGTGGGGAAGTATTATCCTAACACGGAATAATCACCTGGGGTTTTACAAAATAGCACAAGAAACTATATTTTTAAAAACATCATCCTATTTATTCATCATGAAATATTATTTCTCTTGTTTGAGATCCTAGATACATGTATGAGTCTGATTTTTGGCGCAGGGAAGCTCTACGGAGCATAACCTAACTCACTGATTTTTATCCTTAGAACTACCATCTATGTCCGTATCAACCGAGCACTATAGGTATACATGGAATATCTATATAGGAGAGAAAAATGTGAGAGTAATGGGTTGGTTTGTGATTCACTGTACCATGTGGCCTGGTTTCTTTTTCGGCAGACACTCGCCGGAGCCTTGAGTGAAGTGAGTGAGAAACTCTGTTAATAACACTTATAAGGACGGGGCAGGTCTCCTATGCGTTAATGAAACTAAACAACTGTACCTATATATGAGCATATAGATAGATATATTATAACAAGGAGGGGGGGGGGAATAGGAGCGAGTTACTGAGGTCTTACCTTGAGTGAAGTGAGTGAGAAACTGACTCCCTCGTGGTAACTAAGGCGAGGTTGGGATGAGTAGCGGGAAAAAGGGGAATGTTCGGATCCTATGAAAGGCTTCCCCTGAAGGGATTATCAGACCTCGAATGACTCTAATTAACTAATGAAACAAGTATGCATATGAAATGGCTGCCTATGATGCAGTTCTTTTACTTTGATATAGAAGAATTTAATATGTTTACTCTAATATCCAGGGAAAAGTGTTCTCCCTTTTTATTCAGCCTACGAACATGGTTTTCAGAGCGACGAGGTATGGGAGTCGGAATAGAAATTTGGTCGACTTTCAATTTAGCGAATAACTCGATTAACCCACCCATTTATGAACGTGATCTTTCACTATTGTGTCTATTTTGAAGGACATTAATAATCTAAGAGTGTTCCTTGATCTGACAGGAGGGTGGGGAAAGGAGGAAAGTTTTTTAATCTACCAGTTACCGATGATCGCGAAATAAATGTCCCACGCATTTTGACTCGTATCCGGAGTGTATGGGGGAGGGAGTGGGGGGAGGGGGGGAAGATAGAAGTGGGAGATAGAAAGAAAGAAGATGATAGAAAGATAAATATTACGCGAACAAAAAAAGTTGTGAATGGCCCTTTATTATAAAAAGGGAATACCTGTTCCTCCCTATGCTGGGTCTTAGGTGACAAACTTGCCCAGAAATATGGAGATTGAAACCTTTTTCCTTCTTACAGACTTAACCCGGGAATTGTATGATAGGAATTCCCATCCTATCTCTTCCGAATACGGGCATTACACACGTCTATTCTCCGGGAAAAATTAAATTCTTCAATACAATTAATACTCACGGATCTCCCGTTTCCTTTCTAAAGCTGTGTCAAGAGGAGGTGTGTGTATGGGCGAATTTAGAGTGAATTAAATAGAGATTCTTCTATTCTTTGAAAGGGGTATCTGAATGTGTTTAGATTACACGAATATTCAATGAAAAGGAAGTACCCCAAATCAACCTCCGACGTGGTCGTCGAAACCTGACTCAATACCTAATTCTCGTTGCTAGGAATGCCCCCGGGGGCCCCACACGGCTACCCTCATGGTTACTGACAAGCGCCAACAAGTCTTGAAATATCGCTCCCCCTCAAGCTGGCTGACTGTAGGTGAGTAGTCGTACGACTATCTCAAAATTAAAATACTCCTCTCACCGAACCAGGCTGAGCCCGTGAAAAGTAGATACTCGAATTTAGAAATGAGAAAATCTCCTAGACCAAATTGTTTCAGCTAGTCCGACACACACTACCCTTGACTCAGTAATCTACATTTAACACTTTTCGCTTAATCTTCACATGAATACCCCCCCAACTCGGGTTGACTTTTAACTTTGAATTAAAATCCCTTTGAAGACTCACCGAACCAGACTGAGTCCGTTAATGAAATTCAATGAGAGAACTGGTATCCCAATCAACCCCTACCTGGATATATTAAGAACATACTGACCCTCAATTTGTTTTCAATCCTGGTCAATATTTTACATTAACACTTTTCGATTTGATTTCCACACGAGTAATAACAGGGGACGCTACAACTCCCCTAAACAGAGTAGGTATTAACCTTTCAAGTTCATAAAATAAATTATCAATGTTCATGTTCAAAATAATTCTTCCTTGATTTTCTAATTTAACACTATTGGATCCCGAATTTTTCCATCATGTTGTGATGGGTGGCATCAGGTCTTGTTGACGCATGTACTTCTTGATGGCCTTCAGCTCTTCAAAACGTTTCAGGAACTCCTGTAGGTTCTTGGAAACTAAGAGTGTACCCATTCCTGAGCCGGTGTCGCTGCATCCTCTGCCTCCGTAGCTGTTTGGGTCACCACTGTTGCTCTGGTTGTTGTAGACCACGGCGGCGGCGGACAGGCAGTTCAGACGCCCTTTGATACCCTGCACGGCAATGATGTACAGGTTCTTGGCGCCTGTGTTGTCAGCGCAGCTCATGTGGGTGACGGGTGGGCCGAGGGAGATCCAGGACTTCCCTCCCGACGAGGCTTCACGTCCTCTCTTTGACATGGTGGGGGTTTGCGAGGCGTGTGGGGTGTGTGGCGGCTAGGCGGGGGCGGCTGCAGCGGCTATGAACGGCGGCTACGGCGGCTATGGCGGTGAAGGGCGGCATAGCTGAGGCGAGCGTGGCGGCTAGGCGCGCGGCATGCGGCCTGGCTGAGGTGGCTGTGATGGCTGTGGCGCGCGGCTGGCTGCGGCGGCGACGGCTGTGACGGCTGTGTCGGCTCGCCTCTTACAGCTCACTGCCACATGGTCATGGTTCATGTGTGTAGGGTGTTTGGTTTATAGGGGGAAAGCTCTAATGAACCTACTATAATGATCGACTACTGTATGAAAATTTACCGAAATATGACTTTATCTAGCTATTATCCCAGGTGAGATTCTGTTGCTGTTATTTGTAGGAAATAATATTCCACCGCTTTAGTCACCAGTGTGGTGCCAGGGTTTTTATATGGTGTTACTGACACCTTTAAATGAATGATATTAACTTGTTAGAATACTTCATTGATTAAATAAAATCTCCTCATCACAATAAATTTGAGAGTTGAACTTTGTCATATGCTTTTCACTATTTGATTATAGTACGAACACTTCTCGCTACGGAGATTACTGAAATGGGAATGAACTTAAGGTTAATAAGGGGAAATGCTGCCACCAGCTCAAGCGAGTAGTTCTATGGTTTTACTCCCTGAGCACGTTTTTAAGATATGAGGATTCTTTGGTAGTCGGGGTTGATACTTAGTATTACACCGAGTGAGGCTGAAAACTCTTTTTGGAAGTGTGGGGAAGTATTATCCTAACACGGAATAATCACCTGGGGTTTTACAAAATAACACAAGAAACTATTTTTTTTTTAAAAACATCCTATTTATTCATCATGAAATATTATTTCTCTTGTTTGAGATCCTAGATACATGTATGAGTCTGATTTTTTGGCGCAGGGAAGCTCTACGGAGCTAACCTAACGCACTGATTTTTTTCCTTAGAACTACCATCTATGTCCGATCAAACCCAGCACTATAGGTATACATGGAATATCTATATAGGAGAGAAAAATGTGAGAGTAATGGGTTTGGGTTTGGATTCACTGTACCCTGTTGCCTGGTTTTTTTTTCGGCAGACACTCGCCGGAGCCTTGAGTGAAGTGAGTGAGAAAAATCTGTAATAACACTTATAAGGACGGGGCAGGTCTCCTATGCGTTAATGAAACTAAACAACTGTACCTATATATGAGCATTTTAATAGATATATTATAACAAGGAGGGGGGGGGGAATAGGAGCGGGGTTATGAAGTCTTACCTTGAGTGAAGTGAGTGAGAAACTGACTCCCTCGTGGTAACTAAGGCGAGGTTGGGATGAGTAGCGGGAAAAAGGGGAATGTCGGATCCTATGAAAGGCTTCCCTGAAGGGGTTATCAGACCTCCGAATGACTCTAATTAACTAATGAAACAAGTATGCCCTATGAAATGGCTGCCTATGATGCAGTTCTTTTACTTTTATATAGAAGAATTTAATATGTTTACTCTAATATCCAGGGAAAAGTGTTCTCCCTTTTATTCAGCCTACGAACATGGTTTTCAGAGCGACGAGGTATGGGAGTCGGATAGAAATTGGTCGACTTTCAATTTAGCGAATAACTCGATTAACCCACCCATTTATGAACGTGATCTTTCACTATTGTGTCTATTTTGAAGGTCATTAAGAATCTAAGAGTGTTCCTTGATCTGATAGGAGGGTGAGGAAAGGAGGAAAGTTTTTTAATCTACCAGTTACCGATGATCGCGAAATAAATGTCCCACGCATTTTGACTCGTATCCGGAGTGTATGGGGGAGGGAGTGGGGGGAGGGGGGGAAGATAGAAGTGGGAGATAGAAAGAAAGAAGATGATAGAAAGATAAATATTACGCGAACAAAAAAAGTTGTGATGGACCTTATTATAATAAGAATAACCTGTTCCTCCCTATGCTGGGTCTAGGTGACAACTTGCCCCAGAACATATGGAGATTGAAACCTTTTTCCTTCATACAGACTTAACCCGGGAATTGTATGATAGGAATTCCCATCCTATCTCTTCCGAATACCGGGCATTACACATGGTTATGATAGTATTAAAATACCTTATTAATTGAGCTCCTGTTGTTGTCTTTCCTCATAATAAATAATGGTACATCATGGTTTAAGTGTTACTTGACGTACGAGCCAATGAATACTCTTGAGTCTACACCAACATCACCAACCTTTGCTTTGATTTATCTTATTACTCCATCCATAAACAAGTTGCATAACCACGGTGATATTACCCATCCTTGCCTCATGGTACCTGGTACTGTCGTCTAGGGCCTAGACGACAGTACCGATATTTTATCCCTACACAAATCGGGAAAACTCGCCGACAGTAATGGTTAGGTTAGATTTTGCTTTGATTTATCTTATTACTCCATCCATAAACAAGTTGCATAACCACGGTGACATTACCCATCCTTGCCTCATGGTACCTGGGACTCTCGTCTACCGAAATGCTCGTCCCTACATAAATCGGAGCCCGTCAGGGTGGCAAGGTTGGTAGAGACGTGAGTTCGCAATGTGCAGCGTCCCTGTGCATTCGGTCAGCGGTTCGAATCCGCCTAGTTCGTGCTGACGTGGCGGCGCTTTGTATAGTCAATAACCTTGTAGTTGGTACTTGCAAAGTGTCTAGATGGGATGAAAATCTTATCTTATCTTACATAAATCGGAAAAACTCGCCGACGGTAATGGTTAGGTTAGGTTACCGTTAGGTTAGGTAAAGGTCAGTTAGGTTAGGTATTCATAATCACAGGTAAAAGCTTATTAGTTATACATACATACTCCACTCCATACACACTCTTTAACCATTCAATACATCTGACATTCCCTCCCAGTCAACTCTGTCATATGATTTGGTATTAGTCCAGATGAACACCGAACTCACTTTGGTGGACGAAACTATTGTTTTCTGGTATTTTTTTCTCGCCGTAGTTTTCCCTTCGTAGGTTCACGACCCCGCCCTATCCCCACAATGCACCGAAGTAAACAAACCGTGACGTAGTTATGGGTAGGGTCCACTATGTGGTCTGGCTATGTGTTACAAGGCGTGACAAGGAGGGGAAGCTATGGGAGTAAAAAAATACACAAATAAAACGTTACGTACTTTTTTAATGGCCGCAAAATGATGCGAGCCGCCACACCTTTACGATTGAAATTAGTCAAGGTCGTTGGTCCTCCAATACCAAATTGTTATTTTTTTCTTCTAAATTTACAAATATGGTTTGAACACACAACTTACTCTGATAGTGATGTGTGTGTATGTGTGTAGTGTGTGTGTGTGTGTGTGTGTGTGTGTGTGTGTGTGTGTGTGTGTGTGTGTGTGTGTGTGTGTGTGTGTGTGTGTGTATGTGTGTGTGTGTGTAAGCAGGATATCCTACGGGCTGTGTCTTCAGTAACGTGCTACGTGTCCTCCAGCCATGTACTACAGCAGGCTCTTGCCGTTATTGCTACCGCTGCTGCTGCCGACAGTAGCTTTTAATGGCGTCCCAATCTTCGCTATGGCCAACGATTGCCTCAGGGGTTATTTCGTGCCTGAAGGTAGCATGCGAACCATCGCACGATCAAAAATACCGAACAAAAAAAAAAGACTCAAATGAACACAACTGTTTATGTTGTGTACCCTCTGGATGAAAGGTTCCAGGGAGTAAGTCTTGTGGCGGAGGATGGAAGCGGAAGAAACCACACAGCATGGTTTCCCATGTCACCTCAGCCTCAGCATGATCACTGCTCGCCAAGAGTAAAGGCGTGGGGGCAGATGGCAATGGGGGCGGAAATACACCATAAATTTAACCCTTATCGCCTTTATTTTTGGCTGAAGTATGGCGGGTGCTACAAGGCATGTGATGGTAGCAGCACAGATGCTCGGAGTCTTCGTAGCCTCAGTGTGGTGGTTCACGGCTACTTCATATGGAGATACACCACGCCTACAGGTGCCTCTTACAGGGTCACGAGGCTATCCCAGTCCACAACCCCTGATCCTGAAGCTTGCCTGAATCTGCCCCCCCGAGGCCAAGTGACATCACCGCCCACCACCACACATCACCCTCCTCAAAGGCCTGCATCCAGCACCACGCCGCCCGCTGTCACGCCCACGTCCAGTGTCCCTACAGCTGACAGAGGGAGCAGTGAGATGGTGGGCTGGGGGGTGGGCGTGGTGGTGGTGATGGCGATGGCGGTGGTGGTGACAGGAGTGGGGGGTGTTAGATAAAAACGAGGCGAAGATCAGTGGTGCCACGTGAGTATGGTGTGTTTTGTTGTGAGTGTGGTTACAAGAACAATAATGATAATGACAATGATGATACTGTTACTATCATCAATATCATCAAATATAGTTTGATAATAATAAGAATAAGAATAACAATGATAAAAATGATAGTAGTAATAACCATAATAATAACAATGATAATAATGATAATGTTAATAGATAATGCAATACTTCATCCGCAGCTATCATGAGGTGGCGTCCCCAAGCGGATGAGGTGCAGTGCCACAGCAATGTTAGCCGCTAGCGTCAACAGCCTGTACGAACCCTTTGATAACATAAGAACATAAGAAAATAAGGAAGCTACAAAAGGCAGTGCAGTTTTTAAGCAAATCTTACTGGGCGACATTCTTTGGATATCCAGAAAGATAAAGGCCTACCTGTTAAAATATAGTTTTTTGGATTCATCAACTTCACCCTTTTGTATGTTCTGTATAAATAAAGATCATTTAGATAAATAAAGTTCCTATTTTGCGTGTGTAAATATTTTTCATGTTACTCTGAAAACGTGACCTATTTCCTGTGCTTTGTGATATTCTGTGCGTGCCCTATATATTTTGCCCTTGTTTGACTCATTTCTGTGGTTATCTTTTTCATCTCAGCACAGTGTTGCTATATTTTTGGGCTGTTTCTATTATTCGAGTGCATTTTCTGTGAATATTTTGGGCTACAAACGATTTTTTGCTTGATTTTCTTTATCTCTCTGTTCATTCCCGCGATTTCTGACCTGCGAGTCACTTCCCCTGCTAACCCTCGTTGGGCTGAGGGTAGGTTTTCTTAGTTTGCCTCAGCGCGACCTCGCTTGGTGGTGCACCACGTGGTTCACCCCCCACCTCCCTGAAAATGGTGGACAATGGTGTGACCCCTCCCGGGGCCTCGGGCGACAAGCCTTGCCGCCTCCGCCGCTCCCTGATATCCCCCCTCCCCCCTACTGAGTCACGGTCGGGCTTGGGTTAGGTCTTGGCGCCTCCAGTGGCCTGTGTACTCGCCCCCGCCGGCTACGCCTCACCCCCTCTCTCCAGCCGCCCGCCTATCTCCCCAGTGCGCGCCTGCTCGCCCGCCCATCTCATCCCTCCGCGCGCCCACGCCATCCATCTCTGCGCGCCCACTCGCCAGCGCGCCCACACACCCGCCCACCTTGGCTGGGTCTCTCTGAGCGTCCTGCCGCCCCCGCCACGCCCACGGCGATGGGCCTCCCCTGGGATCGTGCCCCC
>JACEEZ010016180.1:0-16578 GCA_016584305.1 Chionoecetes opilio | reverse complement strand
AATGAAAGATCACGACTCCCTTTTGTACTAAACCACCTATCCACCTCCCCCCCAAACCAGACCTGACCCACCTGCAGACACGACACGGTCCATTCCAACAGCGCCAACTATCGTCTGCTAGTGTTGATTGCTGTTGTTACCATTTACCATCAGGCTGTCAAACGTATCACAAGCTCTTTTCAGTCCTGGAAATCATCATATACAAGCTAGAAGTTGTACGATGGTAGAATGGGGAGGTGGTAGCGGAGTGGTTAGCGTCTCCGACTGGCGTTCTCGGTGACCCGAGTTCGATCCCCGAAGAAACCCAAAACCTTTCTGCACCGTCGAGTGGCCTAAGAACACCCACATGCCCTGCTCATCAACTCTACCTTCGATTGCGAGTGCATCGGAGGACACAGGGGGGCGGCATGAGCCTCTAATCTAATCACAGGCGTCACTATAAGAATCCTGCCTGCGCCACCATGGGCGAGGACCAACCATCAGAGCCTTCTCAAGTGAACCTCCAGAGCCTACCATCCGAGCCCTGGATCATCACTGCCTCCAGGCGCTAAAAAAAAAACGATACGCCAAAGAACATGGGAACAGAAGCAGCAGAAAGATACTTCGGACCACCGCCTACCGAGAAAATCAGTAGATTTTACTACTTCCTATCGGTAGAAAATCTGGGGGGGTTTTCTTAGAAATTTCCTTCCAAAATCAGGGTGCGTCTTCCAAGATGCAGCGTCTTGTAAGCCGTAAAATGTGGTAATAGACTTCCCCTTTGACCTGCCCACCCTGCTCAGCAGGGCCTGCTGGCGGCGGCAGACCATAGACGTCTGCCTCACGACAAAACGCTGTCATCCGCCTCACCTGTGCCTTCATGAAGAGGACAGGTCAGCTACCACGCCTGTGATAGCATCATAGGATATCACCAGGGTTCATAGGGTTCCTCAAGAGCTCCTCGCAGCCCTAAACAACACCACGAAGAAAAGGAAATCTTCGCCATCATGATGTGCTGCCGCCTGCCGCTGCCAGACGTAGAATTCACAGCCATTGCTTGTATTTTCATATTTTTACTCATTTATATTAATAATAGCCATTCAAATGCGATTATATGTCTACATTCCCCTATAAAAATTATATTTCATAGCATACCAAGCAGAAATGAGCGAGCCTGGAGACTTACTACCTTTCCTAATACCAGTCCCAAGCAGTCGTGGGCGAGCGTGCAGGTTTACTACCAAATTTGCCACTTACCCGTGCTGTGGATGCGAGTTACTACCTAGGTGGGAGTTACCACCTCCAAGCAGGTAGTAAGTGTTTAGTGGATCGACGCCTAGTCTGGCTTTGTCGGGCCGAGTGTAAACAACACCTCTCACGTCCTCCCGTGCCTAACTACGTTGCCTGCCTCCCATGCCTCACCACATCTTGTTTAAATTCCCTTTAAGGGTGTAGTATTTGTGATGGCTGCATGTACGAAGTATACAAACTCTCATCTAACGTAACAAACAAAGTTAATTATACACGGATATGGTCAGAAAAGGCGAACTTTCCCTTCATATACAGACAAAGTTTGTTATATGCAAAAAGTTCGGATCCCTCAGATATAACAAACTATTGTATGTAACGTCACCCCCTTCCCCGCAATTGATTTGTTATAGTGAGGTTTTACTGTACAGACGCAGATATCATACAAGCTTTAGAGCATTGGACACTCATACTTACATATTCACTCATCAACACTAATTCTTACCCTCATACCTTTACATAATACACACAAACCTCGATTTCCCGGACTAATAGGGGGGAGCACTGGTCCGGGAACCGCAAAAGTCCGGGAATCGCAAGTAAAAAAAAAATATATATATATATATTATATATATATATATATATAGTCCGATGCCATTACCCACCCCCGGACGTTTATCCTACTCTAGTATTTACTGTCCGGCAACCGACAATATCAACTACCCCGTCGCGGACTTTTACGTCCGCTGAGCATGCAGCCACCTGGCGGGAGGCAGCAGAAAGTGTTCAATAGTCTCAAGAGACGTTCCTGCACCAGGGGCAGTGGGGGTCAGGGGACTAACGGAGGCTGTGCATGTGAACCGTGAGTGTCGTGTGCCCAAATGTAAACAATACGACCGCTGAGCATGCTGCCACCTGACGGGAGGCAGCAGAAAGTGTTCAATAGTCTCAGAAATGTTCTTGCACCAGGGGCAGTGGGAGTCAGGTGACTGACGGAGGCTGTGCAGGTGAACCGTGAATGTTGTGTGCCCAAATGTAAATACGACCGCTGAGCATGCTGCCACCTGGCGGGAGGCGGCGGACACTGACCAGGGGTGACAGGAGACGCTCGGACCGCCGGACAACTTGGTCAATTTACGAACAGGACTAGGCATTTCAACGTATTAAAAAAAAAAAAAAAAAAAAAAAAAATAATAATATTGCCCGAGACTGACATATCCCCGGACCTCGGATTTTGTCCGGCAAATCCGATATCCGGGAAATCGAGGTTGTGTGTATATATGAATTTATGTACATGATTATATAAAAACATCTATATACATATATCCCAATATGGTGTTCTTGCATATACACTTTTTGACAGAGGGCTGATTGGAGGGTCCTGGTTGCAGTCCATTCTTGTGTTGCTGTGCCTGGTTGCGCCTCCGTAAAAACTCTGTGATCTGACGTTGACGGAGAGAGTTCATGTGGTGTGGAGAGTTCATATTGCTGCTCATAACTTGCCACTGCCTGGCGAATCAACGAACACTTCAACGCGCTGTTAGTAGTTAAGTCTTGTTCGAGGATGTGGCGTAGCCTGCAGCTCAAATCTATAACTGTCTTGATGTCGGCAATAGATAAACCCTCACGCCGCACATTGTCATCTTCCTCTTCCTCTTCAGTGCTGTCTGCTTCACCTGCCACATCATCCTCTTCCATTATCTTGTCAGCAGTCACTGCAGGAGGCTGAATCATTTCCCTAATATCCTCACCCGTTGTGCCAGCAAATCCAGCTCCAGGGATTTGCCATGCCTCTGCCACCGCCGCTTCTATCTGTGTCTCGAGTGACTGTGGGTTACCAGGCACTGCCACCTGGCGGTCCTCAGGCAAACCCTCCAAAAAGTTACACCAAGCATGATTGATAGTGGCAGGCGTAACATTGTTCCAGCAGTCTACCATTAAGTCAACTGCCTGTTTTACGTTGTACGATTTCCAATAACAAATCACTTTATGTTCTGCCTCAGTATCACCTTGCACCATATCCTCTTCCTCACATTCGCTGTCCACTAGGGTGCCAATAGCGCATAGGGGTAATTTTTCAAAGTCAATATTTTTTCACGTACTTTTGTGGTATTCTGCCTTGTACTTAGAAACTGTCGTGTGCAAAGTTTCAGGCTAATCGGTTGATATTTAGAGGTGGCGGATCGATCTTGAACATTTCCTCTTTTCGCCCTCAGGTCATGACCACGAGAAAGCAAACTGAAGTTTGGCTTCTTGGCCATAGTGTTCCTACTATCACAGGAGCAAAACTTCCCAGCCGTGGAGACGTTTTACGACAATTTTTCTACGCACACAAGGAAGAGAAGAAGACGGTGCAGCAGAGTGCAGCTGAGGCTGCAAAGCAGGTCCTCGACTTCTGGACACGAGCTAGGATCCCCACCATCGCAGAAACTAGCGTGAGGAGGAAGATTACTGGACTTTTCGACGAGTGGAAGATCCTGAGCAAAAGCAAGAATAACTCTGGAGTCACGCCTGCCGAAAAACAGAAGACCTTACAAGAAAGTCTCCCAGACCTTTTGGACATCGCCCACTCCGACGCCCTCACTCTGATGACCATTCCTGAAAACAAGGAATTCCTTCTTGCCCAGCGGGAGAAGGGGAGGCGGGGTTCGATGGCTGGTCTGGACAAGAAGCTGAAAGAATCGGTTTGCCGACGTCAAAGCTCTCTCTCACGTAGCCGTCAACAGACGCCAAAAGGAGAAGAGATGGTGGAGCTGGAGTCGTCATCGTCTGAGTCATCAAGTCCAGCCAACGCTGCCAACACATCGACTTCTTCTTCCGACGCCGGGGTCGCTTCTCCACCAAAGCGATTGAGGACACGGGGCACGAAATCCGTCCTATCCCCTGATCTCGTCGGAGCCCTTGACAGAACTGGGGTCAGTAGCCGCCAAGCCCTTCGAATTGTGGCGGCTACGGCAAGTAGCTTGGGCCACGATCCACAAGAGCTTGTGCTGAATCCCGAGTCCATTCGACAGGCAAGAGCGAAGTACAGGTCCACTTTGGCAAAGGACATCAAAGAGACTTTCAGTCCTCTTACCCCTCTTACCGTTCATTGGGATGGGAAGATCCTTCCTCAGGACGATGGCACTCGCGCCGAAAGACTCGCCATCCTCATCACAGGAAAAGGAGTGGAGAAGGTCCTAGGAGTCCCGAAACTGCACTCCGGAACTGGTGATGCCGCCGCTACAGCTGTGTTCGAGGCTCTAGAAGACTGGGGGGTCCAGGAACGAGTCGTGGCGATGTGCTTCGACACAACCAGTGCCAACACTGGAGCCATCAATGGTGCATGCACCATCTTGCAACAGAAGATCGGCCGACCCCTCGTTTCACTTGCTTGCCGTCATCACGTCCACGAACTTGTCCTTGAGAAGGCCTTTTCTACGTGTTTGGGGTCATCTTCTGGTCCTGAGATCACCATCTTCTCTCGCTTCAAGGACTACTGGTCTTACATCAACCAGTCGGCAATAAACCCTCCCACCAACGAAGATCTGCCGGAGACTCTGGTCTCCAAGAGGGACGATCTCATTCAAGGTTTGAAACGTCTGCTTCAGACAAAGCAGCCCCGTGACGACTATAAGGAACTCGCTGAGCTGAGCATCCTTTTCCTCGGCGGCGCTCTTCCGAAGACCTCGATCCGTAGCCCCGGAGCGCTTCATCGAGCGCGTTGGATGGCGCGTATCATTTACGCTCTGAAGATGATCTTGTTTCGGGAGCAGCTGACTGGAGTCGTCACACCTCGAGAAATGTCAGCCCTCCAGCGGTTCTCATCGTTCGCAACCGAGATCTACGTCCTGCGATGGTTCGAATCGACGGTTCCATCCTACGCTCCCGCCAACGATCTTGGATTCGCTAAGGACATCCTTCAGTACCACGACGAAAGTATTCGGAAGGCCTGCTTCACCACTCTGAGCTGCCATTTCTGGTACTTGAGCGAAGATCTCATTGGCCTGTCACTGTTCGACTCACGTCTCCCTGTCTCCGACAAACAAGCAATTGTACAGGCCATTCTCTACGATGAAGGAGCCGAGGAACCTGCCAAGCGAATAAACCTCCCATCATCACAAGTTCCTGCGGCAACACTGCCCTCCTTCGCCACGAAAAATTCCCTCCGCCTCTTCGAAGCTCTTGATATCAAGACCGACTTCCTGTCCGCCAACCCTCGGAAGTGGCAGGAAGAGGAATCGTACGTCGAGGCCTGCCGCCGAATCGAGGGACTTCGCGTCGTCAACGACACAGCCGAGCGAGGAGTGGCGCTCATCCAGTCCTTCAACCTCCGGCTGACCAAAGACGAGGAACAGCGCCAGTTCCTCCTCCAAGTTGTGGAGGCCCATCGCCATCAACAGCCCGGGACCTCGAAGGCTTCCCTTCCCCGGCCAAGCCGGCCACAATGAGTGGGTGGCTCCCCATGATACCCCCCCCACCGAGGGGCTAATACTCACCAAGAGGGGGACCAGCAGCCCTGCTGGGGAAGGGATGTCCGGCTTGTCCGCTTTCAAGAGATGACATCCCCTCCTTAATAGGCCAGTGCATAAAGGTAAATAACAAAGTTGTAATCCGCCACCCCTAAATATCAACCGATTGAGGTCAAACTTTGCATACGATGGTTTCTTGCATAGATGCACCATTACACCAAAGTAGGAAGAAAAATTCAAACTTTTGATTTTTATTGGCACCCTACTGTCCACTAACTGCTGGATAAGTATCCTCTGTCGCCTGACGCATTGCCCTGAATTGCCGTGTAGAGTATACTGCCTTTAGAACCGATATCACTTCCTGATCAAGGGGTTGTATCAATGAGGTAGTGTTCGGCGGTAAAAACAAAGGTAGTGGCAGGGTGATTTGACAACAATGCGGGAATCCCACCTTGAGCCCTCGGGTGGGGTTATGGGATTCCCGCATTGTTGTCACATTCACCGTTAACTCACCGCGTTGTTGACGACGTCTCTCATACTGTTAGTTGTTACGTTAACTATTTAAAAATTATACACTTGCATAGTACGTCTGCATGGTTTTATGAATGGCTTACAATTTGAGGGTAAAACAACGACTCTGTATACCTTCCTTTACATTTGGCAACGTAGCTCGTGCGACAATGTCGCCCAAGTGTCCTTGACAGCCTGTGATAACACCTGGGGAACCTGACCTGACCTCACTCCCCTATACCTGGAATGTCCTGACGGTAGTATTTATAGAACAAGGATGCCTAGCTGTTACGCCTTTGTGTGTGTGTGTGTGTGTGTATGTTTGTGTGAACGTTGATTAAAAGAAAAAAGTGAGTGCATTATAATGTAAAACACAAGCTGCAGCATCCTCCTCACTCACAGACATCCTGTTCCACCACCACAGACATCCACCATTTCCTGGTGTGGACGGGCCTTAATAAACCGTATAAATTTGTTTATTACTGACTACAGTAAATTTGCTCAAATTGTCCTCCGTTCGAAAATGTGGTATTAGGTCGCTATAGTGGGCTTTCAAAAGTGCTACGATTTTTACCTACATCATCGTGTAGATTTCCTCATTCTAAGTATTTACCTCCCATTTCCAATTGGGGATAAATACGATCTGGTGACAAGTACGAGGGTGTCTGGAATCGTCCAGACACCCTCTAATCTCAGGCGCCACTTTAAAACTCCTGCCTGCGCCACCACGGGCGAAGGCCGCCACAGCCCTCAAGTGAACCTCCGGGGCCTACCATTCCACCTCTGGAGGTCACTGCCTACACGCACTATAAAATGTGTATAAAAACAATTATATAAAAAAAAAAAAAAAAAAGTATGCGTGATAGCCGTGAAACGCGGTAGCTTGATGCACTATAGCCGAGGATTGTAGTACATTTGGGTATGCGTGATAGTCGTAAAGCGCAATAGCCGAATGCGAGATAGCCGAGGTTTGAATGTACACACATGCATCACATAATAGTAGCTCCTGATCATGAAGGGAACTGACCTTTGTGTTGATACCATAGTGACATATCAACTGCTTGGTGGCCAACACAAGGAAAGGAACTCCATCAAATTCAAGCCGTTCCCCTTGATACTTCTCTCCTTCTTCCCACAGCAGCTTACATTCCGCTAAAGACCATGCTGAAAGTAACATTGTTCTGGTTATCCTTTTTCGTGAGTAAATCTACTCACATACTCACCCTGAGTTGCCGGGTTATGAGTAAGATCCTTGAACACGTTTGTCACTGTATATGCTGGAAAGTTAATGAGTGGTTTCATGAGGATGGAGAGACGCCAGGGTAATTGAGGTAGTATAATTAGGTAAATCTACACATATATCATATACAGTTCGTGACGAAATGGCATGAGACCCTGAACCAATCTCCGTCCCTCCTACCCTGACACAGGTTATCACCGCTCTGCCATATCAGGAGCCAGCGATGAAGCCGCCGCTCCCTTCTGTGACATGCAGGTGTCAATTACTAGTTTATCTATCACACATGTACATCTGCCCCCGACTAAATGTGTATACAGTGTCCGCAAAAAGTAACAGCCATCCCCTAGATCCCATACATAAACATGAAGGCTCCATTAATAAAACAACCAAATTAGGCCAAACTAACTCTTTAATAGTATTTTGTCATTACAGTATTTGGTCCCTTAGATTTCAGGACCATTTCAATGCGTTTTGACATTGAGTCTGATAGGTCTTTGAAGAAATCAAATTCATTGCCTCGTTTCCACTCCAATACAATGTTTTTCATTTAGTTGATGAGACTCGGTGCAGATGATGTGTTACGTGTTGCTAGGCGGTTTTTCACGATGTTCCTGATGTTTTCAATAGGATTAAGGTCAGGGGAATTTCCTGGCCAATCCAATACCTTAATTTTTTTTCCACCTAGCCACTTCCTGACTCTTTTTGCAACATGGCAAGAGGCTCCATCTTGCATGAAATGTTTTTTAATGTTGGCATGTTGAGGTCCTTTGCAATCTGTGTTGTATCATCTGTTCAGCCACCTCTCCCAGCAATGATGGATGTTTTATTTTGAGCTCATTGGTAGTGATCTGTGGGTCCTTCATGACTTCTCGCTTCGAGTCTATCTGTGGTCTTGCTAGTCTTCTTTGGCCTTCCAGAACACTTTTTACGTAATGGAACAGTGGGAGGTGGGAGGTCCCGCGCAGCCACCACGAGACGCCTGATACTCCTTTTCCTCATGCTGTCCTTGCAATTCTTGAGTGGAGACATTATCAGCTTTCCAGGCTAAAATTCGTGCTTTTTCCTCTATGGATAAGTTGGTAGAACCCATGCCAGTGCTTTGGGTTGAAAAATAATGCAGCTAGAAAATTGTGGGCGAAAATAGAGGATTCACCACGGGAGCAGGGTGTAACATTCCTCTCCTGTTGAAGCTCAGACAGCACTGGTGTGACATTTAGCCCACCCAGTCATCCCCCACACACTTCTCGCATCCTGTGACGATGCCAGACGTACGATCAAACACGAGCTGTGGAGGGAATCACAACGCAACGCCGACCCACCCAAATAACTTATTTTAGCGTCGCCTGGCCATTACTTTTGCAGACACTGTAGTAATGAGCAAGTAATGTTTCTACTAGGGGTGTGGAGTCGGATTTAAAAAATTCCGACTCTGACTCCGACTCCACCCTCCCCCTCCCCCTCCCTCTCTTCTGCAGTACAGTAGTAGACTTTCTGCATTACATATTTTTAAGTTCATCCATATATTACTGTATATAATATCGTAAATTAATAGAACTGATCAGTGAATTCTAATAACTTATCATTCTGTTGTTTGTAATTGATGTTTAATTAAGGCAGTTGCGTGCGTAAGGATGTCACCCGGTAAAGATTTTTGGCGAACACTATATAGGGGGCTCATGCCGATGTTCCCTGGTACCTATGTTCCCGGCCTCCTAAGAGGTACCTTTGTTCTCCGGTACTGATGTTCCCGCCTCCTATGAGGTACCGATATTCCCCGGTATCTTAAGGTGCCAATATTTAGGTTAGGTTAGGTTCAAAGGGTTCAACAAGTGTAGGTTCAAAAGGTTAAAAAAATTAGGTTCAAAGGGTTAAAAAAATTAGGTTCAAAGGGTTAAAGGAATTTAAATTTGAAAAAATGGTTCAAAGGGTTAAAAACATTTAGGTTCAAAGGGTAAAAAAAAATTAGGATCAAATGGTTCAAGAAATTTAGGTTCAAAGGGTTTCAAACAATTTAATTTTAAAGGGTTTAAACAAAATTTTTAAACAAAAGGCTCAAGGGTTTTTAAAAATTTAGACTCAGTTTAAAACTTAGGTTCAAAGGGTTAAAAAATGTAGGTTCAAAGGATTGAAAAGTTTAGGCTCAAAGGGTTCAAAACATTTAGGTTCAAAGGGTTCAACAAATTTAGGTTCAAAGGGTTCAACAAATTTAGGTTGTGTTACAAAAATAGGTTCAAGGGGTTCAAAAACTTTGGTTCAGAGGGTTCAAAAGGGTTGAAAAAATTTACAGAGATAACAGGAAACATCGGCATGGGGAATATAGGTACCTCATAGGTGCCGGGGAACTTCGGCACCAGGAAACATAGGTACCTCATAGGTGCCGGGGAACTTCGGCACCAGGAAACAGGTACCTCATAGATGCCGGGGAACTTCGGCACCAGGAAAACATAGGTACCTCATAGGTGCCGGGGAACTTCGGCACCAGGAAACAGGTACCTCATAGATGCCGGGGAACTTCGGCACCGGGGAACATAGGTACCTCATAGGTGCCGGGAACTTCGGCACCAGGAAACATAGGTACCTCATAGGTGCCGGGGAACTTCGCACCAGGAAACATAGGTACCTCATAGGTGCCGGGGAACTTCGGCACCAGGAAACATAGGTACCTCATAGGTGCCGGGGAACTTCGGCACCAGGAAACATAGGTAACCTCATAGATGCCGGGGAACTTCGGCACCGGGGAACATAGGTACCTCATAGGTGCCGGGGAACTTCGGCACCAGGAAACATAGGTACCTCATAGGTGCCGGGGAACTTCGGCACCGGGGAACATAGGTACCTCATAGGTGCCGGGGAACTTCGCACTGGGGAACATAGGTACCTCATAGGTGCCGGGGAACTTCGCACTGGGGAACATAGGTACCTCATAGGTGCCGGGGAACTTCGGCACCGGGAAACATCGGCACCGGGGTACAGAGGTACCTCATAGGTGACGGGAAACTTCGGCAACGGGGAGGCATAGGTACCTCATAGGTGCCGGGGAGCTTCAGCACCGGGGAACATCGGCACTGGGGTACAAAGGTACCTCATAGGTGCCGGGGAACACCGGTACGCACCCCTATATAGGTACCGTATATATATAATTTTGTAAAAACGGGACATTCATCAAAGAATTATCAAAACGCGGGAGATTACAGTCCGGCCGTAAGGTTCAATTGTTTACATCATATCATTTTATTAATTATGTTACCATCTATTTATAAGAGATTAATTGAGAATTAAAACTAATTGACCCCTCACAATGTTACCGGGTTCACAACAATCGCTGACCCAGCAGTAATGCAACTGGATAAAGCCGGTAATACAATGTGCCACACCCATACCTATGCCTTAACATCGCTCAGTCACACGCCTAGCACGCTCACGTGGCATAAGAAAATGTACCTAATCATGTTACAAAAATGTGTAATACCTGTTAGACCTGTGAAGCTTTTCCACGTGAAAGATGCTTGCACAACGTGATAGCTCACTTGACACAACAACAAAGTGGTATATAAAAATGAGAATTTAGTACACTGGGATAGAAAACAATGGGGTTTAGGTAATCAGGCAAGGGATTCTCCAGAGCCACAGCAGACTGCGACTGGTCAGAGAACTTGAGTTCAGAGAAGGTATTAGTAACAAAAGATATTCTAGAGAATGTTAAATTCTGAAGAGATTTGAGTGGAAACAATCTAGTGGAGACATTTCTTGTAAAAGCTTCATGGAAGCATAACAAAAACCAACAATTGCAGTGACCAGAAACCTGTTGATAGGAAGTTCCGTAAGGGCAAACGACGGCCACACGATGATCGCTCATAAAGAAAATTATTGATATCCATGAACGCTTGATGACAAATGATTTGAAGAATCAAGTGTTTATACGGACTAAATGTGTCAGTTGGACTACCTTAAAAAAAATGTTAAATTCACATATGCCATCTGAAATAGGAAGGAAGGTAAATTGTGAAAATGTAAATAGATCCCCTAGTCGGCCAGATGCATAGAGACAGATCGTCAGCCACTAAAACTAGAGATGATAGTAAGTCCAGTGATATAAATGTCTGTTTAACAGATATGACACCGATGCCACCGAGCGCCAAACTTCAGGATCTTTCTATAATTTCTGATTGGGGCAAAGCAAACCTTGTTCTGTTCAATGCCTCAAAAACCCAATTTCTTCACCTATCTACTCGACAAAACTACCAGATAACTATCCCCTCTTCTTCAATGACACTCAACTATCTCCTTCTTTTACAATGAGCATTCTAGGATTATCCTTTACTAAAAATCTGAACTGGAAATCTCACATCTCTTTCTCTTGCTAAAACAGCTTCTAAGAAGTTAGGTGTCCTGTGGCGTCTGCGTCCTTTTTCTCCCCCTCCCAGTTGCTTGCTCTCTACAGGGGCCTTATCCGCCCATGTATGGAGTATGTCTCACATGTTTGGGGAGAATCCACTCATACAGCTCTCCTAAACAGAACCCGTCACATTGGCATGGTTGGTAGAGTCGTGAGCCTGCGTGCAGAGTCCCTGCATTCGGTCAGCGGTTCGAGTCCACCAAGTTCGTCCTGGCGTGGTGGCGCTTTGTATATAGTCAATAACCTTGTAGTTGGTACTTGCAAAGTGTCTAGATAGGATCAAAGTATCTTATCTTATCTTCTAAACAGGTTGAGTCAAAAGTTTTTCGTCTCATCAACTCCCCTCCTCTGACTGACTGTCTTCAATCTTTAAATCACTGCCGGAATGTTGCTTCTCTTGCTATCTTCTACCGTTATTTTCATGCTCACTGCTCTATTGGACTTGCTAACTGCATGCCTCCCCCCTCCCACGGCCTCGCTGCACAAGACTTTCTACTCATTCTCATCCCTATTCTGTCCATCTTACTTATGCAAGAGTTAATCAGTATCTTTACTCTTTCATCCCTTTCACTGGTAAACTCTGGAACTCTCTTCCTGTTTTCTATTTTTCCACTTTCCTACAACTTAAATCTTTTCAAGAGAAGAGTAACAAGACACCTCCCGAACTAAATTGGCACACCTTTTTTTTTTCTCTTACCGTCTTCTTTATAGGGACTGGCAACTAAGCTGGCTTTGTGTTACCTATTTTTGTTGTGCCCTAGGCCAGTCCTTTGTGATGTAAAAAAAAAAAAAAAGGCTAAATGAAAAGGTTCCACCCGATTAGCCTCAAAAATATCTCATGACTTAAAGGGGACATGCACAACAATAACATCCATGGTAAGCCTTGCTTACAAGACGGATAGTAGTGCTGAATAGCATCCTGTCTGAACAAGGGTTGCAAATTGAATTCATCTTGACCAATGTTTAGTATACGTATGTAAGAAATCCTCAACAGGAAAACGACTCGCGGTTACTCTCCCACTAGCTGCATTTACCATGTTTGGATTAAGCGCTGCTTTATTGGAAACTACCACATTGACTGAGGATTAAAAAACTAGTAAAGTTTGGTCAAGGTAAATAAAATCAGTTGAGAGCAACTAAACGCACAATCGCACAATGACATGCAACAAGGCTTCATGAATGTCAGTCGATCCTTCGAAGGTCTATAATGAAAGTAACATGCAATACATGCATCTCACATAGCATGATGTGAAAAAAAAGTACTTAAACTCGGGGTCGTAGATTATAGCCGTGCATGGCGTTAGCAGGACCATATTTTACGGCTTATAAGACGCTGCATCTTGGAAGACGCAACCTGATTTTGGAAAGAAGTTTCTAAGAAGAAAAAAAAAACCCCCAAAACTGTTGTTCGATATATAGTCATTTTCACATAAGAACACACTCACTATTCATTATCTCATTCAGCACTGCTCATCAGCCATTTTTATTTTCTAGCTTTTATGCGATAGTATAAGTAAGTAGTCATGTTGGCTGGCTGAACATGTAAACACAGGTCAGACGGCGGGAGTGAAAAAACCTACCGCGGCGGTTTCACAGCTGCGTGGCTGCCTGGCGTGCCGATCAGCTGAGTCTGGCTTTGTCTTCCTGAGTGTAAACACCTCTCACTTTCCTCCAGTGCCTCACTACGTTGCCTGCCTCCTGTGCCTCACCACGTATTGTTTGAATTTTCCATGTATGCGATTAGTATTTGTGGTGGCTGCATGTACATAAGTATGACAAATTTTCATCTAATAACAAACAAAGTTCCTTATACACGCAATGGCTGTTGGCGCCAATCTGCCGGGACGGAAAGGATCCCGCCAGTACCGTGTAAACATCACAGGGTGAGGATAGATTGGTAGTTGATTTGAATGTCTTATGGTATTCTAAATACTCTTAACAGGTAAGTACTGAGGTTACATCATATAAGAGGCTGAATTGAATAGCTACCTAAGCTAACCTCCTACAACATTAGTCTTGGAAGACGCATGAGTGTTTTTCAGGGTATTTTTTTTGGGGGGAAAGTGCATCTTATAAGCCGTAAAATACGGTAATTGGGTTAGTGCAGTGGTTCTTAACCTTTTCAGAGGCGCCGAACTCTAACGAAAACTACCAAACACTAGCCGAACCCCTCATATATTGGATTTTTTTTTTTACATAAATTAAAGAAAAATTGCTTCAAAATTCAAGAGTATTTTTCGATAATTAAGAAAATAAGGTCCATCTTTATTGATACAAAATGTAAGAAAATTGCCTTAGAATTCAAGAATATATTTGGATAATGAGAAGAAAGAATGAAGGACTCGGAAGCAGTTGCGTATATAGGTCCTTGAAGAGGAGGGGAGGGGGTCAGGGGTGAATCCAAAAGTATTTTAAGGAGGGGTGGGGGGGGGGGGGGGGGGGTAACGATGCGATTCTGATAAATACTTTATTTTTGGCGAATTTTAACAAGTTTTTAGATGCAAATCGCGTCAAAAGCTCAGATGTAGACGGTTCCATTTTGACGCGAATCGCGTCACGGTGCGTGAGAGGGTTAATGGAAAAATGAAAAACAAGGAAGGAATAGATAAGCTGAAGGTAGAAGGCATAGTGTATGAAGATGCATTACAACAGGCTGAGGTGATGAATAAGTGCTTACAGACTGTATCTACCAAGAGAAAGTGAATTTAAAAACGAAAAATATAATAGCAGAAGAAAGTATAATGGGAAGACATAAAAGTAGACGTAATAGAAGTAAAAAGGCTAATGGAAAGTCAAGATGTGAGAAAAGCCCCTGGTCCCAGATGGAGTGTCAAACTGGATTATGAAAGAGTGCAGTAACCAACTAGCAGGTAAGTTACATAGTGTAATTGAGAGTTCACTCAAGGAGAGCAGAGTCCTGCTTGATTGGGAAAAGAGCAAATATTGTGCCCATTCACAAAGGTAGAGACAAAGAAGAACCACTAAAATTACAGGCCAGTATCATAAACAAGTGTAGTGGCAAAAATGTGTGAAAAAATTGCGAAAGACAGATGGTTGAAATACTTGGAAGAGACAAACACACTCGCAGGTGGCCAATTTGGATTTAGAGGAGGAATGTCATGTACAACGAACTTATTAAGCTTTTACTCGAGAGTTTGTTTGTGTTTGTGTGGGACGATAGAAGTGGCAAGAGGTCATGAGAAGAAAATTGAAAAGGACAACATGCAAGAGGGACATAAATAAATACAGCTTCCCGTATAGAAGCATAGAAGCTTGGAACAACCTTGATGCAAAAGTGATTAATGCAAGAAGTATTCAGGACTTCAAAGGCAAACTGGATAATAGTAGATTTGGAGACGGGACAGTACGAGCATAGCTCTTTTCCTGTATGTTACAACTAGGTAAATACAACTAGGTAAATACACACCACACACACACAAAAAAACATGTACGAAGCAGCGCGAAACTCTGGGAGATAATGCGTGAAAGTCGGGATGGTAAGAATTTAGGACTCGGCGCGAAACTCGCATAGCGTGAAACCTGAGAGGGTACTGTATAGCAACTACGTCCCATGGTTGCTCAGGTGGTGGGTATTCTAAAATAGGAGCAGGTCCTGGAGTCGTCCCTTTGTTTTGGGCACAAGATACACACCTGGCAACATGTTTTTCAATGGCCACACAAATCGTGGGCCAAAAATACACACACCTCGTGGCTGCTAGGGTACGATCACGTCCGGATGTCCAGCCATGGGCACATTGTGCACAAGTTTAAGTACCTGTCGGAACAAAAACATCACGAATAACATATTGTTCCACTGGGTCCCTCTTCTGTGGCCAATGTCAACACAGTCAACAGGAAAAATTGTGAGTAATGCACTGGTAATGATGGTAAGGAGGTCTCATCGCCTGACTCTAAGGGATAGATGACCTTCCCCCAAATTTCATGTTTGCGTGTGTCGACGCCCAATATCGTAGTGAAAAATTTGGCACGTGATTTGTCTCTGTGACCGCCTCCACCACCTAGCGTTCACGCTAGAGCATCCGCTACCACATTTGCAGGTCCGGCAAAAATTTGAAGGTTGGGTTAATTAAACTCTTGGATCGTCAGATACCATCGTGCAAGCCTGCCGGGTAAATTCTTACCCTTAAATAGCTCAGTAACGGCTGCATGGTCGGTATAGACAGTTATTGGATAGCCAACAATAACGTCTTTGAAATGTTTGAGCCCAAATTACTCCAAAGGTCTCTTGATGTGTAACTGAGTACCGTATTTTACAGCTTATAAGACGCTGCATCTTGGAAGACGCACCCTGATTTTGGAAAGAAATTTCTAAGAAAAAATATAAAAAACAGACACCAAAACTGTTGTCCGATATACACACAACCCTCGTTTTCCCGGACTAATAGGGGGAAGCACGGTCCGGAACTGCAAACATCCGGGAATCACAACAGTCGAGGCCATTACCAACCCCCTGACGTTATCCTACTCTAGTATTTACTGTCCGGCAACCGCCAATATCAACTACCCCGCCGCGGACTTTTAAGTCACTTTGTTGTTGTTTTTAGGGCTGCGAGGATTCCTTGGGGAACACTATGAGCCCTGGTAATGTCCTATGATGCTATCACAGGTGCTGTAGTTGACCTATCTTCCTCAGGAAGGCACAGGTGAGGCGGATGACAGCGTGTTACGGCAGGTCACAGGTGGCGAGCGTTTTCAGGGTGAGGAAGTTGAGGAAAAATGTGGCATACACGGGG